>VYXH01005050.1:645301-660587 GCA_013397275.1 Burhinus bistriatus | reverse complement strand
GGGGGGATTTTTAAGCAAAGTGTTCAGACCCCGTTCCTAAGGGGGGATTTTATCGAAGGCACGTCTTCAAACGAAGCTAATCTCCTACCAGGTTTCCCTGGAGTACTTGGACTGACACTATGCAAGGCAGCTCCAATACCCTGACCTGCAGGGTGACCCACAGGGCAGCTTTCATTGGGTTTCGCTGACGTGGTGAATTCTTGCAGCTGCTGGCATCGAGGATGACGTGCATCGGAAACCCTTCAGTTGGGTCCCACAGAGCCACTGGATGCCTCTTTCTCTACAGTGCTGCCACCCTGTGCTGTGCCTCCCTCTGCGCAGCCTCCGTGCCCGACTGTCTGACACGGCAGAGCCATCACCTTCCCACGCATGACCTGACCAGCGTTCCCCTGAGCGTGTTGGGTCAGCAGGGTACTGGTGTGGGCCAACACACGTGAGTCTCGTTCCTTGCCCAGCACAGCAAAGAAGCTACAGGAACGAGACGTAAAGCTGCTGTGAGCGGAGCACTTGGGGACAGCCTGACCCTAGGAAGGCGAAGGGGCTGACTGGGTGATGGGAAGGAGGAGAACATGAAATCAGGTAGCACCTCAGCAACGGGGCGTTTGTAAGGTGTAGCTCGTGCCGTAGAGAGCTGTTTCTTACAGGGCTCTTTTTGGAGAGTGGGTCAGATGTCAAAATGCATTTGGGAAAACTTGAAGGCATGTTTTGGATGGCCGGTGAGGAGAGGAGGGAGAAGCTAGTGTCTGATTAGAGGTGTTCTACCTGTGCTCTGGGAAAGGTGTGCTTGCACAGAGGATCCTTGTACTGAAGGAGCAGAAGAAGAGGGTGCATCTGAATAGCATTGCAGAAGATATGAGACCCTGAAGCAGGTTGTTATTGGTGTGTGATGCTGCCCTTTGCCAACAGGGAAAGATAAGCGTGTCCTGCTGATTGCACTTGCCTGCTGAGGGAAGGGCGCTCTTGGCCGAACCCCTATCTGAATGCCTGTCTTTGGGGTTGGGAACCCAACGTGACTTCACCGTATCTGCAAACCTCAGCCTGAGGCTTGGAAACAGTCTTTGCTGGCACCATGTGTTGCTAAGCAGATGGGCTGCTGCATTTGTACCCGCTCAAGTTTTTCAGAGAGGGTGGCTTTGGTGTGGCATTTCAGTAATTGTTGCCAGAACAGAAGAAACAGAAGGAAAAGCATCTCCACTTCTTTACCACCTGGTTCTCATCCCTTCTTGTAGCCCCCATCTGACACCGAAGAAAGTAATTGCCCACAAAATGCAGTGAGAGGAAAATGAGAGAGAAGAAAAGCCCCGCCCAGATGGACTGCAAGAGGCAGCAGGTGAAATTCTGGTGTGAGGACATAGCAGAAAAATCTGAACTGAGCATGCTAAAAATGTATGAGGGTGAGGCAGCTGAGTCACTAAAGGGGAAACTTGAGCTACACGTGGTCCGTGAAGGAGGTTGAATATAAATGGTTTGAGTGTGACTTGCCAAAGCATTTGCTGTTCCCTTTCTCTACGGGCTGGTAACAGCGGGGGTTGCGTGGCTGGGTGGCAGTGCTGTGGGACATGCCATCCTGCCCGTGCCCACAGATGGGTGCTGCAGGCCGCCGGGCAGCTTGTGTGGCATTTTCCTTCTTCCTTTGTGGGCTCCCTGGGCTTGACCTGAGGAACGTGATGGGTCTTCAGCGTGTTTTTTCAAAACCTGCTAAGCACACGCAGAGCAGGACAAGCGTTCAGTCTGTTCCGATGTTAAACGCTCTGAATACAGGAATGAAATGGCATCTGACTTTAATGGGAGCAAATGAAACGCTTCCGAATGTCCCACCCTAAGGCTTGGATGGGAAGCTCTTGGAATTAAGATCTGAAACCCTGACGCTGGTTCTGATCTTGTGTTCACTGATGCTGAGTTTTACCTGCGATAACAGATGAAATGTAGGGGTGTCTTTTGTGGTTAATCGTCGGGGGTCCACTTGGCATGTGTTGGTACAGCAGAGAAGCTATAAAATATCTGTGCTGTCCCGTCCTTTTTGAATGGAGAGAGTTAAGAACAGCACTTCAGAGTTAAAATAAAAAAAATGCCTAAAATGTTTTGGGAATTCTTACCTTCCCCCATCAAGTTTTCACCTTCTTACTACTTGTGGCTTTTCCCTCCTTGATAAAGGGATTATTTCCCCTGAAAAATACATTTTGACAGATTGCCTGGGCCTCATCGGCAGATCGGATACAAGCTGAGTCATCTCTCTCAGTTCAGGTGAGTGATCCATCTCTCTTACTCATTGATTTTTCTGTCCTTGTGTTTTGAGATTTATGGAACTAGATGTATCAAAGAGCAAACTCTGTTCCCAAGCCCTTGCAAGATTAAAGCAGTTAGTATTTCATGTCTTCAGCACCCTTTTCTTCTCCCCCTGTCCAAAAAAGAAAAGTAAACCACTAGGTTTTAAAAGATAATTTACATGTAGCAGCAGACTTCACCACCACCAAGAAGGTCTACATACCCAAACTGAGCTTTGTAGTTGCTTTTTTGGGTGTCCATCCACCCCTTGACATGCCTGTTAAAACACTTTCATGGTTTGTGAGCTAACAGGCACCAAGCAGATGGGAGAATTGTGAGTTACATCGTTTTACTTTTTTTTTTTTTAATGTAAAATTTTTATGAGCTCTCTAGCTGATGAAGAAAGAGACATATTGGGAAAGAAGGTGTGGGTAAAACAAGGACAACATTATCTCTGTACTTGGCCACATGGGTTGGTTTGTTTTTTGGAACACCCTCCCTTGCACATGATCTGCCCATAAGTATCTGCTGCGCTTTTTGGTGATATTTCCTCCCCAGCATTGTTTTTTCTGCCTCTAACACAAAAATGCTAAGATCTTGTTTTTGTGTGTGTGTGTGTGTGACCACATTAAGCATTTGGATCTTTCACTTCCCATCTGTAAAGAACAAGATATCTTCTCCTACATCCTTTGCCGTGGCTACTTTTGATATAGCGCTAGGGTGGAGATTTTTCTTGCTGTGTTGATGAACGGGACCCCTGTGTCATTCCAGATGTTGCTAAGAAATAGGCTCATTTGGGATATATTTTTTGAAGTGTTAGGTCTATATGAGAAATATCCCTATGTTTCTGCTGCCTCTGGGGATTTTGGCTGCTGCTGCAGTGCTGCCGGAGGAGTGAATGTGTGCCCTTTATCTGATCACCACTTCCCCCTTCCTCAGCCCTTTGTGGCAGCATCAAGTGCGCACGCCGTGCACGGCTGATGTGTGATACGTTCTGCTGAAAAGCTGAATGATGCATTGTATTGTTGAGCGAAGCCGGTTGGCGTGTTTATCTGGCTTATTTCATGAGCGTTCGGAGATACAAAATCAATAACATTTATGTAACGCTCCTGTCATCCGCTTCAGCCTCTCCCTTCCAACTGCGGTTGCTTTTCCTGAAATAAGTAATGAAATGTATTTAACTGTGCAGTCTGGTGGCCGCAGAACAGCAGCTCCAAAGCTGTTCGGATCGCCCCGCTGTACAGTAAATGCTTAAGTAATCTTCACGTGCAAACGAGCGTTAAGTTAGTGCAGTGTCTTGTTTGTAAATGAACATTGAACAGCTGTGCTGGTCTCATATTTTTACTGTCGGGAATATTATCCCTCTGAAGGTACCGAGTCACTTGCTGCAGCTGTTTTAGTGTGCGTCCTGTGGAGAAGGTTCCTGGCTGAGCAGAAGAGTCCCGTGCAGGGCAAGACGCTCACGGTGCTGCCGCTGAGATCACAGTGTGTCTTCAGTAAATCAGATTTTCATTCTTCTATAGGTCTTGTTGGGCTAGTAAGCGCTAGATAAACATTAATTTTCTGAGTCTTACTAGTTGATAAGGTTATCAAAAGCTTTCTCCCCTTTATTAATTTGCATACACTTGCTCTGTCCGGTGGTGCAGACCGAAGAACAAAAGTCAAGCCTGTCTTTTGTATTTCCCTGGGGCACCTCTCACGCAGAAGTTACATGCCCTTTCTCATGCTAGTCCTAAGTGAGTACAGGCCACTCACGGTGAAAAGTTGCCCCAAAACCTGAAGACGCAGATCTTCCTTTAGCGAGGTGGTTGTCTTCCACTGCACATCCCTGGCTCCAAAATAATGTCCTGACTCTCCAGAGCGTGATGTGCCATAGTGACCAGTTCAGGGACTCGCTCTGTCCTGCACGCCCTCTGCCTTCATCGTGAGGGACACTTTGTACTGATACATAACAGATTTTTGAATGCCCGCTTTAGTGCGCAGTGATGGTTTTTTCTAAGCTCCTGGGAAGGAGGAACTGCTAATTTTTATGGGGCGTTTTGTGCTGATCAACTTGATGACCTCCATTGACCAAGGGATGATTTCTCTGCCAAATACCAATTTACATGTAAAGTACTGTGACTGCTAGCTTGGAATTGTGGTGCCACGTGAGTTCATTATGCAGCTTGCCTGCTCTCTTCTAATACTTTTATAAAGCCATCGGGCATTGTTGTGGTCTCTTGCTTCCTTACAAGTAGATGTTAAAAGATAAAAAATAAGCACCAACATTCAATACAGAACAGGCTTACAGGTGTAAGTCTAGGGGCAGATGATGATGATGATGATGCAGTCTGACCATTTGACTGCTAATAAACACCTTTGGTTTTTAACCTGTTGGACCAAGTGCGGTGAGCAGAAGTGAAGACGAAAGCAGCATGGAAAAGATCCAGTAGCTTTGCTGGGGGGTTGGGGGGAATCTACCTGTAGGAACATTTTGATTTTTGTCTTTCTGCCTTGCCTGTGGGGAGGAAGCTGTCCTGTACGCAGGTGTATTTGGGTGCGCTCTGCCATGAATGTCCGTCTCAGGAGGCTGCTGACAGCTCCCCAGCAGAGAGGAGGGGAGCAGAAACTTGAAGAAATGGTGGGGTTTGGTTGAAAGCTTGAAGAAAGACTTGTGCTGTCGGTGTCTCTTGCTTGCTGTGTATTTGAAGCAGCCTAAGGGCCTGGAGAGGCAATTCCTGGGACCTGCTCACAGGCTGTCCTTAGTCACAGGGCTCCATGGGGCTTTGAAGGCGGGGATTTTTCTGAAACGTGTGTGCTGCGGGATATCCAGCCCTCCGCTCTTTTGAGCTCTCTGCTCTTGTAGAGGTTCTCTGATGTTCCTCCGGGGGTGGTTGCATCTCTTTGAACACGGCAATTCCCTTGCATCTCTGTGAAGATAGTACCATTTTCTGCCTCCTCTTAACAGTAGGGTCTGTGTGCTCAAGGGGTGGGGTGATTGCTCGTTTCTGGAGAGAGAAGGGACAAAAGCATCCACCAGTCTGTAGGAATGAAAGAAATGTCCCATTTTCTACTCAGGGATGAGCCACAGATCACAGACTCTATTTTTAATTTTATGCCTTTTCATTTGTGAGTTTGTCCCTCCTGAAATTGAATGTAGAACCTCAGAAAGACCAAAACTGAGTACATCATGGTAGTTCTTTATTTTTTTTTTTCTTCTAATTTAACATTAAAAAAAAAAAAAAAGAGAATCTTTCTTTTCATTTTGGTTTGCCTCATCTGGAACTATAAATTTCCCTGGTCACTGCTATGTGCAAGGAGGAAATCCCCAAATAGAAGAGCGGTGTCAGTCCAGGCCCAAGGAAACGTTTGCTCCAGCCCCACGGGGGGACAACTGGAGGAGTCGAGCAAGCTTGCTTTGAACTTACCTCCAAGTTGCACGCCAGGAAAGGAGCGGAAAGCCCAACTTCGTGTTCTGTTGGAAGAACATAGGGGGCAGTTGATGGAAACTCCACACCCATCTCTCCCTGTGGACCTTGAACCCCACAGCAGAACCCCACAGAGCCAGCGACTTTGCTCTTGTTTAGTCTTTTTGGGGCTGCATGGCTGGCCTGGTGCCGAGTCCCTCTGAAACCCGCTGTTTTGTGTGGTCGTGGCAATCTGCCCCAGGGGATGGATCTTCTTGTCCCTTTATGCCTTAAACTGTTGGGCCAAGTGAAGTTAAGTTTTGCTTCGCTGTAATAAGTGCTGCCTAATTAATTAATCCTTCCTGGCCTGGAGCAATGCGTATATCTCTCTTGCGTTCCCTCCCAGCTGGTGCGACCTCCTTCCTCGGAGGTAAGAGGAGTTTATTGCCAGAACTTACTGGAGTCAAACTACGGCTTCACTGTGTGTGTGTCGGGGATTGTAGATGCGCAGCTGCGTTCCACCACCCAGCCTGACTCCCGAGCAGTGCCCAGGGAGGGAGCAGTCCCCTCTAGTTGTATTTAAATCATGTGCTGCCGCTGCATTTCTCAGTGCGTGGATGTGGCTGGGTTTGGAGCGGTGTTGGAAAGAGCCTTTGAGGTGCAGGAGTTGTTGGGTGTGCTACGGGCTGTGGTAGATTTCCCTTCTCCTCCCCGTCTTCTGCAGGAAACTGTTGAAGCCAGTGACTATTTTCCAACAGAAAGGTGCAAATTAACCGTTTGCCCTCTGCCTCCTACTGTTCCTGCCCGTTGGCTCTCGTGACTCACAGGCCGCCTTGTGCTGCGCGCTCCTGGGGCTGCTGCTGCGGGTACCGAGCGCGCAGCGGCTGCAGGGGAGAGCTGCAGCAGGAACACGCTGGTGTGATGACGGGGGCTGTTTTGTTGACCCCCCGCTCCCCACCCCGACCATACCTATTTTAATAGCCGTACCTGAGCAGGAGGCGACCTGCTGTACCGTGTCATTTGTGTTTTACAGCGCTTGCGCAGACTGGGGCTGTGTCTGGGGGCAGTGGCTTTTTACTTTGCTTTTCCCTTGGCCATTTCTGAAAGAGACCTCAGTCGGCCCAAGAAAAAATTTGAAGGAAACGGTTGATTTGGCACAGCTTGCCAAGAGCAGCAGCCGGGAGCCCTCAGTTAGGGTGGGGGTGAACTTACTCGGCTGCAGAAGCAGAGTCATTTCAGCAGGGGTAGCGGAAACACCCCTGGGAACTTATGTCCCTTATCTCTGGACACCTTTAAACCTGGATGGTTTTCTGTGAAGCTGGACATAGCGGAGGCGTGTAGAGAGCAGCCGGGTTCCTGGATGGCCATCCGCAGATGTGTGGGACAGCAGCGTGACACCTATTACGTTGTCTGGGTCAGCCTTATGTGCCAGCAATTATTCTGGTTCCCCAAGCTGATACCCTAGGGCTTCTCTTCCCCAGCAAGGTATGCTCTTCCAGCCTTTGCTTAGACTGATCGATGCTTGCTTTTTTTTGTGCGTTATATTACCTGCCTCGAAAGAATCTGCTGCATGTGTCACTTTGGAGTTGCAGCCAGCCGGGGAGGAGGTGACAAGTGGCTGCAGGTCTGCCTCTCCTGCACAGAGCAGAGCCCGCTGTGCTCTTACAGGTCCTCTCTGCCGCGGCAGACAGCAAGTGGTAAACAGGCATTTTACCTTTTGTGCCCAGGAGGGACTGCGCCACCAGTACAGGCTTCAACAGAAGTCTCCTTGCATCAAAGAAATGATCAGAAGTTTGTTTCAAGCTCAAGTATGTCTTTGGCATTGTAGATAGCGGGGAACGTAACGTTCAGGTCATAAGTCTACTAAGTGGATTTGTTTCCTAAAATAAATACATCACCCGTCTAGACTAAATTCTTTCAGTGACCTGTAACAAAGTGAAACTCCTTCATAAATGAGCTAATGGGTTGGTGTAGGTCAGGGATGTAGGTCTGTAATGAATCGCAGCCTGCCAGTCAGTTTGCTTTGCTTGGTCTGCTCGGAATTGATCTGTGTCCCGCAGCCCGAAAACCACCGGGTAGATCACGCTGAGGTCCAGTGACAGGTCAGGGAAGGCGAAGAGGCAGGGATGAAATCAGATTACAAAGATTCTTGGCAGTACTCTCAGCTCTTTAAAGAGATTGTTGCTCGTCTGTTTACTAGTCACTTCTCTTCTGCGCCCGATTGCAGTGTAGGAGCATCTGATTATTATAGAAAAGATGTGGGATATCATACTGAAGCAACTAAAACAGAGTGGGACTTGTTCTTGGCATGCTCCAAAGCCTGTTAAAGCTGGTAACAATCTCTGCTTTCACTGCTCAGCCTTGCATAACACTATCCTCCCTAAGAAACACTGTGTTGGGACATATAAAGAATCCGGTGGGTGCGTGTAAAGAGCCACAGGCTAAACAAGCCTGTGCAGTATTTACCGGAGGCTGCTTATATTCACTGAAGCTCCTTGTGTAATTTTATTGCATTCGACCTGGCAGGAAGCAGTGTGCTTCCATCGCCCTGGGCTTCGGCGGGTGGGAAGTGTGGCTGGGACGAGGGGAGCAGAGCGGGATCACAAGCATATGGGATATGCTGCACATCTGAGAGTCCGCTGGGGTCCAGGCAAAACGTACTTGGGGTCCAGGCAAAACGTACTTGCAGTCCAGACAGCTTCTGGATTTTCTGACTTGGGTAGCTGTGTTCAACAGGCTGGGTAACAGAGTCCTGTGGCTGACGAGAGCGGGAGGAGTGCTTGCCCGGCGTGCGGACTGCCGTGCAGAATAAAGGGGCTGTGTAGGAGGGAGCTCTGCATCCTGCCTGGTGCAGCTTCACCCTGAAGGTGTGATGGAAAATCCTACAACTCATGACGCTTTCCTCAGCAATATCCTTAATTGCTTCCCAGGATACTTCCCCCATCCCCCCCCTTCCTTCTCCTCCTCTTCTTGCTGAGGAAGATGTGCTCAAGGGGCAACTTCCTCCGAAGTGGGTTGTGTTATGAGTTTATCCAGTCTGACTCACCTCTATCCACTACTTAGTCTGTTCTGGTTGGGTCCCTTCCTAGGACTCCCATGTTCGTTATTACTGTTAAAGACCTTCTTTAACTCCAGCTGGGCAAAGCTGACAGGTTTAGGCTTGGAGTCACGCTGTCAGGGCTGTGATTACAGCAGGGTGGGGACCTGGGCCAGATGTTGGGATCTGCCCAGCGATGACAGCAAGGAGCCCGGCATGGCTGGGAACACCTGCCTGGGTTGCATGGATAGCCCTTACCGAGCCCCGTCTTGCTGCTGGGGTGTGAGCCAGCTCAGGGTGTGTCTATGCTACGTGGTGGCCGTGGCTGGGCTGGAGATACAGGCCTGCCTGAAATGCAGGGCACTTGAAGGGCCATCTCCACGGAGGTTTTGTGAGAGGTCATAGGTCCACAGTTGGTATTTGAGGCTCTGCGTGCTACAAGCTCACCCGGTCTATACTCATATTTGCTGAATTATCTGGAGCACCGGAGGTGACTTCTTGTGCTTCTGCACCATCTGTGGAAGGACAGGCTGAGCTGGTAGGAGGCCAAGCAGTATAGTCAGCCTGTCGCCATTGCTTTGGGCCAGCAAGGTGAGTTTGTCCTGCATCAGCAGAACATGCAGAAGAGGGCTGAGGTAACAAAAATCTCTAACAGAGTTACCTTGCCCTGTGGGGAGCTGAGCAGTCATTGGCATTATTTTAGAAAAAATACTGATTGTGACAGCTCCTAACTGCTGGCGCTTTTCAGAAGCCTCTGGAGATACTGCGTGAACATCTGGTTTTGGTAAAGCAGCTCCTTCCAAGAGTACAGCCATGCAAACAAGTTATTTGTGAGTGTGTAGGTTTACACCGCTTTAACTGTGTCTGCCAGGCAAAATTCTCCTTTTCTGTGTGCGTAGTGGAGAACACCTTCAAGGTATTTCTTTGCTGCAGTCTTCTTTGTTCGTGCTTGGATCTACAGCCTCCTGCTAGCCTTAGTTGTCTGACACGTTATAGACTGTCACTTTAGCCTTTCTATAATAAAGACATCCTTTGCCTGTTTGCTCATGGGTCTTCCCTGCCGCTCCAGAGGCTTAAAAGATAGGATGAGTTCAGGTTAAATTACATTAGTGCTTAAATATGTACTGATTTCATCACCCAGCACTCTTACAGCTTCCTTTATAAAGCTGCATAAATGGCACTGATCCATACCTCCCTGGACCTCATTAGTCTTCAACAATGTCTAAAATTCTCAGGTTGAGCTGGTGAACTTACTGTGACGCTGGAAAGTTTTGCCCTGGGGAGTGTAATCGTCTGTTACTGGTGCTGCAGAGGTTGGCGTAAGGTGTAGGGTGCTAGAAAAAAAATATCTCATTCCTTGTTTCCCAGGCTTGCCCTCGGACTCACTGAACGACACCAACTGTGTGGCTTCACTGTAGCACAAATGAGCTTCATGTTTCCTCCTTCACTCCATGCATCGGATGTGCAGGGAGCAGGGCAGAGGCTATGGTGACGTGTAAAGCAGAGCTAAGTTTAGCTGGTGGGAGAGCTGTTCTTTGATAGACAGCTTTCATTTCATAGAATCCTAGAATGGTTTGGGTTGGAAGGGACCTTAAAGATCATCTAGTTCCAACCCCCTGCAGGTGGCCCTGGGCAGGGACACCTCCCACTAGACCAAGTTGCTCAAAGCCCCGTCCAACCTGGCCTTGAACACCTCCAGGGATGGGGCAGCCACAGCTTCTCTGGGCAACCTGGGCCAGGGTCTCCCCACCCTCACAGTGAAAAATTTCTTCCTGAGATCTGATCTAAACCCTCCCTCTTCCAGTTTGAAGCCATCACCCCTCGTCCTATCGCTACATGCCCTTGTACAAAGTCCCTCTCCAGCTTTCTTGTAGGCCCCTTTCAGATACTGGAAGGCTGCTATAAGGTCTCCCTGGAGCCTTCTCTTCTCCAGGCTGAACAACCCCAACTCTCTCAGCCTGTCCTCCCAGCAGAGGTGCTCCTGCCCTGTGGTCAATATTTGTGGCCTCCTCTGGACCCGCTTCAACAGGTCCATGTCGTTCTTGTGCTGAGGACTCCAAAGCTGGACACAGTACTGCAGGTGGGGGTCTCACCAGAGCAGAGGGTTTCATCAAAGGCTTTTGGCATATAGGAAAGGAAAGGAGTAGGAGCCCAGGGACACCACTGCAGCTCTGTAGCATGACATTCCCACTGCGATCTTCCAAAGCTGGGAGCAGCGGGTTAACTTAGTGCGCGTCTCTCTCTTTGCCCATGCTCCTCACCGGCTGGCCAGGAATCCCCTCCCAAAACAGGGAGGCACATTAAAACCAGAATTCTGCAGCAGCAGGAACAAGTCCTTTCAGAACGTGCCTTAAAAACAAGGCTCTGTCCGGGGTTTAGAGCAGAGATAGGCTTTCCTGAAATACAAGGATGTGAGTAAAATTGGGACAGCAATGGAGGTGAACACAAAGCACCTACCTTTTGGTGTGGAAGCTGCTGAGGCTGCTCTCGCCAAGGTGCGGACCTTGCTGTTGATCTCTGCAAAACCCATTTATGTCCTGGAGCCCTTTCGTGTGTCTGTTTAATATTGCAGTTGTGCTTGTGTCTTTGCGGGTGAAGGCCGGGGGCTTGCTGCACTGAACTTAATTATTTTAGTACATGCTTTCTCTCCTCTAAGCCTGCTTTAAAGATGACTGTGCTTTTTATTCCTTGGTGCCTGAGTAGAAGGACTGTCCGCTAAAGATGTTTTAGTGATGCAGGTGGGCAGTTCTTTAAAAAAGATGGAGCCTTCCTTGCTGAGACACCAAAACTGGTGATGGATGTTGGTGGGTACCATCTCAGCTCTGGCTCAGGCAGCCAAGGTGGTGAAATAAGCTTTGCAGACTATAAATCACGGTTCCTTCTTAGAAGGTCACGTTCTCTGCCTCGCTTCCCTCTTGTGCACGCGTACGCAAGCCAGTATAGTGGTAAATCTCTTAAGAGGGAAAGCTGTAGGAGAGGATCGCCTGGAGCCTAAGCCGTGTGGAATCCAGGATGAGGTATTTGTTTAAGCACCTCTGCTTTATTTCTAATGACCTCTGACTTCCTTAGTGTCGCGGGTGACCCCGGTGGGTAAGAAAAGCCGCTTAGTGAAGAAGGGCATTTCTGCCGAGCAGCAGTAAGATTTCTTCTCTGTTTGGCTCTCGTATCGCTGTACTGTCTGTAAGCTGGGTAAAAGCCTCAGAGGAATGATTGTCTGAGCAAGATTGAATCTGGAAGGAGAGGCTCATGGATCCCAGGAATAAACTGGCTGTCAGAATGTAGTATTGACTTGAAGAAAGCAGGTCCTTGGAGGCACTATTGACTGTCATTACTGATGTAGTGGAGACTGCCTAAAGTGCCATTTCTTGAGAGTGGCATCATTTTTTGCTGTACTTTTTTTCTTTGTCTCCTCTTCTCTTTCTTGCCTTTGAAGAGGGTGGGCAGAAAACCAACGCTAGCACGTGTCATGAGTGAAAATGGAAATACACGCTGAGCTGGAGCCAGGGACTGGTTTCAAAATGAAGAGCAGAGGGGGGATCCTGAAGGACTGGCTCCCCTCAGCTCGTACTCCTTGTTTGCAGAGAGCAAACTCTCCCCTGGGTTCGCCCAAAGGCAGCCTTCTCACAGCAGGAGCTATGAGGCTTTTTTCTTTCACCTGCCTGTATCAGACTTCACCCTTAAAAGATAGGGGTCCCATTTAGGAGATGCAGTGCCAGGTCACGGACAACTTGGGAGAAAGCTGGGGTCTGTGGTAGAAAGCGTGGAGGGAGGAGGGTGAAGGATCTCAGTATTATTTTAAGACTTGGGAGAAATAGCCCTAGGGAGAGTGAATACAACTGTTTCTCTCCTGTTTGTCACTGTTACTCCTCCTTCACTTGCTCTGGATGCTGAGCCTAAAACAATAGGGGAAAGAGCTCATGGCCCTTCAGGAATGTTGGCTGTTTCCAACTCTTACAATTAGGCTGGGCAGAGCGGCACTAATTGAAACAATGCTGTCCCAGCCCAAGGGGTCACCTTGGTGTTTGGGATGGAAGTTTCAAAGCCACTTGGTGGGCATGGACTTTTTAATGTTTGGCTTTGTTTTTCTCCAGGGAAGCCCATCCACATTGCTGTGGTGGCTTGCAAAAGGGGAGCTGTAAGTTTTCTGGCTTTAGTAATGCATTTCCTGAATTTCAAAAATCTCTCTTTGCAAAAGCTATTATTTTTGGTTGGCGTTGTGTTTTCATTTGTCTGTTTTCAGACAACTCAACGACTGCTTCAGGACATAATGAATTTGGGCTGTGCATTCCACAAAACAGCATCCAAAAAGTCCTCAAGAGAAGCACGTGGACACCTATTGTAGCCATACAGCAAAATTCCAGTTTCTCATGTACTTTCTCAGCGGCACAGCCTGAGGATAAGGAAAGGAATAATGTAATGGGCTTGTGCATGTTGGTGTCTTTGGGAACTGAGTACCCTGTTAGTAGCCTACTGACCTGTTCTTGTGTCCTCATCTAAAATTGGGGTAGGGTGGCAATATCTAGTCAACGACAAGTGATGTGTGCACACAGATGATTATTCTTAGGATATTAGATAAAAAGGTGTATTTGTGGAAAAAAGGGACATTCCTGTTCCCAGGATAATGTGGGAGGGATGGGGAACAGATGCTGCCCAGGCTGTTGGAGTTATTGGGTAGTGTGAGGATGAAAAGGCAAGAGAGAGATTGAGAAAGGGTGAGGTGACATCCCACCTCTTATCAAAGGATCCTCACTCTGAATGGCGTTGCTTTGAAGTGACTCTGCCCCGAGGAGGGTGTCTGGCATTGCGGGGTGTCCCAGCTGAGCATCTGGCTTTTCTCCCTTACGGACACGTTGGCTGGGATACTGAAGTGACTCAGTGTTTGGATGTCTGGACGTTGTTTCAGGCAGAGGATTTGTTGTGGTATCCTTGACAGAGATGGTTTTGTCCAACTGTCTGGCTAAGACTGAGATGTAGGTAATCCTTGGTTCGTTCAGGTAAGGAGGTGAAGGAAGCACTCTGAGGAGACTTAAAGTTGCATTCTTGATTTGGGATGCTTTTTCCCTTTTATTCTTCCAAAAGGAAGATGGTTTTTTGGAAGGGATTTTAGCGCTCATCCTTGAAATCTCTCTTCCCTTTATTTCCCCATCTGGATGCAGTTAGGCTTTGCATCCCCTTCCCTGTGACTCAGCATGCCTCTGTGGCCTTAGCCCCTTGCTTGGAAGCACCATTCTGTGTCTTCCTGGTTGTTGGAATTGGGCTTGGGAAACTGGGTCTCGCCGGCTTCAGCAACCGTTCCTTATCTTCAAGGTACCACTCAAGGTTTTAACTCAAAGCCTTGGAAGTGGTCCGGAATCCAAGTTATCTGCAGAACTGACTGTGCTGCCGTGGCAGCTGAGATCAGCTGGAAAGTTTAGCTGGACAGGAAAAAAAGAAAAAAAAACAAAACCAAAACCTTTTTTGGTCCTAATTAGAAACACTGGGGAAAAATAATTGAGAAATACATGTTAAAGGCTTAACCAGCTCTGCTCATGGCCTATCTGGGAGCCAGGGAGGTATTCAGTCAAAAAGCTGTTGGGTCTCAAATTCGTTTGCTCCCTGGCAGGGGCTGTAGTGACCGGCCTGAGCTGTGTGTGTGTGGGTGGCTCTGCGGGAGAGGACACCGGGGCACGCAAGTCAAAAGGAGTTTGCCAAGGTCATAGGGTGGGTTAGTGGCAGAAGTGGGAGTTGAACTGAGTCATCTGGAGTCCTTTCTTGGAGGGAGGTGGAATATCTCTGAGGTCTAAAGGTGTGAGGGTGCAGACAAAGCATCTCCTGATGCCTGGCGCTGGTGGCAGCGAGGCTGAGGCTTTGCACCCAGCTGAGGAGGAGCCGCTGAGCCTGTTTCAACACCACTCGAGGACAAGCCAGTTGCTTAGACAAGTTCGCCAGAACCCTGGCGATGACGGAAGGTAGGAGTGAAGGTAGTGGCAGGGTTGCTTAAAACACCCCTGCTGTTGACTTCTGGAGAAGGCTGACAAAGGGGAATTGAGTGGACGTTTGTGGGAATTGCATACCTGACTCCACTTTGTGCCTCGGAAAAATCTCCATCCTGGATTCTTTTTCCACCCTGAAGGGGAAAGCTTTGTGCTCAGCTGTCCCATTATACTGCAGCAGACGAGGAGATCTAGTTAATTTAAGTGTCTCTTACTTCAGGTGAAGCATATTTGGAATCAGAATACCATTCCTGCTCACTGAGCAGAGTCCTGGAAGCCATAGGCTCTTGTATGAGAGATCCAATTAAAATGCAAAAAGAGAGATGAGGTGAGTAAAGCTCTCCCCACAAACTTTGGGAGGGATTTCCTGCATGAGGCCAACCTTGACCTTGAGCATTCCCAAGTCCTTTCCCTTGGATGCTGACCCAGTATTCATAAATCATTTGAAGCATGAAGTGATCTTTTTATTTAATAAAAAAGAAAAAAGTAATTGGATTGACATAAATTAAAGCTGAGTTAACCTGTCTGGAATAATTGGATTGGTAATAATGGACAGCAGTGTGGATTGAAGTAGGTCACAGTTTAACCCGAAGGCCTGGAGAGGCTTTTTTTTTTAACCCCCCCCC
>VYXH01005050.1:556768-635995 GCA_013397275.1 Burhinus bistriatus | reverse complement strand
GGTTTTTTTTTTTTTGTTGTTTTTTTTTTTTTTTTTTTGTCTTTTGTCTTGCTCCTTTCTTCCCCTCTGCCCTGCTCTTTGCCAGGAGCCACCAACTTTCCCAGCCCCTCGGGTCCAAGGCAGCGGAGCGGAGGCTGCGGCAGGGAGGAGCGCGCGCTGCTCCCCATGTGCCATGGGGACTTGGGTACCTGCCTGCTGCACAGCCCGGCCAGGAGCAGGGTTTCTCACGCGGTTTGCTGTATCTGATCAGCCCCTGGCCCATGCTGTTGACAGAAGGAGAAAATGGCTTTGCATTATCCTCCTCCCAGGAAATGGAAGAGCGTATTTTTGTGCTGAAAGTTGTTCTCAACCACATCTCAAAAGCTGCGCGGGTCGGTGGCGGGGATCATTAACGTGTTTTTCATCAACCCCTCACCACGGGTTTAATCTGCTGTGGGAGAGCTTTCTCAAAGCAGACAGGTCTGTCCTGCCCGCGTCACTGCGGCCAGTTCTACCGCTCGCTGTTCAACTGCCTGTTTCATCACAGCTCTTCCCAGCACGAGCGAACTCCCCCGCGTCCCTGAGAGGTGGAGGCAAACTGAGGAGAGCTTCAGTGGCCTTAGAGGTTCCTGAGAAGGTGGGGAAGGGCAAGCATTTGCAAGGGATAAAGCCACCTGCAACAGGACTTGTACCAAAATCCATGCTGTGCCACGGTTGTGGTCTGCCACGCAGCCCGAGTCCTCCTGCAGTGTAAATCAGACTGGGATCCCTCCCTTCGCCACCACGACCATGCATGAAACTGGGGATTATCAAGGTGTAGGGAAGAGTTACCAAAGGGGAGGTTATGCTGATGCAAATCTGAAACATGTCCACTATGGTGTTTCTAGTAGAAGCAGAGATGTGTTAATGCAGCTGTACAAAGATGTTGCCCCAGGTGACCAAGGAAGATGAGCTCAGTTTGGCATGGCTGCAAAAAGAAGGCGCGTGGGTTTTTGTTACGAGTGGAGGTTGAAGAGACTGGGACATTCAGCCTAGCAAAGCAAAGGTTGAGAGGGGTTGTTGCTGCTCCTTGAACATATGGTAAAGGATAAATATCCATGGGGGAGAACCATTCTTGCAGGTTAAGATGAAGACAAAACATGCAGTGGTGAGGGTGTCCCAGGAGAGTGGTGGGGTCTAAAAACCAAACTGGTTTTGAGGTGATATGTGATAACATGAAGAAAGGGATTATATGATGTTTCTGCCTGCAGGGCACACGGATCACTAAATCAGGAGGTCCTTTCTGCCCTTTAATCCTTAGTAACCCCTTTGCCCAGAGCCACAGGAATGTGCTGCAGGAGCACATGGCTGACTCCCTGCAGAAGTGTGTCCGTGTCCCTCTTCTGCCCTCTCCGCCTTCTCCAGGCAGAGCTTCAGAGCTGCGTGTCAGTGTGATGTACAGCCAGGAGCACGAGCTACTGTCAGGCCCCTGCCACCCTTCATCGCTAGAATAAATTCCTTATTTTTCTTTAGATAAACAAAACAAGAAGGAATCTGTGGCCACCATATTCACCGTAATGGCATGTGTCCGTCAGTCGTTGGTCGCTGGGTGGGAAGTGGGGGGCAGTGAGGCATCCTGCACAGTCACCGTAATGGAAACATCCATCTTGTCTCCCTCAATGCACACTCTCCATTTAGGAATTTCAAAACCACTTTTGTCAAGTATCACTCCCTGCACAATCCTGTTAGCAGGGCTGATGAATGGAGTCTCAAATTAAGACCGATCCCTCTGATAACCACAGTGCTGTGGGAGAGTCGTCTGCTCAGTCAGAGCTATTTATTATATTTGATTAGCGGGGATGGCAATCTTCACAACCCACTGTAAATTCTATTAGGGGCACTCCGAGGCCCAGAAAGGCAAATGAGACCTCCCAAAACATGTACGCGTACACAGAGCCTCTCTTAGCAAATGGGTAATTTCCCCTCATTCATTTCAACGTTCTTTCAAGGGAGATGTCCATGCCTTCCCTTTTGCCAGGAGGGGAGGAAGCCCAGTGAGGGGAACGCTCCTGGGTGGCAAGACAGCCCCACGTTCTCTCTTTGCTCTTCGCCGTGAGACCCTGCAGGGCAGCAGCTCCAGCGGGTCTGGTTTGTGAGCACCGGGCTCACAGCTCCCGTTTGCCCGTATCCTACAGGCGTTCCCATCCAAATGGGTGCTCAGGAGCAGAAGCCTCCTATAATGCCAGAGAAACCTCGTGGGCGACTTGCCTATGGTGAAGCTCTAAAGATAGGGCAGGCTCTTCACGCTATTTTTTTTTTTTTTCTTTTCTTTTTTCTTGTCCTTTATAATTGGATTCAGACAGGCCCCGGCCGTCTCCAGCTGGCGATGTGAAATGAAGTCAGGCTGGAAGTTCAGGGCTAGCTCTCCCTCTGGCGCAGCGATGATGGTGAAGGGAGCAGCATAATTTCAGCAGCAGCTGTGTGAACGGGTTGCTGTACAGCTCCATTAATAATTATTGATCAGGTGCTCTGAGACCTGTGCATAAAAGGCACGTTTTAATCACAGTGTTCTTCTGGAGGATGTTTGTACGGGTGACTGAGGTACCTTTGACTCCGGTGGAGTTGGCATTAGCTGCATGCTTTCAGGGAAGGAAGAGGGCTGTCCCATGAGCTGCTCAGTGAATACTGCATCAGAAGTTTCATTGATTTGCGGTGATTAATTCTGCCAAGAAATGAAGAGTTTTAGTAAGAGCAAACAAAGCAAAGATTATTTGGGACCTAACAAGCAGCACTGTTGGTGGTTTGCTTTCTTCTCTTGGTCATACTGTGTTTTAAGAATAATTTTCATAATGGCTCATTAATTTCTGCATTACGTAGTCATTTGCTAATCCATGCTCTCTAATAGTGTACTATCCATTGATCTATGGGTTAGGTTCATCACAACTGATTATTCTGTAATTAATAGGTTTTTATAAACCCTTTTTAAAGGGTTAATAAACCTCTTAAAGAATAACATTGACATAAAGTCTGAGCTATATCTTTCTCCCACCTTTATTTCTTGTACCTGTTTGGTAAGATTCTTACAACATCTACGTCCCTTTGATGTGCTTCGCATTGTATGTGGGTTTCTATTGAGGCAAGCTGCTGCAATGATGCACGGCTAAAAGAAAACCCTTATAGACCTGGAGGTACCTAGCAATGTATTCGAATCTTCTTAAGCCATTAAAAAAAATTCCCAACGCGTTGAATGAAAATCTTATCTGGGCATGATAAGGATCCCTTGGTCCCTGTAATATAATGTAGTTTGTTTCTTCCAGCCTCACAAATGCTTTTGTTGTCTTTGCTTTGATTTTTTTTTTTTCCCCTCCCCTCTGTATCGCTTTGATTTCTTTTTTTTTTTCCTTCCCTTTTCTCTTTCATCATTGCTGCTTGTAAATCCTTCCCCTGGTAGAGATTAGAGTAGGAATGAGTGATAGATGCTGTCAGTAACGGGAGCTAATTTTACCCCTGATAATGGCTCTGTGGTTTGTACAGACCTCACTCTGCCGCCGCAGCCGCGTACCTCGGGGCCCGTCCTGCCTGCGCTGCGCTCGGCGGTGCGCCGCGCTTGCCAGTGGGGATTTTCGCTGCTGGGGAGCGCGCGCTTTGTGCTGGCAAATTTTTAGCCTGGGAAGAGTCTCTGCGAATGCTTCTCACCAGTGGAGAATTCCCTCCGAGCACGCAACTGAAGCGATAGCAATTTGGGGGTTTTCCGGGAAAAGCGTTTCGCCTTCCGCAGAAGAAGTGTGTGTGTGCGGCCGGGATGGGGGGAGTGAGCAGGCTGGATCGGATTCAGCTCCCATGTCTGGTGGGAGGATTTCCCTGGCATCCAGGCAGCGATGCCGCTGTCAGCCCAGCAGGGAGGACTTCTGGGTAGCGCAGGCACGTAGCGTGGCGCTGAAAGGCTCATTTAGTAACACCACCAGCGTTGCTCTGGGCGGTATTTTACACCGCTGTGAGCTGTACGTTGCTAGTGCGGTAGGATGCCAGGTCTCACTTTGAGCCACTGTTCGTACACACGGAGGATTAGGAGTGCTCGGGCACCGCTGTCCCAGCCTCGGCTGCCCACCAGAGTGGCCCAGTCTTCTATGGATGAACTCCTTCTTGCTGCTTCTTTGTGCCCGTCTTACGCTACCGAAAGGGAGGAGAGCGCCAGGACATGGATGATGCGAGATGCCATAGCCCACGCGTAAGGAAGGACCACAGCCAGGAAGAAGGGGGCCGCAGTGGTCCTCAGTTTTGAGTTACACGGTGGGGGAAGCACTGCTGGACTAACTAGTTCACCAAATGCCCTTGACCTGCTCCCCCCCTGGTCGTGCCCGGCGTGGAGGATGTGTTGAATTTGGCCCCGCTCTTTCCCCGCATGGAGTCGATGCTCAAGGGTTCATTTTTCCTGGCGTTCTCGCAAGGGGCTGAGTTCTGGGAGGGGATTTGCATGGCAGACGAAAGGCGGCTAAAAGGATGTCGGAAGTGTGAAGAAGTCCTGAAAGGCAGCTGTCACAGCCAGAGGCCAGTGCAGCTGGTTGTGCTCTGCTCAGTTGAAATTGCAGCTGCACTTTCCATGAGGGATATTGGCTCCTCTGGCCTGTACTGGTGAGCTTAGTTACTGCGGGTCACGTTCCAGCCCCAAAACAGTTGCAGTGATCTTGGTTAACTGCTTGTTCTTGCGTAAAGACAGAGTGAAATATCCTCTGCTGTTTATTTTCTTGGTTACTGTTGTTTACTGTGTGTAGTTGTTTTTCAGGTTTGCTTACGTGGTCTTGGCGTATGTGTGTGGAACACGCGATGCTCTCCCTCACCATCTTTCCTTTATTTGGTGTGACACAGTCACATCAAGCCTCTGCATTCACGTTACAAAGTGCAGAAGGGAGAAGGAACTACTTTAAAGGCTCTGTTTGCAGTTCACAATATGTTTTTTGGTCACTGTTAGTCCTCCTGGTATTTTATCTACTGTCATTTAGTTCCCTTTGGCAACCAGTTTCCCTCTGTTTGTCTTCCCTACATACGAAATTGCCTTGAGATAGCTTTACTACACTGCTTGTTTTACTTCAGTCCTTATTAATATCTTTAGATGTCTCCTCTCCCCCCGCCGTTAATTCCAGCAATAATTCAGGGAGGTGCTGGAGTATAACGTGATGTCTCCTATAGAGTAGGGTGCATTGCTGAGATCCTTTCTCGTTTTGCTCCTACCTTGCTGCCTCTGTATATTCAAATGCTATTTTTTCTCTCCCTAGGTATGCGATATTTTCCCCTGCACCCGTGCTGCCAGCTCACATCTCGGCTCCTCTTACAGGTGGTGCTTTAACACCCGTAGCAGTGATTGAATGGACCCCGTAAGGCAGCTTGCTCTGGTGCTGTCCCTCATTGCTCCTGAGGAAGCGGAGCCAGGGCATCTCTTTATTTTGAGGCGTTTCAGGTGTAGCAAAGTTCATTCTTCATGAAAACTGTTATTAGTTAGAGAGGTGGAGGAAGGATAATTGTAAAAAGATGTGGCACAGCTGTTCCAGCCCTCTTTCATTATGGGCTGGGAGCAGCTGACTTCTCTGATTGCTGCTGATTTTCTCAATTATGGCTGGAGAGAAACAGGGGGTGGACAGAGAGCAGATGCCGTCTGTGAGGCCAAGTCTTCTGCTACTTGCAGAGTCTGTGGTAAGGAGAGCTCCGGCGACGAAGTAGCTCACGCCTATTGGAAGTGTTTGGGTGCTAATTCAGTGTGGCTCTGCTGCCTTTTGACGGGGTATGGGTAATCTGGGTAGTTCCTCATTAATAACTACTTCGGTCATTTCTCCCTCCCACCTTCCCCACCAACTCCTTTTATTCTGCAACTTAGAATGACATTAGTCTAGATCGTAAGTATCTATTTTGTGTAATGGAAATACGTACGAAGGTACAGGACCTGGGTGCTGTAATGGGGTGGTCACTGGGGCAGTCATCAGTCACCCCTGGAGCGTGGAGTCAAACGAAAATCACAGCTATGTGAGAGGAGCCCACAGGTGTTTTCCAAGCCACTGGTCTCATCAATCGTCTCCTTTAGCAGTCCCCTCACCCCTGTGGAGCACCACCAAGGGCAAGTGGTTTTGTGCACCATTCAGTCTTGACTGTGGTTGCTTTGGACCCAAACTTGTGTTAAGAGAAACACAATTTGTGGCCTCTTTGGCTATGCTGGCTCTTTCCTCCTGCGTAATGTTCTGTCCTTCATCTCCTTTCTTTTTTTTTTTCCCTGATGTTTCTTTGCATTTTCAATCATATCTTCACAGTGAGCTAAAAAGAAAATCAAGAATCTGCCAAAGCATTCAACGTGTCTTTTCTTTTTAAAACAACATTAGAATTCAGGCCTGTTTCAGGGCCTGTGCATTGAAAATTATGCAACCCAGAGCTGGGAAATTGAAAAGTCCTGTGAACATTGGTTTGAATTTTTAACCAAATTCCTGTCAGCTGCATTTCTTCCTTTTATATGTTTTCCTTCTATTAATATTCTAGCGAATGAGTTTACAAGAAACAATGAATTTTAAACAAAGCGTGGAGAACTTTTCCAGAGAATAAATTTCAAGTCAGAAACGTGAATATTCTCACTGGGTTCTGAGAGAAACTGCCCTTTGCAGAACAGAGACATGACATCGATTCTTACATCCAAAATCAACCAGAACATCCTGTATTTTGAATATGTCCAGCAAGCAGCTTAGGAGAAGACAGGCATTTTCTTCCCTTGTTTTGCACCAGTAAAAACAAAAAAGAAATGGGGACAAAATTCATTGAATGGTTTATGGGGAAGGGATTTTCACCTAACTCAATTTTGTCATGAAAAAAACTCTCTTAATATCCTGACAGTTTCTGGAAGGGCTTTCTGTTTAAGGAGGAAACGGTAGCATGTCTTTCTTGAGGAACATCTGCCTGTATTTTGGAGTTCCTAGATGACTTACAAAACCAAAAGCACGTTGTTTTCAGAGGTGCTCTGCACCTGCAGCTCCATCTGGAGTTGGTGCGCATCAGGCTGGTGGCATGGACTCTGCTGTCATCTTGAAGGATCTCCCTTCCTTGCTTTCTTTCTGGTCGTCTCCTGATGAGCTGGAGAGCGTGTGGTTAGATTTTTTCTGCTTGGTTTTCATTTCCTTTCTGCAGAGGAACAGTTTGTGGGTTCTACATCCTGTCTCTTCACCGCAGGTTTGTAACGGATTGGTGTGGGGAGCCAGCATCCTCAAAGGCAGGACTGAAAGAGCCTGAAGCTGCCGTGGTGGTCCTGGCACCAGGGGTGTTTGAGCCATCACTCAGGCTTCCTTAATTTCCCAAAGATCTCTGAAGATAATTATGTCTTCCCCTGAGGCAGAAGGTGTGTGAAAGGATCAAGGGTACAGCTCAGAGGTGAGACTTGTTAGGGAAGAAGAGCTGCTAAAAGCCATCTCCTTCAGCAGGAGGGTTGAGGTCACCCGCTGGGAGGCAGGGCAGCGGGGCACCCTTCCCCGCGGCTCTGTGCCCTCTGACTGAACTGGAGATAAAAAGAAGATGCCTTTTGCAGGACCATGACCTTCACGAGTACAAAGCCGCATAGATGCAGCCCGTGGGATCCAGGGTGAAAGGGTGACGAGGAGAAGCAATTGTGTCCTGACACAAGGGCAAGTTGGGAGCAGGCAGAGGTGGAATTGCTCAGTCCCAGTATCCCAGTGCATGAGTTCACACTGGGACTGGCAGGCCACTGGAGTTTCCTTTAGGGACCACTCATGCCGTGGGGCTTTGAGGTGCCTCGCCTGAGGTTGCACGGTGGTAGACATTCACGATTCGCCTCTCCCATGGAAGAGGCTGTGGGTGAACAGGCTGGATCCTTCCCCACAGCCCTGTGGGGGTCTCTGGGCTGCAGGAGGTGCAGGTTTTACCTCTTCTCCCTATTGCTTTCCCAGGCTGCTCTTAACTTCTTAAAAACAGGCTAAGGAGTGAGGGGAAAGTTGTGTGGGACGAGACCTTTCCTCTGCTTGAGGAATGAGTTACCACGAATCTGTGTGAAACCGAATCTTTCTGGCTCGTGTGGGTGGATTTGGGCAACCCCCACTTCCTTTGTGCAACAACCCCAGCCTGCTCCCCGCTGAACCTGCCAGGGCCAAAAGCTGCCACCGCCTAAAGGCCACACTCAAAGTTGCCCTTTATAAAATTTTCATTGGCTTCTGCCATAGGTTTTGGTCTGAAAGCGGCACGTTCCCTTCCTAACTGGAAAGGAGAAGCTTGCTGCTTTTTTCCGCCCTGCAGGCAGAGGCAACCTGCGCTAACGGGATGCAGGTCCCACGCTGCTGCTCGACTGCCGTTAGATTCGATTTGTGGGGAGTCGCGCTGCTTTCAAGCCAGCCGTTGCGCTGTCGTGTCAGAAGGTAATTAAATAGACCCCAATTCTTTTAATTACTGCTCGCTCCTCGGTACATGCTTGCATACAAGGGTGAAGTGAAGGGTATGGAAATAATCGCTGACGGATCACAGCTGGAAGTGTGCGGCACCTTGGATAAACATTGAAGCGAAGGCGCTGCGTGCAATCCGGGCGGCTCGGCTTTACAATTACTGTGAAATCTATCTAAAGAGATTGGGGCACGGAATTGGAAAACACGGCAGGCTCTCTTCTCCAGGGAGTGGGATGTAACACGGGGCCGGGCGATTGCGGTCAGAGGCGTACCTAATGCACGGAATGGGTTTTGTTGTTGTTGGCAGGAAACTTGAGGCAGAGGCGAGGTGAAATAAGGAGACTAGTGCGATGCCGCTCACTAGACAGGGGCAGCAAGGTGAAGAAGTGCCGAGACCTTGCAGCTTATTAGCGATACAGGTCACCGTGCCATCCCTTGTCCTTGTCGTGCTGACGGGGCGCTGATGCTAAGGAGGTGGATGAGCCCCAGTCTGGGTGCCACCGTGCTTTTCTGTGCCTGGAGACCATAGCTGGAATGAGACAGAAGTGGCACCACATCCTCCCACGTGCTGTCCTTTATGTCAAGTGATACGAGCATCCTTGTTTTGCACTTGCACAGCTGTTGCTCGCAAAAGGTGAAAATGTTGCTGCCTCTGAAGCTGTTGGAGGTTTTCCTCCTAAAACTGAGGGAGAGGGGGCTGCTTTGACAGCCCAGCACCTGGAGAGGTGTTCAAAGGTGTTGGATCAGAGAGACGTGAGCCGAGTTTTGTGGGCAAGGCACAAATGCTCCTGCAACGTCTTGCTGAAGACAACATGGTGCCTTGTTGCTTGTTCCCTCATGGTTATGCCAGGGTCTTTAGAAAATCATCAGCTGCTGGTAAGTAGGAGCGTTTCTATTGAGGTGGAGGTGAGGCAGGCTGGTGGCAGAGGCATAGCTAGAATTAATGTTTCAAAGATATGACCAAAAGCACCTCTGTGAGGAGAAAAGCCTGTTTGTCTGGGAGCCACTCCTGCTTTATTACCTTTCCCTTTATCTGCCATTCTGCTTCTAAAAGGTCTCCTAATGCCTCGTGGGGTTAATAAACCAGGAGTGGAGGCAGGAGACTTAATTTTGAGTCCCGTATGATTTACGGGCTGGGGAAGTTGCTGATTGCCAAGCATCTGGAAGGCAGCACAGCAAACGATGCCAGCAAAGGGCTGCGTGCAGTTTGGCTGCTCTGCCCTGCTCGGTGGCACCAGCCACAGAGGAGTCTGAAGACACGTCTGCTGTGGTTAGAGAAGTAAATAGATAGGAAAGATGGGAGACCTCTTTCTCCCCACTTACCTGTTTTTTGGTATAAAGGACCAGACCCTGATAAAACCCCCTCTAATCTGTTGCCTTCTGTGGGGAAGTGGTTTCCTCCTTTGGAAGATGAAAAACCCATTTTGAGCTCTGGGGCTCATCGGGTTAAAATAGGACAATATCTGAGTGCCAGTGGTGCCCAAAGGGGCAATGAGGGCAGTTTTAGCTCCTGAGTCTGCTGACCAGCCATGCGTGCACAACTTAGTTGGCCAAGGTTGGGGGCAGAAACCTGAGCTCAAACTCTCACCTCTGGGCTGGTACCAAAGGACCTGCCTTGGAGGGGTGCTACCAGCTTGGCTACCCATGGGCAGAGCTGCTGGTGTTCATGGAGCATGCCGGCAAATGCAGGGCGCTCCTGTGTGGGATGTTGGTCCCCTCCCCGCAGTGTTTCATGGGAGATGCTTGCCTTCTCTCTGCTGCAGTCGCATTGCCTTTTCTTTTATTCTTCTGGGATTGGTATGACTCATGTCCTCAGAATCCACTTCCAGGCAAAGCACACGGGGGACTTTTGCAGGAAATCATTCCATTTTTCAAACTTGTTTTTTATTGTGTTGATTGTATTCTCTCCAGTTTTGTTTGCTTGCGGCAGCTGAAATATAGTGCCCGAGCCTAAGGGGAAGATATCAAAGACAGAGTTGTCTAATTCCCATGGGAAGTTAGCTTGATATTATGCCTTGGAATCCTGCTAATCTTAATGATCTTGCTGGGCTTAATCTGAGCTGATTAGATTAGGGCTTCTGCAGATCGCTGATGCTGTGTGCATAGCAGGCGCTTCCTTTGCAAACTACCCCGGCTTTTTGAACCTGCACCCATGCCCACCCCAGTTCATGGTCCCTGAGGGGGGTGTGCTAGCTTGGTGGAGGTTTATCCTCCTTCAGGAGGTCTTCCTGGGATCAGGGTGGAGAATTCTGGAAGCATGAAGAGTCACGAAAGCAGACCCTATTTCTCTCTCCTAACAGAGGCCACATTTGTTTAAATAAAGCCCTTTTTGGAGCAGGGCTTCTGATTCAAATCAGTTGGGGTTATACCACTAACTATGGCAAGAGCGTTTTCCTCCTTTTTTCTAGCAGGTTGATACAGGGAGAGAAAATCCTTCATGTGTTTGGAAAGGGTTTCCAGGATGATTTGATCCATCACCTCCCCAGAGATCAAGGTGTAGTTCCCTGGGTCCTCTTTCTTGCCATTCTTGAAGATATAAGTGGCATTTCGTCTCTTCCAGTCCTCAGGAACTGCCCCCAATTGCCATGACCTTTCAGTGGTTATGGAGTGGCCTCACAGTGACATCGCCCAGGTGCCTCAGCACTCATGGATGCATCTCATCAGGTCCCAAGCCTACAGCCCCTGGTGTTCCCAACCAGTCTCCTATCCAAGTACTGACAGGACCTGACCTCATATAGCTCCTGAGATCAGATGAGATCCTTTTATTCCCATGCTGGCTGCTGACAGAGCAGTCCTCAGTTTATTTGAATACCCCAAACCATTTTTTTTAAGGTAAAAAACTGGAAATTACCACTGTAAGTCCTGTGTTTGCTTATGAATGAAGGTCCTAACATGTTCCAGAGCACATCCATCATTGCTTGTCTCTTCTGTAATGGCATGGTGTGATGGGATCGACCGAATGTGTGGTATCAGTGATGGGTGGGAAAGGTTGGCTCAGCAGGACAGGAGTGGGGGATCCTCTCTGAACTGCATTATTGTCATCCTTGGTTTTCAGTCTGAAGGAAATAGCCTGATTCATGAGATACAATCTCACAGGTCGGTGGTACCAGCTAGGACCCTAGAGGTGACCCTGAGTATCTTGGCAATATTGAAAGTAAAGTGTCATGGAGACTTCTGTGATTTCCATGATGTGGAAGTGGCATGGAGACTGAAGAGAGCAAAGAGCTTCAGTCTGGTCTGACCCCTCACCCTTCGCCTAATTTTTATGGGTATTATTTACCACTGCATGCTCAAGTCCTAAGCTGATTTTAAATCAAGGCAACTCCATTGCCATCTGTGGAACTACATCATTTTACACCCACTGGTGATCTCAGCCAATGTTTATATATCTTCTTAGGTTCCATATAAAACTGATTTTTTTCAGAAGCTGACTTGTTAGCTAAAGAAGCAGCAATGATCTTTGACAACTCTATTACGCTGTTCAATACAGCATTTTTATTGTTCAGTGTCCTTAACGCGGCAGAAGGATGGCTCAAATTTTTCAGTAGTTCTATGTATCCAGCCTTGGTAGCCAAGAACTTCAGTGTGTGGCAAGCACTCTTGCTTACCAAAACCTGTTGTTATGCTAGAGGCTGGTCTTCTGCCCATGGCACTTATGGATTGAGAGTAGGGTTTTCCAGTGGCAACTGCATTTGTTTAAGTAACACAGAGATAAAAGCAGCCGTAGTAACTCTCTTGCTACTGCTGTCTCAAAGCAGATGGCGATGAAGACTGAATTAGGATAGACAGGGAAAAGTTTGCAATAATGCCCCCTTGCCTCACTAGTGGAACAGAAAAGTGTTTGGGATAAGTAAGGAAAATAAGAGTTGATCACTTTAGGTTGCCGTTACAGAGCTGATCGCTTGAGTGAAAGGATTGTTCATCTTGTCTGGGTCTCCGTCTACCCACCAGCTAAATGAGGTTAATAATGTCTCCAGCAAGGTTCTTGTGACACTGTGATGTCTTTAAAGAGCTCTGAGGTCTTCAGATGAAAACACAGCATGGGAGCAAAGTGCTACTGCCTTATGGCTGCTAAGCCACTTCTGCGTTTGGCTCCAAGGACGCTCAATTATTTCAAGATGCTGAGATGGGAGTGCATTCTGGCTCAGTGCCTTGCACGTGGACATCAAATATCCTCTTGTGTTAGCACAAGAGTTTGTGGCAGGCAAATATCTCTGAAAAGAAGTACCGCATATCCTCTCCAGGTACAAATCTCAGGGAAGCAGGTCTGCACTTTGGGTTAGAGGCTGTGATTAGAGTGTAATTAGGCCTTCCTCACTAGCAATGCATTGTGGTGATGCTGAACTTAATGGATTCCTTGGGGTCTTTGCATTCTTTTTGCAAACATTTCCTCCCCAGCCAGACATTCAGTACTGTACATTTCCCTCCCCACCCCACCCCCCCCATCCCTTTTCTGCTCTGCAAGCGTGGTTTTTACATGCTTTTGATAGGTTTTGCTTAATGGTTTCTTCATGCTGTTTAAAGGGTTTGTGTGCCATGGGTTAATATATGTTAGTGTTGTCACCGATTTGTACCAAAAGGGCTTTTATTCTCAGCCCTGGCCTTTACGAAGCCTCTTCGAGTAACTCTTAAATGGTCTCTGCTGTGTCATTGGCAAACAAGCTCTTCTGACTTCTTCAGCTCTGAGGTTAGACCCGAAAGTAACAGCGCCTTACTGTAATGCCGGGGTCTTGTTCTGGGGCAGCATGTCCTTAGACTGAGACTTCACCCTGTAGTGAAATACTGGCAGCCAGCAGAGATTACAGAGAAGCCACAGAACTTTAAGAAAGTGAATATGTGCTCACCTGAAACAACAGCCAAGTTCTTGAGGCCTGAACTTGTGATAACACGTCCTTTCTCGAGCGGAGACAAGTTGACTGCCCACTCGCCAGCACATATTGTAACACTGGCAGACTCCATCTATTTTTCTTCTCTTTCTTCTCATCTTGTTTTTCTTCCTCCTCTCCTCTTAAGTTTTCATCTCTCTGCAGGGAGAGCATTATCTGGTGCTGGAAGTGCCAGCTGATACTCCAAAGGGTGTCTCTTCCTCTAATAGCCCTGCTCTAATGCAGAGGAACGTTTGCCTGAAGGTTGGGCAGTGATGTGCGGACCCATTAAGACTTGTCTATTAGCTCATGACAACACTTTAAGCTGTTTCTTCATGTAGAAAAAGTATACTGAGTGCTGAGGGGACTGAGGGAAAAACAGTGAACCTAAAAGTTACAGCTTGCTTTTAGAAAATCTTGTATCCATAAGAGTCATCCATGGTCTCCTTGCCTCCGGCAGCAGAGATGAGATTCTCCTTCCCGTGCCACCTGCTGACAGATGCAAATGGGAACTGTGTAGAAATAGCCTGGGGAATGGTAATTTCATGTTTCTGCTCCAGATCTTGCAGAAAAGCCTCTTGGATGGCGATCAGGGATTAGTCACCCTTATCATCCATCTGTCCTTAGCGCAATAAGAAATCTGAGCCTTGCTCTGACCAACCTTGTTTATAAACTGCAGGAGTGGCACTGCTCTGTTAGATCTGCTAGCGAGACAGCCGTAAGGATCCAGCTGAAGATGATCTGCTGGGAAGATGTTTCTTCTTCTTGGTGCTGGGGATACGGTCTGAGCCACTTCAGAGGGATCCTACTAGATTCTGTCGTCTTCCACCCACCCCTCTTGGATACTTGTGGAGATGGGGCTTATTTTGCAGTTGTGATCTGAGGGTTGTTGGAGAACCTTTGCTACAGCATGTAGTCTTGGGGAAATCAAAAAGCAAATGTCCCTCTTTCCTTGGTGACTCAGGTATTGCTACTGTAAGGCGAACAAAGCAGGAGTGAGTAAAGTGACAGATCTGCCCCTGTTTGATGGAGCCATGTCTGCATCCTGTGGTGCGGGAGCATCTTCTGCCAGTTGATACTGATAGTGAGGAGAGGTGGCTACGGTCCAATGATAAATCCAAACCTGTGTCTTTTGGGTTGTTTGATTTTAACTTAAAGAATGTAAGACTATATCTCTAAGCCTTCCCCAAATTGTTACACCTACAACTCCTCTCCTCTTCACCTGCTCTGCAGAGGAGCCCTGTGAAACTGGGTCCTCCTCTCCCAGTTCTTGGACATTCATGGTTTAATTTTTCAGCATGGCCTGGCTAGAAGGTCTGAGATCTAGAGATGTGCCATGAAGTCAGGAGCCCCTCGGAAGGCAGAGAGTGACCAGGGGATATGCAAATGGATGGAAGAAGGCTTGCAAAGCGGAGACAGTTTCTAGACAAAGACAGCATGCAGTAATCCCTGGAAAGTAAATGGAAAAACAGATTACGTTTGTTCTCAGATCTGCTCAATAATGGAGCAGTAGGCAGCTGCTGTCCTGCCTCCCCCGGGTCCCTCGCAGGAGCAGACAACCACTACATTATTGATCGTCTGCTGCTGGGAGTCTAGTGGTTCGTAATGCGGCTTCTGGAGAGTAGCCTGGTGCTTTGGGAAGCAGCCCCTTCCTCCTGCCTCCAGGTTTCTTTTTATAAATGTGGCTGTCTCCCTTGGAAACCCCTCTCCATAGTGTGGTGTCCATGTGGCTGTGGTCACAAGCGCTGTAGCCTGGAGGCAGGGAGTTTGCTCAGTATTCTTGAGTGTGTCACTGTAGCACCTCTGTGCATCACGGTGCAAAAACCCACAGCAGAATCATAGAATCGTTTAGGTTGGAAAAGACCTTTAAGAATCATCTAGTCCAACCATTGACCCTACTCTACCAGGTCTGCCACTAAACCATGTCTCTAAGCACCACATCTACACGACTTTTAAACACCTCTAGGGATGGTGACTCGACCACCTCCCTGGGCAGCCTGTTCCAATGTTTGATAACTCTTTCCGTGAAAAATTTTTCCCTAATGTCCAGCCTAAACCTCTCCTGGCGCAACTTGAACCCGTTTCCTCTTGTCCTATCGCTGGTTACTGGGGAGAAGAGATCAGCTCCCATCTCACTACAACCTCCTTTCAGGTAGCTGTAGAGAGCAATAAGGTCTCCCCTCAACCTTCTCTTCTCCAGACTAAACTATCCTAGTTCCTTCAGCCGCTCCTCATAAGACATGTTCTCCAGACCCCTCACCAGCTTTGTTGCCCTTCTCTGGACACGCTCCAGCCCCTCAATGTCCCTCCTATGCTGTGGCGCCCCAAACTGAACACAGTACTCCAGCTGCGGCCTCACCAGCGCTGAGTACAGAAGGCACTCCGCCTCCGAGAGCAATCGGGCAAACCAAAGGCTGCAGCCTCCTCCTGCGCAAGGGAAACGGAGGCACAGAGTTACTGTCACATGCATACAAAGGCCATGGCAATGCAACAAGCATCTTCTCATAGCATTTCTTTCAGTTAGAACTTACCCTGGTCATTGGGAGGAAGCCTGCAGATGGAGGTGGATCACTGTCACAGCTTGTTCTTTAGCAGAGATGCGCCGAGTCCCATTTCTTTCACCACGCTTTCAAACTGGAAAGTGGAGCTCACAGCTCCAGGCCTCTTGCAGCCAACAGTTGGCCTAAAGAGCTATGTCTTTGGCCAATGTTTTTCCTGTTGTCACCTAGGTTTTCTGCTCCATCTCTTGCTCCCGTGCCCAATATTTAGTAGCTCACATTGGCTGCACAGACAATTCTTGGTCTGACCCGCAATACGGTTGTGTCTTGGGTGAAGGCCAATTTATTTCAGATTTCCAATCTGTAATGGACATTAATTGCTTTATCTATTTATCTTGAAATTGTTGATCTTCCAACCAAGGAGTGTGCCTTGGCCTCTGCCCCTGACCTTTGTGGGACCACTGCGTGCTCACCTGATTTAAAAGCTCGGTTGTTTTGACCAAGTACATAAGTCACGCAGTGGAGTCTGTGACCCCAAAACTGAGCTTAATCTTTGAATTAAAAGGTCAAAATGCACATTTGGTGGCTTTGACATTGTGTCCTCCAACAAAGAAAAAGCTTTACTAGGAGATGTCCAAACAGAACAATGAAAAATAGTTGTAAAAACTGAGAGCGTTCTTTGGCTGTTTCTTCTCTTGTGTCCTTTTTTGCTTTCCCACAGCCCCTGAGCTGCTGATGGTGGTATATTTGTGTGAGGAATTCTTAATTTCCTTTCCACAAAATTGCACCTGCCAATGCTGCTTTTTTCTTTTTTTTTCTTCACTTTTTCAATATAATATCGCCTCACAGTGGCTTGCTTGATAATTTTTGCATGAAACGCTGGAAGGTGCCTCCTGCAAAAGCTGGCCTTCTTTCAAGAAACTGCCTTGTTCTGTTTTTTTTTTTTTTTAAATGAAACCAACAAAAGAAAATGTTATCTTTTCCTCTAGCACTTGCTGTAATTGGAATGTTTCTGTGCTCATGGTGGGATGTGGACTGCCTTGAATTACAACTAGTACCCACCCGCATTTTTGACTGCTTCTCACCTAAGCAGTAGCTGGCATTTAGAAAGCTTTAGTGACAAGCACCCATGGATTTTTTCCAGCTGGAAAAAATTGTTTTCTTCTGCTGTCTTTTTAACTTTAGAGCATTTCCCCCTCTGGACAGGGCTTTTCTTTTATTGTTGTGCTCCTTTCTCCCCATGAAGTGACAAAATGCATCCCGTCTGCCTGCCGCCTGTAGCAGAATTGCAGCCAGAGGGGGATCTGTAGGGAGCGGGAGAGGGGTCACCCCAAAGGATGGTGGTGGGAACCAAGTTATGGACGCCACCCCGACAGACCCAGCGGGGCAGCGTTTTGTCATCTGCAGTGTCTCAGGATTAAACCCCAAGATGAGTGACACATCCCATCAGAATATGACCGTTAGGCCAACGTATTCGGATACATCTACTGCTGGTGTGGCAACCTCAGAAGAAAATCATTTAGAGGCTACTCACCGCTTCAGATCCTGGGGGTCTGGGAATTACCGGACAAGATTTTATCTGTTCTTTATTTTTGTAAGCAGCTAATTTTTTCCTTGTTATGGATACTCACCTCCAATCTGCCATCCGTGTCTTGTGCCTGCAGCTTCCCTGCGATGGAGGGGGAAGCGGAGTCAGGGTCTTTTTATTGGAAGGGGGAAAGAGGATCATTTGCACGCACACTGGTCTCCTTACGGTGTCAAGGGTGTGCAAACCCACGAATATCCCGGGACCTGAGAGCTGCGTGATCCATACTCCTTTTCATTCTTTCCTGGGGGGCAGGGAGGGTGTAGTGTACAGAAAGAGAAGTCCGAGCATTTATACGTGCTGAACAAAAGTAATCTTTGGTTCTGATAAGCACTACCTTAATGATATAATAAGAAAGTAAGGGCCACTCCTTATTATTTTCAGCTCTGCTCCCACCCTGGACGGCTTACCGGGCCCAAGCGGGGACTTTTCATGAGCAAAAGAGATTTTTCCATGGCTCCAGTTAATCTGGTGATAGGCAAGGGGAGAGGGAGGCAGCTCAAATGTTCGGTTTTCCGCTGTGCGCCTCCAGGGAGAAAGACAGTTAAATGGAGATGTGAGGACTTGCCTTGCTTCACAAGGAAATAGTCTCTTTTATGTGTATCTTGCCTGTGTTGATATTTGAAAGCTATTTTGGGCCACAACAGCAAATTTAATCCACGGTTTGTTCTCTCTCTAAAGTATTGTACCGTAAAAACTCAGATCAATTTTGACAGCTCCGACTATTTAGATTGGAGAGAAAAGCCAAACAATGAATCACTCTGAATATTTACAGTTGAATTCATCCCAGGGTACCTGTGCCCACCTCACTCTGAAATGAAAGCGTTATCTGAGACATGAGCAAAGGCTTAGAGGCTCCCAGCTATTTTCTGAGCTGGCGTGAAGCAGTGTCGATGTATTGCTGAGGCTGGGATGCGAGGAGCAATTGAGGGCTAATAACTGCGGAGGGCTCGAGGAGTTCGGTGTGGTCCATGCACTCCCTTTGGGAGGCTCGGGGACTTGTTCCACGCTTGCTCTGCTGAGTCAAAGCACTTGAACTACAGTAAATATAGTTTTCTCACCTCCTCGGAGCTGGAGCTGGCTGAAAATGTGGAAAAGATATGTTCACAAGTAATTATATAGTAGTCAATTTTCAACAGTCCACAGGGAAAAAAACAAAAAACAAAAAACAAAAAACCTCCAAAACCCCACAAAAACCTGACAAAGGCCTCACAGTAAGTTATTGAATGAATTCCCTTGGAAATTCTAGCATGTTATAGCCTATGGCCACGATTCAGTATGCAGGAATCAGTGTTCAATCCTCAGCTCCGCTCCCCTCCTCCTGTGGTCTTTAGCCAAGATGCTCCATTCCCCTCCTGTCTCAGCCGGGAAATCTCTTTTCAGGTTTTTGCCTGTTGCCCATCACCGCAGCATCTTCTCCATTAAATTGATGGCAATTGCAAAGTCCTTTGCAGCTTTTATGGGCTTCATAATACCTCCTCACAGCGAGCTCAACAGTCTATATTGGCTATCACTGTCATCCTCTGAAATACTGCTGTCATTCACATACGTAATGTCCCCAATCCCAAAGGATCTGCAACCACTGTGCTAACTACAAATAAGTGCAGGGATTGCTTTGCTGTTAAAAATGCAGCTGTCTCCTGAGTATTGAGAAGGAGCTGCGTGGCCAAGTTACCAGCAAACTGTGTTTTGCCCGTTTCTTGGGGGAGATGACCGGCTTTTGGTCAGAGACAGGAGAAGCAACTCCTTTTACAGGCTTTCTGTCCTAATGGGCACTGCCAGCAGATACAGGGATGGGCGTTCAGAAGAAACAAGGGTGTGTGTAGACCCCTTAACCTCATTTTCCCCCCTCTCCTTTCTAACTGGCCGTCCTGTCCCAGCCAGGCAGGGATCCCCCTTCCCTCTCCTGGGCAGCAGGCAGGCCTGGGGACCAGGGCAAGGCAGTGGAACAGGCAGATGTAAGCGGCTGGGCAGCCCCGCGTGCTGGTGCATTAGCTGCAGCCCTGCGACTCCCCAGCCTGGGATTTGGGAAATAACATTTATCTCTGCTCAAGTCACCTTCAAGCCACGTCTGGGGAAGGATACAAGAAATGCTTCCTGGGCCAGCACGCAGGGGAAAGACAAATGGCATACATTGGTATTTTCAGGGTTGCTTGTCCAGAGATAAGCCCACAGTTCAGTGGGAAAACTACAGCAGCCTGATTTTCATGAGCATCGGGCGTTAACCACGGAGCAGAAGGGCTTTTGCCTGCAGGGCCCATGTCCAAAAGACCCTGCGCAGAGGGAGAAGGAGGCAGAGTCATCCCGGTGTCGTTCCTTAGTCTCTCACCACGCTAACCCAGTTGTCCCCAGCACCCTGCTAGTTGCCTGCGCAGCCTCTCTTGCCTCTGGCGAAGCAGAAAGCATCAGCCTCTGATGGTTCTTCCATCGCCAGCACCGGAGCCTGTGTTGCTCCAAGCGATAACTGATCCTGGCAATAAGGTACAGTCGTGCGAGCACGTGTGCCTTTCATTTGCTGCCTGCAGCACTGGCTCCCAGGATCGCCGGTCCTTTGGTTTGGCATGTTTTCGTTCATTCAGCAAACGAGAGCAGGATGTGGTGAGGTGCCAATTTTTGGCCAGGCTGTCAGGGCCGTGTCTGGGGTGTCGTTCCCCCTGACTCGCTGTGTAAATTGCTTCCCCTCCTCATTTCGGTGCTTCTGTTTCCCCTCCCAGCCTGTCCCCGTGTGTGCCTGTACAGGGCATCTTTGGGGCTACCCCTCTTCGTGTCAGTGCAGCATCTCATACCGTGGTCCTCTGAGGTCCCAGCTACCCAAGAGCTATTGAAGCTCAAGCTTAAAGCAGTTGTGTAGGATCTGTCAAACCTGTCTCCTGTGTGGCTGGAGCCACAGCTGACCCAGAAGCAGGGATTATAATGGTTAAACTGTGTAGAGACAGACTGCGAGACGGACAATAGCAGCAAAGCTCCTGACGTGCTTTTCCCTTAATCCAGTGCCTGCCTGTGAATGCCAGGGATAGCACAGGCGGGACAAGGGCGAGCGGGGCACTGGGAGGGGAGGGGGAAAGTGGCAGTTCAGATGAAAGGAAAAGGGGGGGGAGGGGGGGGAAAATCCCTGAAAGTGTGGGTGAATTACTGCCGTGCTTATTTTGTGCCATTTATGTGGGGAGTGGGACTTGTTTGACGTCTTGGTGTTGGTGGTTTATAGGAGCTGAAGTCTCACCTCTGCAGTAAAGTGCCAAAAGGGAGACATATACACGTTACCAGGAAATCATAAAAGGCGCCAATAAAGGGCTCGTTGCTCACGCATCAGGAGGGTGGGAGCGAGGGGAAGCATCGCTACCGTGTGGGTTGAACTGGGGCTAAAGGGGTTTCTACGGGGAACGGGGCAAGGCGGGGGGCAGCGCCCCAGGAAGAGCTGGCAGCAGCAGCAGGGTGTGATCCTGCTCTGCGGGCACAGGCAGTGCGTGGCAACACCTGGGCCAGCGAGGAGGTGGCTGGAGGATCAGACTCATCGGTACCAGTATTAGGGGTGGTGGTGGTGGATGCTGTACAGGTGAGTCCCTCCCTGGGGAGGGAGCGCCTCATGCCAACCATAGAATGGTTTAGGTTGGAAGGGACCCTAAGGATCATCTAGTTTCAACCCCCTTGCCGTAGGCAAGGACACCTCCTACTAGAACAGGTTGTTCAAAGCCTCATCCAACCTGGCCTTGAACAATTCCAGGGATGGGGCAGCCACAGCTTCCCTGGGCAACCTGGCCCAGTGCCTCACAACCACCGCGCCACGGACAGCTGAGCGTGGGGGCTGCGGGAGATGCAGGCTGTGTGTCTCCTCTGTTTCTCCTCCTTTTCACGCTTGGAGCATCCCCGCTGCTTCTGACCGGGTTGGGGGTGGCGGTGAGAGAGTCTCTTGTCTGTCGCAGCCTCGGCAGTGATGGCAAGCGAGCCCAGGACTCGATGGCAGAAGCTTCTCCCCTTTCGCCTTTCCAGTTGCCCCGCTGCTGGGTGCACGGGGATCCTGTGTGCTTTCCTATCGCCTTCCAGGGGCAGCTGGAGGCAGGCAGGGAAGCGGCAGACCTCTCGCTGTCCCTGGGACCCTTCCAGCCGGCACAGGCAGCGCCGAAACACGCATGAGCCATTAGCAAACCGCTAATTGCCTGGAGCAGGAGCAGAGCAGGACGGGAGGAGTCCCTTGGATGGGTGTCTCCGTGTTGCAATAGCTCGCAGGGTGGCATGGCTCGCTCAGCGTGCCAGGCGGCTCCTCTGGGCACGGTTGAGGCTGGATACGATGAAACCCAAGGGCAGCGCTCTTTGCTGCTGGCTTCGCATCCAGGGAAGAGCCTCGCTGCGTGGAGCGTAAACAAAATGCTTAATTTACAGCCATTGATTTATCGTGCTGCTTGCTGAAACGATATTACAGCTGGCTGCAAACTGGTTTACGTCCTCTGACAGGGAGCTCCCGTAACGCCAGCGCCGCAGGAGCGATCGCTGCTCGCCGAGAGCGATGCCCGCGGGAGGCTGGGAAATGCCAGCTGCAGTTGAAAGGAAGAGGTCGCAGCCTCAGCTGGCGTCAGGCAGGGTAGCACTGCGCCGGTCGGCGTTCACCCGGGCCTGGTGTGCTGCGGTGGAGGGATCTGGCCCGTTTTGTTATGGTGAGAAGTCCCTTGCACCAACACGACCCACTTGCAGGCTGTGTGCTGAGAAAACTGGGTGTAGCTCCTTTTTGTTGATGGATGTTAAAGAAAACTGTTGTCCTAGGTGCAAAGAAATCTGGAGGAAGACACACTTGTGTTCCTTTTGCGCGACAGCGTGGAGGGGTTTGTTCAGTAGAGGTCCTCGTTCTAGGGTTCATGGAGGGACCTGTTTAGTCCATGCCTGTTCATTGAGCTGCTGCCTGCTCTGTATTTCCAGTTCAACCTGTACATCGTTGAGGGAAGGACTTCATGGGCAGCACTTTTCGTGTCTAGTGCCCTCATCACTGTGGCACCCTAAACCTCTTGGCCACCATGTGCGTAGAGATTAAATAAGAAAAAAACCCCACTGCGTGTGGCTGGTGATCAAAGGTAGGGAGCTCGCAGCCTAACAGGCATTTAAAACAACACTTGAAATTCTCGTTGATCTTTTATCATTGCTGACTGTGCCTGCCAACTCTTTGGAAAGCTGTGGTCTGTGTATTACATTTATTGTGGCTCCATTTGTGACAGCTTCTTGGAGACAGAAAGGGAACTCGTGGGGCAAACACTGGATGGTGGCCAAAGAAAGGCAATATACACCAGGAAGACGCTACAACTCATTCAGTGTAATCGTAGCAGCAGAAAAACATTGATGGTGGGAGAAAAGCTTGCTGAGGTCAGTGACGAGAGACGGCTTGTCAAACGCAGTCCAATTTTGAGACGGTTCCTTCTCCCCCTCCCTCTGTGGGCAGCTGCCCAGGTGCGTGGACCTCTGAAACGTGCTCTTCTGTAAGATGCCAGATTTGCTTTGGATGACTGTGTAACGGGCTACCTTGGAGAAAAACGACGTTATCCTTTGAAGCGCACGGGGCTGGATTGCTCAAGGGGAGTCCTCGAGTAGCAGCTGCGCGCCCTGAGCACCCTGCGGGGAGGAGCTCGGGGGCTGCCCTCACGCCAGCGAAACCGGGGGCGCTGCACGGGGAGGTGGCCGGGGTGAAACAGAAATCCCACGCTGGCAGCGCAAACCGGCCACAGCTCAGTCCCAACAAACTCAGCCCAGGTGTAACTGCCTCCTGCTGCCTTTTTACCAGTCTGGGGCTGGGAGTCCCAGAGGAGCTGATGGAGAATAACACCTACGCATTTGGGTGTCCTTGGTGGAGAGAGGGGGGGCTGGAAGGCAGGCAGACCCCTGCCCTCGCTGCCTGCCTGTTGCCTCTTGCTTTGGATAGTCTGCGCGGCATGTTGAATCCGAGCGTGGGTGGATTTATCGTCTGGGCAGGATGCTACCATGGCATTTAGCCCTGCGGACCTCAACTAGGTAAATTAACTCCTTGCCCGTCCCTGTTGGTCGGTGTCCCAGCCGCTGCGTGGGGCAGCAGGGCAGGCAGCAAAGCATCTCCTTGCCTGCCTAGGAGGGCTGCTGGGAACCAGCATCAGCAGACCTCCAGAAATGCTCCCTCCCCTTGACGCCTTTTCCCTCCTCGGGATGAGGCAGGTTCATTAAGGGAAGAAGCTCTGTGGCAGCAGGGAGCCGGGCTGCTGCGGGGAGAGGATTGCCTGGCACTCGGCTGCGCCGTGCAGGCTGCCTCTCTTAAATCCCTGCCCTGTTAAACGGGGTTGGCTCGTTTGCGAGCAGGCAGAGTGCCCTCCTAGCACATGGGCATTAGTGTGAGCGGGTGAAGCCGCCAAGCCATCGCTGCTGATCACCGAGTGTGTTTGTAACGGCAAGGCCCGGAGCCAGGGGGGCCCCTCTGATCCAGTCCCGCTGCCGTAGCGAAGCCAGCGGCAGGGGGATGCGGCGTGGGTAGTTCTGCTCGCGGCTAGATTAACTTTTAAACCAAAAATGCCCGGTGAGAGTCAGGTCCAAGGCCTGGCTGCGTGCCTTGCTGGACGCAGCGTGGTGACGACGGGGAGTGTTGTGCTCCGTGGGCAGGGGGAGAGGGGTCCCCTCCCTGGGGCCACGTGCTTTTCCCCCTGCGACGGCCCCGGGGCGGCAGAGCTGCCGCTTGCTCTGCAGCGGAGGGACGGGTCTGGGGACGGGAACGTCCTCGCTGGTACCCGCTGGTGTGCAGAGCTGTGGGATGGCTGGGTGCAGGCAGGTGCTGGGTCTTTGACAGGAGCGGAGTAATCCTCCCTCTAGCATGGACCGTGCTGCAGACTCAATTGTTACCAGGATGAATTTTTTTTTTTTTTTTTTTTAAAAAGTCCACTAAATTAATTGCAAGAGACTTTGCACCACTGTACAGAGGCCAGAGCACACCAGAGCCTGCGAGGACGGCCGCGGCGCCCGGGTGCGGGCTCTTTGGGTGGGCAGCGCACAGCGGCACAGGGGGTTCCTGGGGGAGCCGAGCGTGGCTGCTCCGCACAGCACGTGCTCCGGGAAGCTGGGAGCAGGCACATCGACCAGTTCGCCGGCTGTTGTCACGCTGCTGTTGACATCTGCTGACGCGAACAACGTGCTCCAAAATGGGCTCTTGGCGCCGCTCATCTGGGTGGAAAAGCTCTGCAGGGAGCCAGCACCTGCTCTTGGAAGTTCACGAACTCGCTTCGGTTTCAGTGCTCCTTCAGCCCAGACAAAGGCCAGAGCGATTAGATGTGGCGATGCTGGAGGAAAAAAAACCCAACCTTGGCAAGAACAAAACCTTTCCCCACTATCCTGCTCCTAGGTTTTCTAAAGGGACTAGCGGCGAGGGTTTTGGGAGGGTGGGAAGGAGCCTTTTGAACAAACCCACATGTCTCCATCAACCACTCCATGTGGTGTTTGACTGTGTCGTGGTGTTCTCCCAGCCCAGCCCCAGCGGAGGTTGGAATTAGCTGTGGGCACAGGGGAGGGAAACGGCAACGCCAGCTTTGCTCCTTGACGGAGGAAGGCCCCGTCTGGAAAAATCATTTGGCTTCAAGTCAAAGCTGCTGCCTGAACTTTTGGGGACTATTAGTAGAAGCTGAGTAAATGCCTCCCTTCCCCTCTAAGCCATTATTTTCTAGTTTATTTGGGTACCCGCCAGCAGCAGAAATGCTGAAAATACTGCAAGGTAAGAAGTCGGGTTTCCAGCACCATTAGAGCCAGAAGGCAGTAAGAAACCGTGTCTGAGGAACATCTACTCTTGCAAAACTGACCACCTGGCTAGGCTGCTATAACACTCTTACTAAAGAACAACCAGCGTTTGTTGCTTTGCTGGGCTTTTGGCACAAGTAATGGAAGAGCTAGTGTTCCTATCAGGGCTGAATGCTAAATGGAAAACAGTCTTATGGAAAGGACTCTGCACATGTTTTTTTCCTTCTAATGCTAATTTCCAGATTTCTCAGTCTCTGCTTTCCTGGATGCGGTCTGGGTGGCTGGCTTAGGAATGGCTGGATGGATTGTTGTAGCTGGTTAAAATAATTGTGCCTTGGCTCTTTGCCAGCCTGAGTAAAATGAACCCCTGTTACTTTGGTAAAGGACATAGGTGTTTACGGGAACCTGCTGATGGTGCATCCTCTGGAGCCCAGAGAGTGTGCAGCATCCCCAGCTGAGCTCCTGGAGGGTGTTGGCCATCACCAGAGAGGGGACAAGTGTCCTGCTGTCCTCATGGGGACGTGGCTGCACTTAGAGGAGCAGTGGCCGTGACATAAGGTAGTAGAGAGGAGCCTTTAGCCAGTGCAGAGATCTTCTGCCTGCCCAGTGTGATGCGCACACTAAGTGCAAAGAAATTTCTTACCTCATTCAATATCGGGAAGAAAAAGGGCTTTTTTCCAGGTGTGACTGGCAGTGGAAATCAAATGCTCCGTCGGCGAGGAGGTAGCGTGGCTCTGTGCTGAACATCTGTGAGTGAGGGATGGGACTGGGAGAAAAGGTGTCGCAACCCATCACACGCCTGGATTGTGACAACAAAGGGTTTCTTCTTCCATGCCTGTCTTCTCCGCTCTGGCAGGGTTTGCACACATCATTCCTGAGGTTGAGATCATTCATGCTGGAATAACTTATACAGCATCAATGTACCATAGGGATTTAAACTTCTCTTCCTCTGCAGCCTTAAAAGGAAGGAGCTAAAGGCAGGGTACACAAACTGATGAAAATTACTGATTTTATTCACTATTTTTACCACATTTTTTCCCAGAATGAAATTGGATGTGGTTAATTTAATAATCCTTAAGTATTCTGGGCAGGGATGCAGAGCTGAAATGTAGTCAGTGTTCAGCACTTTGGAGAACCATGCTGTATTTTGGGTGTCTAGGGACTGTTTTAGGATTGTAACTTCAGCTGAGTAGACAATTGGCTCCAACACATTGCTTCTACTTGTTTACCTCACATTTTTCATAGCAATTTTTTCTGCAAACAACGTAATGTAAGCAGACTCTAGTACACTAGTTACTAAGGAGCAGACTTGCAGAAATGAGGCTGGAGTATGCTGGTCCTTCCCCATCCCTGCCCAAGCAGTTTGGGGACAGAACGGGACTGAATGTCTTTCATAGAATCGTGGAATGGTTTAGGTTGGAAGGGCCCTTAAAGATCCCCCACGCCCACCCCCCTGCCATGGGCAGGGACACCTCCCACTAGACCAGGTCGCTCCAAGCCCCGTCCAACCTGGCCATGAACACCTCCAGGGATGGGGCAGCCACAGCTTCTCTGGGCAACCTGGGCCAGGGTCTCACCACCCTCACAGTAGAGAATTTTTTCCTCATCTAAATCTGCCCTCTTCCAGTTTAAAACCATTACGCCTCTTCCTATCGCTACACTCCCTGATAAAAGTCCCTCCCCAGCTTTCCTGTAGTTTCCTGGGTGATGTGGAGTTTTTCTGCTAGTGCCTCATGGGACACCAGGATCTAAACAAAGCTGCAGATCTCCTCGTTTGTGTTAAAAGAAATAGATACGAAAATAAAATCAAAGTCGATAATGGTGTTGCCCTAGGCCAGGCTTGATGGTGGGTTTCAGGCAAGCGGGCTGGTGACTTGGTAATCTAGGGCAAGTGACTAGCCCAACTTCATGGGCTCGTAGCCCAAAACCAAGTTACCACTTCTTCACTCCTCTTGCCTGTGCTGTGTTTTGTCACTGCCACTGCTGCAAAGTGCTGTTAAATACCGCTGCTTCAGAGGCAACGGCTTGGCCTCTGCAGGGGGCAGATAAAATATATGTTCTTCAAGACACGCTTGCTGCCAGCCTCCTTCCCCGACGGTGGGACATTTGTTATTATCCCAGGAAGATGAAGGATGTGCTACTGTGAGACGTAATTCACCCTGGCAGAGGCCTCCTGCCGGAGCCATCCATCCCTGCGGCACGGCGGAGGATGGAGCACAGCGCTTGGCCATGAATAAGCAGACTGAACCCTCAGCCTCTTCTGGGTGGCATCGAAAAGGCACAGTGCCATCGCGGTGGCTCCGTGCTGGCAAACAAGAAGGGCTGGCTTTGGCTGAGGTGACAGGAGCCAGGGCTGTACCTTGATCTGCGCAGCATGGCCGGTCCTCAGAGCCACCCCCGCTGTCACCGGAGCAGAGACTTGCCATGGATGACAGCAACGGAAAACCTTAAGGTCAGGTTTCACTGGGACAACTGTTCCCATGTGTCTAAATTGCATTTTAAAGCGGGGCTTAAGTGAATAAGTAACCTCAGCACCCTTGTTCCACGGTAATCCCCATGTCTGCTTGATTAGTGAATAGGAAAATGATTAACTGGAAGATAATTTCCCATCATTTGGGGTTTTTTTTGAAAGTCTGGGCCTGTGGATTATCCTGGCTCTCTCAAGGGTGAGCAGTTTCTCATGTCCTTGAGAGTAAATGCCAAACTGCTCAGGCTTGGCTGCGGCAGTGGCTTTATTTGCCAAGGACTCCAGAGCGTGCCTGAAGAACAGAGCAAGAGGGAAGAGGGAAAACAGACAAGTAATTCTGACACACTTTAGTATTCCTGGCGGTGCTGCTGCCATCAGCTGTTCTATCAGCTTTCACAGCCCATGCTATAATTAAGATCTGTCAACACTGATAAAAGGGAGAACATTCAGTCAACTAATTAAGTATCGCTTTAATACTCTAATATTTAAATTCAGGTTCCTAAATCAGCAGAATAATAAAATGTTTTATGTCTGCTTAAATGGCAAGGGAACAGAATGTGAATATCTCAATAGCAGATTTAATTATCAATCCGCCTTGCTCCCCCGGAGCAGAGCGGATCTCGGTGCTGGTGAAGTGGAACCAGGATCCCTGCCGGCTGCGGGAGGCGAGCACGGGGGTGCAGAGCCAGCCGGAGAGCGGGCCCCCGAGCCGGCGGGAGCTGGGTAACCGCAGCAGCACGGCCGGGGTGGCGAGGGCTTAAAATAAACCCGCCGATGCTCCAGAGGAAGGGAGGTGGGCTCGCTAAGCAGGGGGAGGGAGATGGCTGCTGGCACTAGAAGGAAGGCGGGAATCTTATCGTCTGGGCTCCCAGCCTGCAATTCTACGCTGCTGCTCTTCCTTTTATCAGCAGCATGGTGTCAACGCGCATGGACACCTTCCAGCTAGGAACGGAGGCAGCCGAGGTGTGCGGAGGGCGGCGTGCATCTGCCCCGCCATCCCCCTTTGCTGGGGTCCTTCCCCGTGCCGGCTGGGGCCGTGCTCCGTGCTGCCATCCCGGCTGGGCAGGCAGGGCCAGAAGGGCTCTGCCGAGCATCCCTGCAAACCGCTCGGCTCCGGGCAGCTCGCCCTGCCCTGCGCTTGCAGATACCTCTGTGCTGCAGGCGTCTCCGTGCTACTTTGGGCCGGAATCGTAGCCAATAGTGGTTTTCTGTTGGTTTGGTTTTTTTTTTTTTCCAGTCGATTGCTCCTTGGGTCGTAGGTTGCAGGCCTCGCTCAGGCGATTAATCTGGACGAGATGCAAACGTTTAACTGCAGCACTGAGAGATGCCTCTTCGTCCTTTCCGAGTTTGCTGTGGCTCGTGACGGACCCGCACACTGGGGAGGAGGGAGCGATGCGCAGAGCATGGAGGGGAGCACCCACGCGTTGGGATGCTCGGGGTGCCATCCATCGCTCCAGAGACGGGAAAAGAGCTGAGCGGGGAGAATTGTGCCTGGGCTGGACTGGGTGTTAAGTTGAGCAAACGCTTCAGCAGGCCTGGCTTCAGCGTTACCTTGGCTGTGTCCTTTTCGTGCTAGCTTTCTGCGAATGTTCTAGTGAGCACGTTTACAGGCAGGAGTGTTCACGGGGAAGGGAAGTATTTGTTCAAATTAATCTCCGAGAGGACCGCAAACCTAGATACTCTAAGGATTTGCACTAGAAACTTGATGGTGACTGCAGTACTCATCCTGGCAAGAAACACGAGCGGCCGATGCCATTAAACCGAGTGCAGTTTTGCAGGTAGGGTAGCCGTGGTTGTAACGAGCTGGCTGCTGCTAACGATGGCTACGGTCTGACCGCGAGCGCTGGGCAGGCAGGGATGCCGGCTCTGCAGTTCTTTTAAGGCCTGAAGCTTGAAAGCTGTTCTCAGAAATTACACGGGATGGCAAAAGGCTTGAAAAAAAAATCAATTTGGAAACTCCCACTCTGTTCACGTGTAATTTGCAAACAGAAAGAGACGCGAAATTCATCAAGGAAATGAATCATTACAAATGATTTGTTCAGCTGTTGTAGGGAGATGATTTATGAATATTGACCCATTTGTAATTGTGAATATCTCCCAGTGGAAGCTGTGTACCATGCAAAATGTTAGGTATTGGAAATTGACTGAAAAAGTGCCTTTTTTTTTTTTTCTTTTAATATTGCAGTTGCTCCAAAGGGCTTTAGTCAAGATTGCAGCCTTCTTGCATTGCACTTTTCAGACATTACTGTGCGAAGGAACGCTTGGTCCGAAGAGTTGTCAGAAAATAGCATGGCTTCCATTTTGCAGCTGGGCCACAGAAGTACGAAATGACGTGCCCAAGGTCAATTAGAGTCTGTAGCAGACTTTAGGAAAGAACCAAAGCTGACTTAGTCCAAGTCAAATGCTTTGGCTTGCGCGAAACAGTCCCGGAGCAGGAATTATGGACAGTTAGCATAAACATTATGTACGTCTGCTACAGAAACCTCACCTTCGCAAAACTGAGGATTTTATCTGAGTTTTGAGGAGGTGGTGTGAAAGCCCGTGTAATTTGCCATCTCTGTAGGAAGCGGAGTGTGGGTCACCTCCAAAAGGCAGCTCAGCGGTCGGGTAGGCCTGTGAAGTTGGGATGGATGAAGTTGGGATGCCCTGCTGCATCTCACCTGCAGGTTAGGCATGGGCAACTGCAGAAGGTATTTTGAACTGAGCCGTTAAGGAGAAAGCATCTGCAGAAGAGAAATGCCACAGAGAATTCACAATACGACACTGGTGTGCCGCTCAAGGGTTATTATCCTTTCTCCTTATCCTGACGGCTTCACGTCGCAATTATTTTGTGGGCAGGCTATGGCTGCTGTTACTGCCTGGCTCTGGCATGAGTACTTCATAGCCGATGATTTTCTGTCCGTGCTGCCCAAGTGTTTCTGTCCTGAGCGTGCCACTCCGTAAGTGGAATGGGATGACCAGCAAAAGTGTGGGGTTATTTGTTTTAAAACAGAGAAATGTGGCAATTTCATAGCCTGCAGTTCCTTCCTGACAACTCATCCTCCCACATCACATCGCAGTGAGTGACAGCAACCAGAGGCTATTCATAAGGGTGGCATCTCAGCATGTAATAATCATAATTACATGAAATAATAACTATCTAAAGGGCAGCACGGTGAGTGACAAGCCAGAGAATATACCTTGACACCTGCCAAAGATGTACTAAACACACAGAGAAATTTTCCCCAGGATCCTGTCACTTTGTCAACTAACAGAACCAGCCAGAGTTAATAAAATTACTCCAACAAAGTCAAGCAGGGCTTTTTCCCTTGCTGTCAGAGGCTCACTGCTGTAGCACAGGTTCACAGAGTCATCGAGGAGTTTGATCTAGGGCTGGCAGTGCTTTTGTGGTTGCTATTTTTGGCTGTAATTAATTGGAGAAGTTCCTCTGCATGGAGTTTAATCTGTTAATTATTAGCAATAATAATAATTGATAAAGGGGAGGTGGCAGCAGGCTTTGGGGACCTGGCAGAAAACCCTGGAAAGATTTGATGTTTTCTTTGCTGCCATTCCTTCTAATGTTTAATTCTGCCTGCGTGTAAGGGCTAGAGTCCGGGATGAGGAGTACCGCACGGTAGCTGATAGCAATTACAATTTTTATCCTGATGTGCAGCAGCAGGTGATCTTCTGCTGTGCAGTGTCTAATCCTTTCTGTGAAGCAAATATGGAAATTGTTTGGACAGACCTCCTTCCCTGCAAAAAATGCTTATGGAAAGACAGGAAAGGGCGTGTGTGTTAGCAGATAACGTGTAGATAACAGATGGACCACTGCAACTAGAGTTAAGGATATTGTGTCCTCCACAGGAGCTGACCTTTTTAAATCCTTTGCAAGTTATTCCGATTGCCCTTAAAATTAAACAAAAATTGCTCGCTGAGTGCTAGAGCTTTATGGGTGAGTGCCGGGCTCGCTGCCCGAAGGTCCCTGGCTTGCACTGTGGGTGGGTTCAGAGCAGATATTCCCAATCACCTTGAGTATCCAACAGGAGTCGTAATGTTTGAGGTGAGTCTGTGCTCCCCTACCAAAAGTGTGAGGAGCACAGTAGGAATGGAAGATGCTGAGCTATTTTTTGCATGGCTCCTTAATTATATGCATTTTAGGTGTCTCTTCCGCACTGTTCTCTGTTGTCACTTTAAAAATTCACACAGGACAATTAAAAATAATGGTAGGACTATTTTTGCTACACGGTTGTTAGACGTGGTGTTTGACCACATCCTGTTATATTCCCTGACGCGGTCCCTCACTTCTTGGGCTCCGGTGCCTCTGCCTGCATGTCCTCCCTCGGCTTGTCTTTAGGCAGAGGGGGGAAGAGCACTGTGCCCCTGCACTGCAAACACAGGGGCGCCCGCGTCCCCGCACAAGGCTGTCAGACAGCACGGTTGTAAAATAACAGACGGGATGAAGTTCATAGGAGAGGTTTATTTATACTCCTGGCTGGCTGCACCAGTGGTTTCCATGGGAATGGGAAGGGCTGCACGGTAGGACGGCTGCTCTCCTTGCACATGCTAGAGAGCTAATGGGGAGGGCGGCAGCCTCCGTAAGCCCGTGTTCATCCACCCCTGCCGGCTCCCTCGCCGTACGTGCCACCGTGCCACGCACCGCTCGGGGCAGGGACCGCTTACAGGCAGGTCGTGGGTCGTGATGCGCGAGATGCAATTTTTTTAGGAAACAAATACACCTTCCCGTTGCAGTGAAGGGCTAAAAATAAATTTTCTGCGCAGAGCTTTTGGTGATTATTATTCTGGAGAGTGGAGGTGAGGAGGGTTTTTAATTTATTTGTCTTTTTATTTATTTATCTTCCCATAATGAAACTGCCACAGGGGAAAGCAGAACTGCGGGCGGAGTTTGCTTCGTTATCGTCAGGTCTCACTCCTGTGTGGCTGCAGGGAAAAGCCAGGGGAGAAGGCAGGTGAATTCCGTGTCGGCTGCCGCGCGCTGGTGGAAGTTGTCTCCCCTCTGGAGAAGCTGCTGGCCAAATTCTGCTCCTGGGGCACGTTCCCCGCGGGCGTTTTCCACATCTGCACCACCGCCTGCCCCGTGCTGGGTTTTGCAGGGAAAACATCCCAGAGGGAAGAAGGGGTCTCAGGCAGCCGCGAGCCGGAGCGTTCCTGCAGCCCTCCTAGTACTTAAGCGTCAGGGACACCCCCCTCCCCTCCCGGCTGCCTCGGCAGCTTTTGAAGGACAGTACAAAATTTGGTCCATTCCTCCTTCCCTTGCAGCCGCACGCTGTGGGCCGATGTGCTTTGGAAAGGTGGGTGCTGTGTCCATCCCTTAGCCCAGGCTGGGCTCCGTGGAGGGGTCGGGGGGACTGCACAGCACCCATCCCCGTCCAGCAGCCCTCCTGGTTGGGGGTGCTGCACCCCAGGTTTCCCCGGATAGCCCTGGGGGGCTCTCGGGCTTTGCATCCCTGAGACTGCGTCAGCCCGAAGAAAATCTCAATTACCCCATCATTTGCTCAGCAGACAGGGATTTCTGGAAGCGTGTGGGTTTCCTGGGAGCCACTGAGTGCCATCTGCCGGGCGAGGGGCTTTGCTCTGGGGGCTGCGGCGTGCCAGGGAAAAAACATCCATGGGGAGACGGAGAGATTGGCAGGGAGAGGCCGAGGGCCGTTAATAATACAGTTGGTGGGGGAAAGCAGAGGATAAAACACACCAAAAATTGCATTCAGACAACACAGATGACAGTTATTTTGATTTGTAAATGTCTACCTGGTTGGAAAAGCTGCCATAAATAATAGCCAGCTGTCAGCCCGTCCTGATCTGCGGGCTGAGCTGAGCAGGGCTGCGCTCAGGCGTGGTACCGAGGGGGGGGCTGTATCTTTCACAGTGTCTGTACCGGATAAACATACACTCTTCTCGCATGTGTTTGTCATTGACAAATCCCTGCTGCACCTGCACCGTGTCATTACCGTGTTCAGTCACGCGAGTCTTACCTCAGCGACAGAGGGTTGTTGAATTTATTTACTTTTTCATAATTTTCCTTCTTGTCCCTCAGCTAAGGCAGAAAAATCCCTCATCCCACAGCTCTGTTTTTGTTGTCACACAAATTGGCTGTTCGTTTTGGATTTGCTGTAGCAGCCGGCAGCGGCGTTAGTGCTAGGTGGCAACCTCTGGGTAGCCCCGTAACGCACCGCGCTGCGGATTTCTTCTCCCCGGGCTGGGAAAGCACATAAACCCGAGCCATTTCCAGGAAGATGCTTGGCTGTTGCCAAGATTTCACCTGTTTTGTGGCTAAACAGAGCACTTAAATCTTCAGGGCTATCAATATTTATAGATTAATCTGTTTGAAGGCCAGGAGGGAGCGTTTATCATTATCCACTCTGCCCTCCGTAGGCTGCAGAACAGCATCAGCCGTCTGCAGCCCGGCCCGTCAGTGCCTGCAGGCACTGCGAACCAAATCGTACCTGCTGTCGATCCTGACTCCAGTTCAGGGTATGGGGATCCGTTTCTCGATCGGAGCAGGAACTAGCAACAAAGGCAGGTGTTTCCTTGGTGGGGATTTGTCTGAATTTCAGGCGTCTACTAGCCCTTGATGCGATGCAGGCAAGCTGCCTCCCTGCAGGAGCATCCCACGGCAGCACAACGGGCTGCTTGTCCAGACGCTGCTCTCGGCTGCTAACTCTCTTCCCAGAGAGCGGCAACAACCTGCAGCCAAAGCAAAGCTGCTGCCTCGGGAGGACGCCCTTGGTTTTGAGTCTCCACGCTTTCCTCGATCTGTTCCCGCACCTCGCATTGGCTCCCTGCTCCGTTTTGGGGCTAAAGACCGCGTCCGAACTCCCACTTCTCTTGTCCGGCGCAGTGAAAGCTGAGCCAAAGGGCTGCCCATGCACTGCTGCCGTAGGGGGTCTGCACCCAGCAAGGATACTTTTGGAATGGAAAGCTGACGTCCACTTACCCTGCGTTATACTGCAGCCATTGCTGCTCCAGGCTTTATTTCTCTGCTGCTGCCAGCCCTTCCTCTCTGGTTTTTTAAAGATTTTATTTATTTTTTTATTTTATATGGTTCTTTGATGCTGGACTGTAGGCCTTCAGGGCGGTGGTCATCTCTTCTTAGTGTTTGTTGATGGTACATACTGGGGCTGTTGGGTACGTCTACAACACACAGAGACAAACCACCTTGCGTTGGGTTAAAGAGAAATTTCAGCCTCTTCTGATTCCTGAAACGGCCCCTGAAGGCACTGGTCAGTGAGTTGAATGTATGGTCAGGTAATTGGTGAGAAGGAAGAGAGAGTGAAGAGGATTTTTGCTTTTCCCCATCAGCTCTGAAAATGGCTCAGGAACAAGCCCAGCACCCTCAGAGAGTCACCTTAGCTCTGCTGCGACCTGTGTTTGAAATCCCAGAAATAAATAGCTGAGAAGTCCCCTGAAGGTTTGGGAAACATCTGGGGGCAACCCTAGATGGATTTATAGCTTCCCATTAAGAACCACGTGAAATTCATGGCTGTGTGTGTCTTTGGGTATCTGGCTGAATTTTGCTTTGCATTCTGGGCTGAGGCAGATTTGCAGGATAAATGAGGGGGAGGCAGACTCTGCAGCTTGAACCGGGTGCGATGTTCACATACCCTCCGGAAGCAAAGCTGCTGGGTGTTTTACGCAGCTGTGACCTCCAGACTAATAAGGAAATTTCCCTGTTAAAGATGCACAAATCTTCTAACAGTCTCTTCTTTCAAGGTGCTACCAGTCGATGCCACATCTGAAAACAGACTGTGCACTGTAGTTGACTGTCATGCGCTGTTTCAGCTGGCCAGCCGTCCTGGGATCGCAAAGCAGAATTTGCTGTTAAAGCGCCTTTTTATTTTCTTTGCTCCATGATTGATACGTCTCATCGTGTCCCAGAACTATATATGGCTTCTCCCTACTGGGAGGTGTAGTGGCTGCTCCTGGCCGTGTCACCTCAGGTCGGATTAATTAACCCTGACATTATCCATTTTCATGGACAGAGATCCCGTTCCCTGCTGCTTGTAAACAGAAGCCGCTCACAGAGGGAAGGCAGGCAGGAGGCAACGGGGAGGCTATGTAAACACCATCGGTTCGCACCGAGCCAAGGCATTTCCAGTGCCTACTAAAAAGAGCAGAAGCCAAATTTTCATCTCCTTGTTTTTCTTAGGGCTTAGCAAGGAACCAGTAAGTTTGCAGCAGCTCTGATTACAAACATTTGCTCTTTTCTTTAGCCCCTGATGACTCCGCTGTTGGCTCGGTGACAGCGTTTATCCAGTGTCGGTGCTCCAGCCCTTCCACAGCACTTGGCTATTCTCTCCGGGGCCGAGCTGTCCCCTGTGCCTCGTAAGAACAGCGAGGCTGGGCTTTCCTTTGCGGGGGCTGTTTCGGTTGCAAGGTCGGTGGGGGGATCGGGCGTGGGGGGCATGGAGCAGGCAGTCAGCGGAGCGAGGGTCCGACCACCAGCTCTGGAAGGCTGCGGTTGCTCTCCCAACCTGCTGCAGGGGTTAAGGCCACAGCAGCAAAGACAAGCGGCTGCTCCGGCTCTCTAATACCCATTTGTCTTTAGGAACCCTCCAGCGCAGCTGGAGCCGGCAGCACTGCTGCTGTGCCTCTTGGTTTAGTATTTTTCCAACTTGTGCCGCTCATCCGTACTGGCATTGAGCGGCCTCTGTGGAGAGTAAAATAAGATGTGTGCAGTCGCAGGGGGGGAAAATGTTTCAAACATCAGCTTCAGGTGAGCGCTGCTCTCCAGGGAAGTGGGTGAATCGCCATCCCTGGAGGTATTTAACAGATGGGTAGCCGTGGTGCCGAGGGACATGGTTTAGTGGTGGGTTTGGCAGTGCTGGGTTAACGGTTGGACTCGATGATCTTAAAGGTCCCTTCCAACCCAGACGATTCTATGATTCTATGTGTGCAAGCATTTAGGAAGGGCATTTTCTTCCCCTCTCTTTCCCCTTCCCACCCCTGGCCGGGATTCTCATTCCGCAGCGATGGCCCGTGCTCCTGCAGAGCCCAGCCTGCCGCGGGTGCTGCTGTGCTGGTGCTCGGTGCTGCGGAGCAGATGCTGGGGAGAGCCTTCAGCTGGGGGCACTGGTGGGCTGGGGAAAAGTCGGGGAAGATTTTTGAGGCTCCTACCGTGACCTATAGAGAGTTGAAGTGATTTGAAGTCTCTGCAGAGTGTCTCACAGTTTTTGGATGCGGTGCCTTCATCCTGTCAGTCCTATACCTGCCTGGGAACTGGTAATGGCTGGGAGGGGGGATTTTTTGCAGTCTAGCGTAGATTCTCGTCCTCTCAAAGCCAGTGGGATTTTCCATTGATTCCTATAGGACCAATTTTCATGTTATGGCTGAGCTTTTGTGCGTGATGTCCTGTATTTCTGCTCAGCTTTTTAGAACTCACTTTTCACTATCAATTCTGGAGCTGATCATAGGGATATGAGGGATTAAACCCAGTTCTCTCTCTTCAGGGCCCTGCAGTTGACTTTAATCATTTCAAAAGAGCCCCTGCCTGTGTAAAGAGTGAAAATGCAACGTGCTCTTTCACTGCTTTGTGTTTGCTGCATTTTGGGGCCTCATAGTCTAAGACCCATCCGTGCTGCTCTAGTCAGAGAAGTAGCCCAAAAGGCCTTACAAATTAATGCAGGACACCTCATCACACTCCTTCTCTTCCCCTTTGCATGGAGGCTTTTGTGAGCCCAGTCCTTCGCAGGCTAATGCATTGCGAGATGCACAAGACCAAACATGAAGGGCTGTTCCTCTTCGGCTTTGGGCTCTCCTCCATTCCTCCGCTGCGATTTTTTTCTTCCCTGTCTCGTTGGTGTCGTTCCTGCCGAGAGCCGGCAACCGAGACGGCAGTGAGTCAGTGGGAGTGGGAGGCAGCTGGGCCGAGACACGCTTGGTAGGTTCCTCCTGAAGTTATGAATCTGCCAGTGCCTCTGCAGGACGGCTCTGAGGTCACCCCTGTGTTTAGTGATGGTGGTGATGATAATGTCCCCAGACAGCGGCTGGAAAGGCTCTGTGTGGGTCTGGGGAGGCAGGATGCATGAGGAAGAAGAAGGTTGGAGGTGGGGACAGGAAGGACGTGGCAAGGCGAGCATGACAGACATGTTTCTGGAGAAAGAGCATCCAGCTGCAGTGCCACCAGCCCTGAGCATCCCGCCTGCCAGCTGGATTCGTATGGCTTCTGGTCTCCAGGGAGGGAAGGGGCAGATACCGGAGGTCCCAGCAAAACCTGCCCTGCAGCGAGCCCTTGGCAGATGTTTAAAAGTCAGACTGAGACAGAGTTTTCAGAAGTTCAGGCAGGTGGGGCTGGGATTTAGGGATCTGAGTCGGTTTGCTGCCTTAGCCCCGGCTTGCCTGGGCGACCTTGGGGTAGCTCCTGTAGCTGACCCTGCTGCTGGCGTCACTGAGCTTTGGCTTGAGACTTTCAAAAAGCAGCATTGTGTTTTTTCACTTGGAGCACAAGTGCTTCCATTTTATTAGAAAATACTACTGAAGGATGGCCGGGGAGAGAGCATGAGAGATTAAATCTACTCATGGACTGGATCAGAGTACAATATTTTGTCTCCCACTGTGCCACCAGCTGTATAAGACGAAAATGTCAGAAATCCTGCAGCAGGCAATTACAGTCCGACAGCAGGCTGCCTACCGCCTAACCTCGGGTAGTTTGCTCCTGGTTTATATCCGGAAACAAGGAGTCTTTCTCCCAAAGCTCTTTGCCTTATGCTTTCTTGTTAAAAGCCTGAACTTGCCTTGGTGTCCCTCAGTCTGACCCTTGGAGGAGCTGGGGGTAGTGGGAGGATGGAGGGAGCTTAGCAGCGGCGCTGTGCCGGCCCCTGGGAGAGAACGGGCTGCTGTCAGCCCAGAGCGTTCCCCTTCTCGTGCCTCACCACCATCTTCCTTCTCCTCAGACTGTTGCACGTGAGATTTATTTCTCCAGCCTCCACAGTATGCATTAGCTCTGCATTTTTCTGGCTGGAATATCATTTTGCTACTTCTTGCCCATATTTTGTGAACTTCCCCAGGCCTGTCATTTTTCTTTTATTTCTCTTTGCAACACTTTTCATTCGGGAATGATCTGAACTTAATTCCTGTACCTTTTGCTCTGTGTTCTACTTTCAGCACATTAATAAAAATAATTTAAATTGTACTAGGCTTCAGCCAAATCCCTGTAGTATCCCATGAGTACCTCCCTTCAAGCTGATGCATTTCTAGTCCTTATTTGTCCTTTGTTCGTTATGCTTAAGGCAGCATTACACAGGGAAGGAGGTGTGCGTAGCTGAGCCAAATGGGAAGCCGATGAGTAATAAAAAGTTGCTCTACCTTTGCGAAATAAGGAGTGGGGTGAAATAGCTGTGAAAACACAGCTGTGAGGAGAGGGGACGGCCCGTGTTAACGTCAGTGGGTACTGAAGGTATCGGTCCAGTGCAGCTCGGATGCTGTGATCTTTGGATTAAGCGGATCCCGTCTCTTGACGGCTGGCTGCAGGTCGCTGCGGTGGTGCAGAACCAGCAGCGGACGGGGGCGGTGCGACCGCGGGAGCCGTACCGGTGCCAGGGCCAGGTGTGGGACCCGGCCGCCGCCGGGGTACCGTCCGCGTGTGGCCTCAGCCGTAGGTGTGTGCATCCCTCATGGCCCAGCTGCGGGGAGGAGGATGAGCCTTACACCGGTAAAAACTGCCGTTGCTGCGAGAAGCGTGGAGCGTGTCCAGCTGACGTAGCGGAGTGAGGGTGGACAATAACCGACGGTTCATTAGCAGTTGCCTCTAACCACAAAGGTACTTACTGTACGGTCTACGCAGTGCTCAAGTCGAACTCCGCAGACCACATCCCCGCAGGACTTGTGGCAGAGAGAGCTGCCTTTTACATGCCGTGCTAGTGAAAAGCAGAGGCCTGGCTAATAGCCGTTGCCGCTTGCCCTAGGAATACCTTGCCTAGTCTCTCTGGCCAGTGCCCCGGTGGCACTGGTGGGGACCAGCTATCCCCACCTCTCCCAACCTCACCCTCTCCTCAGCAAGACACCGTCACGTGTGTTCCTCGCTGGGCTGGGGGGGGATTGCCACCAGGCTGGGGGGGATGACACGCTGCTGTCCCCCCGCTCCTTGGGGGCTGGCTTCCCTCGGTGCCACCTCTCTTTGCCCCCGGTGCCAGCATGAGCTGTGGTGGCCGCGGGTTTTGCTCGTGAGCTGGGGGAGAGCAGGGGACTGATGGGCCCGTGCCACCGTGAGACCTGAATGCAGAGAAGGGCATTTGTCAATCAGCGTGTTTTCTTTATTTTGTCAATGTACTTTGCTGAAGAACTATTATACATAATTGGTTCTGGATTACTGCACAAACCGCATTCAGATAACATTTGTCACCTTGGGAATAGCTAACGATACATAACAAACCAGCAGCGGCACGCTAGGGCTGAAAGGCTTTATGTGCGTGCATGTTTCATCTTCTTTTGTTTTTAAATGTGTCTTGAAGAATAAAAATACACACATATTTTAAGCAAGCACTTCCTTGCACAGATCTGTTTTGTTTTAAAACATCAAGTATGTTCCTTTAGCGGATCAACACTATTGTGCTGCTCTTCTGAGGCGGTGCCAGTTATGTTTATTTTCTTAGCTGAAATTATTTCCTCAACAGATTTGCTTTTGAAAGGACACTGCTCTGTGCGTATCTTGTTCAAACCTAAGCTCATCTAGCTACTGCTCTGCTCTTCCGATAGATATCTCGCAGATAGGGAACAATACTTTATTAGTGGAAAGCAAGTGCTTTTATTCCAAGCCATCTTAGAAGCACATCAGAATCTGTATGAAACAGACTTTAAGCAAATGAACTCTAAAATCTTGGGTTTGATTATCTCAGAGAATCCCTGCTGAAACTAATAAGGCAGCATCATGCAAAAGACATTCTAGGCTCAATATTACCAAGTATTAATTATTGTTATCTCTTTGCTAGCTGATAGCAGTGGTTGCAGCCCTGCAATTTAGCTTTCCAGCAGAAAGGAAGGTACTGGAACAAAACTAGAAAATCGAGCTCGATAGAAACATATCAGACCTGAAACAAAAGCTGTCGTGGTGCACTGTGGTTCCTTCCCCAGACCACAACCTGGTGCGCCTCTGCTTTAAGAAACTGGCTTTAAACCCATCCATGCCCGAGAGCAAACTTTGCTGCTGCTCCTCTCCTGGAAGCTTTTCTTGGACTGCTGCAGGCAAGGAGAGGCCAAGGGGGCAGGCGAGGGAAAGCCCAAGGCGTCTTCTCAAGCCTACCATGTGCTCGCCAAGAAACGTAACTTGGGTGACTTTGTACAACAGTGACATCTGGTGATACCCACCAATATTTACTGTTTCCACCTGCTTTTTAAGAGGGTGGAGTTAGAGCCTGCAAATTTATTACTGCTTGAGAAGTAAGTGAGAGCAAAGCACTTGGGTTTGACCCGAGACCTGCCAGGGCTGCTCCTGGCAGCCAGCTTGCTCGGTTTGGTTTGGGTATGTCGCTGCTACCGTCTGCTGGTGTTTGGTGGGCAAAGGCTGGATGTGGCGGGATGTCACCGGCAGGGAAGGGTGCCGTGCCGCTGCGTGTGGAGTGGGTTGGGTGACAAGCTGCCCTGGGCTATTCGGGTGAGAAGAAGGGGCATAAATGTCCGTGACTCCTCTTGAGCCCCTCTCGCACCCCCTGTTAAGGCATCCGGACGGGCCGGGACTGCAGTCCCTGCTGGAAGCATCTTACTCTCATTGCAGACCTCGAATCTTGGTTAGGCCCTACTTTTATCCAAACTGGTTCAGCCTTTCCAATTATTAGGGGAAAACTGTTTAAATAAGATTCTCATTGATGAGAAATGTTTTGCCGATCTCCGTCAATGCTGTGAAGTCAAATAGCGAAATGTTAGTGGAAGGTGTGTGGTCAAAGGCACAGTTTATGCCCTGTGGGTCCTTCTGTCATCGGGGGAATTGGCACGGGCAGGTTGTCTGCTGGCCACAGCCTCCTCGCAGTGAAGGAGAGACGAGGCAGAAGAACCACCGCTTATGGTCTCCTTTCTTCTCCCTTCCTGAATGTCCTGCAGGAGGTGATAATGTACCTGTCCTCCTTCCTTACCACATACGGCCTCTCCCTGCCTTGCTGCTCAGTGTGCACCTGGGGATGTCATCTGGGAGAAAAGGCCACATTTCCACTAAATGGTGGTGGAGGACATTTGCTGATCCGTCTGTCATCACCTGGAGGTCTACGTGCCATAGATTTGTATGTTGCCTCTTCTTCTCCCTCCTGCCCAATATCTGTGCAAAGTAGAGCTATTCAGAAAAAGAGGTTTCTGTGGGTTAATTCAAATGCATGGAGTGTTGGAAAGAAATCAGGCTATTCCCCCTTCAAGGGATTAGAGATGGTTTTAGGCCTGAATCCTGGCACTGCATCTGGACCACCTCCCAGGATCAGTGCTTCCCTGAACACTTGATGCCTGCTGTTACATCTCTTGGAAAAAGAGACAGCCGTGCTGCTGGGGCAGGGACGGGGCGCTCTCCTGTGCTGCATCAAGCACATAAATGGTGCTTGACAAAGAACTAATAAGAAAAATGATGGTTTGAACGTGCAAACATGGGGGACAGAGGGAGAGGCCTGTAGTGAGGCTGAATTCAATTTCTTTAACATTCGATATTATACATGCACAATAAGCAGTGTCAGTGTGATTATTCCATACCTGTTTCTTTCCAAAGAATAGAATATGAACTAAATCACCCCTCCGAGAGTAATAGTGAGATAATGTTTTCACACCATTAGTCAGATGCTAAAATACCAATGCACTTTTTCTTCTCCCTGGTAATATAAAACTAGAAGCAACAATCAAACAGAAGGGTAACACCTCATATGCTGCCCAAGGAGTTTTCTTTCAGTTTTGGAAACTTTGGTAAATTGAAAGCAGCAGCCGCTTTATGTTTGTTTCCATGAAGTCCTGGTTCTCTTAAGGAAACCTGTGCCTCCGTACTGCTGTCTCTGGTTTGTGTGTGCCTGGAGTTTCTGATGTGACACTGTGTTTTACATCTTCACAAAACAGCAGTAAATATTCCAAAGGAAAAGCTTAGGTTTGGGTGAATTAAAAAGCAGATAACGCCCATGGTCTCAAGAAGAAGGAGACAAGATATCCCATAGGTAAAAACCATGGCACACATCCGCACGGATGGACAAATGGTTTGAGAATCCTGTTGAGAAACCAGAAGTATACACCATGTTCAACACTTTTTAGTATTTAAGAGACAGTTTATTCAAACCCAGCTGCTAGATTTGGTAAAAAGATTCTGTCTGTGCTGGTGAGACCACATCAAACAAATCTGTGGTGCCAGATAAATTGTTCATTTTGAAAAAACGCGTATTCTGCCTGTGCTGCTGGGATGGAGAAGGCCAACATGACTTGAGATCATACTGTCCAAGGACTAAAGAATTAATGGAAAACTCAAAGGCAGTTTTTTCCCTGTTTATTTCAGGGAGGCAAGGATTATAACCACCAGCTCACAGGTTTAGGATATAAAGGACAGCCGAAGAGCTGTAACGCTGGTTTTCTGTTGAGCTGGGCTGGCCTGCTGGTAAGGTGGGATGTGGGGAGACAGTGTGTAAATTGAGAGTGACTGTTGGGAGCAACAATCCTGAAGTCGGTGGGGCTGCACAGGTATAAGAAGTAGTTCAGGCCCTCAAGGTTCCCTTACTGATTTGTTTCTGAAGTAGCAGGAGGACAGGGAGTGCTTTGGAGAAGGTCTTCAGCAGTATTTGGCAGTGGCTGATCCCTCCTTCTACGGGGAACCGCAACTTCTCCCGCAACTGTAGCGTAATGATGAGGAGTATTAACAGACTGAAACCAATTGCCCTTTTTTGCAAAGAGAGGCCCACATGGCTGGAAAATGAAGTATAGTGATGGGCAGATTCCCCATAGAGACTTTCCAGCGAGTTTTCTGCAAGGGCCAGAAACCTTCAGGCTTGCTTAAGGGACAACGGGGAGAAAATCAACGCAGCCTCTTTCAAACAAATCGCTCGTTTACATGAAGTCTATCCCGCTGTGTGCTCTTGAGCATCCCTTTGACTCTGGTTTATCTCACTGCCTTCCGCTCGGCTTTTCTGAGCTGGGGTCAAGGCGCTTTGGCAAGGCCGCCCCAAATTGCTCGCAGCCCCGTGCACCTGGGCTCCTCTACCATCTGTAGCACCAAGGGACTGTTGCTGGAGAACCAAGCACTGGTTCTCCACTCGTAATCATGCCCTGGGTTTTCCTCGGAAGCCTCCAGAAGCTGCTTCTGCTCCCGGGAAGCTGGGCCTGTCCCACAGCCTGTGCCTCCCCCGTATTTCATCTCCCTAAACCCACCGCTATGCTGGAAACCAAAAGTTCCCTCGCAGTCCCTCAGGGATGCTTATTGACTTTTATGGTCTTTAAAAGACCTCTGCATGGATTTGTAATCATTCTACGTGTACACCGAGCAACACTAACATAACTGGTAATTAATTTGTTTTAATTGTTTTTATATAATCCCCGCGAGCGACCTCATGTTTTGTTTTGCATCTGTTATGTTTCTGACTCAAATTTTAATGCCTTAATGGGAACAGTGCCAACTGCTGTAACACTGAGCTATGAGCAATCTCCTGGCACACTTCCAGTCCTTTATTGTAGAACTAACTATACAGCACTGTAATTTAACTAGCAAAATGTGGCAAATCACTATTATTAATAACAATAAATCTATTTCTGCAGGTTGACAGCATTAAAATAACAAATTACTCTGCAAAGAAAGCTGGTAATTTTGGGTGCTTTCCACTGCGATCATTGCAGAAGTGTAATATCCATTATTAAGAGCCCTTTGGTGTCTCACGAAGGACCTGTTTGCACATGACAATGCATCGTGGTACTTACTACGGGGGAGGATACCGAGGCCTTGACCATGACTATTTCAGCAATTCATCATTTTAATTTGAATGTTAATGGCAGGATGGGGGCAGGTTAGGGAAAATTGTCTGCCTTCCCCCCCCTTTTTTAATAATCCTGTCTCATCCAGTTAGTCAAATCTTAACGCCCAAGATCTTAATTCCTCCTCTTCCCTTCTCTCCACTCTCTGTTGCTCCCTTCATTCTTGAATCCACAGTGCCCTGCAGCGTGCGAGTCCCCTGAGGTTTAGCCGAGTGCTTGATTTGTGCAAGGCTTCAACCATGAGAGCAATGCCCACCAGACACTCATATTTTTAACAGAGTTAGCAGCTGAACTCCTACAGACTGCCACTGGATTGCAGCAGCCCAGTCACTGCAAAAAGACCGAGCCAAAAACACAGGCTTAAGATTACTTCCAGGCTGAAGTTCCTGGTGGAATTCACGTGCTGCACCTGGAGGTTGTCCGGAAGCTCTTGGAGCAATCCACATCCAGTATCCCACCGGGGAAACCTGAGCAGTAGCCCTAGTTCTGCGTCACCCTTGTGTGAGACAACCCTAATTTTCTACAGCCTAATTGAAGAAAGCCACATCAAGCCCTTTGCGTGTAAGCAGCTGTAAGAGGGAGTGATGGCGAGGGGAACGACGCGCGTGCCGGCTCCTGGGTGAGGGTGGGGAGATGTGGGCTGTGGGTGGTGAGGGGGAGGTAATTGAGGTTACGATAGGGAACCGGTGACTGTACGGGACTTGGGGCTTGACTGACTTAACTGCTTATTTCCTTTGTTTCCGTGCTTTGCGTTGGCAGGATAGGCATTCTAGTGAGCTTAAATGGGAGGTAAAATATTATGGAAAAGAGAATACTGGAATATCTGCCTCATAAGTTGCCGGCGCCGAAATGTTCTTGTATAGTCCGTTTGTAAAGTTACTGTTTGTCTAAGAATTTATAATATACCCGGGGCTTTACTCACTTTTTGGTTGTTATTTCGGGGCAGTCCTCATCCAAACCCATTGCAGGTAAAGGAGAGGTTGTTACTGGTCATTGCCTCGGCCCCTTCGCTCGTTCACAGAGTGGGCAGAAAGCTTCAAGGCAGCATTTATGAAGGGGGAATGTGAGACGGGAGCGTCTCTTGCTGCTGTTTCTGCAAGCTGATGACTGTGTTCCCTTGCTCTGTAAACTCTCCCAGCCTAAGCGGGTAGATGTCGGTCTGGACAGGGGTTGGACTGGAATGGTGCTGGAGACCCTCAGAGTGTCTTCTGCAGCCGGTCATCTGCTGTCAGCTACTCACCAGGGGATGCCGATAAACTCCCCTGCAACTTCAGCGTGGGTTACTGGTGGTAACTCACAGCTCTCTAAAACGCAGCCTCAGGAAGAGCAGCATATGCTTAGAGGAATGTTGAGAAGAAAGGGTGCAAGGTGGCAAGGTCAGAAAGAGCAAGTATGTGATGTGGAGATAACTGGATGGAGAAGAATAGTAAGGGAATGGAAACAGAACCATCTGTGGGGAATGAAATTAAAAAGCCAGGTGCAAAGAGATCCGGTTGATAAAACTACCAGAAACGTGAGGCACAGGCAACCAGGGAAGGGACTGCGGTCCAGAACCTGGTCACCATGGGTTTGCCTCTGCACCGGTCTCAGTGAGAGTGGAGTCAGGGTGCTGGAAGGTCTGTTGGGTGAGCAGGAGGAGACTGGAACCGTTTGCTAAATGGTGTTTGAACAGCACAGTGGTGAGTGTGAAGAAGGAGCTGAGACATCTGCAAATCTCCTTGTTGGTGCAGCTGAGGAAGCTGCCGTGGGGTGGTTTGCAGCGGGCTGCCATCTTCCTGCTTAACTCCTTCCGTCCAAAAGAAGTGGCTTGGAGCTGCTGCAGCAGAGGACTGCTAGCGTTTTGACCGGTGGTTTTCTTTATTTTCCTAGTTCCAGTTTTGCAGGGGGAATGAGGAAGGGGGGAGGCTGGAAATCACATTGACTCTTTGCGCTTGTCAAAGACGGAGGAGGTTCATTTCCTCACCCCGCTGCCTTGCAGCAGGATGGGGCCCGCCCCCTTCTACATGGAAACCCACGTCTGCGTCTGGACGGTGGCTTGAAAGCTCCCCTTGCAGAGCCCAAGCTCGCAGGCTTCTCTTGCCGTGGCTCCAAGTGCTTAATCAGTTTTCTTAGAGATTAAAGTTATCTCCTGGGTAGCCGAGGGGACTCTGCGGGGTTTAACCCCCCGCTGCCCGCAGCTCAGGTACCAGCCGTGCCAGACGGCGCCGCTTAGAGAGATGCAGCCCCTTGCGAGCCCTAATAGTCAAATCCGGCTTTGAGCTGTTATCCAGCCTAATCTGCTGGTCAGACTGTGATAATTCAAGTTTAGCGAGTTCGACACCAGCTGCTGCTCTCCCAGACAAGTGCCTGCAGCTCTGAGGGGCGGCAGTATGGATGGGTTTCTGAAGGGGGTTGTGGGCCCCAATTCTCCTTAATAAAACAGTTTTAAAAAAATCCTAGATTATTCTCTGCTATTTTTGTTCTTTGCATCCCACCCTTTGCTTTCAGTCACGGCTCCCGTGGCACTTGACAAACCAGATGAAGGCACTTGACCCTTCTGAGTGTTGTCATCCTGTTGATTTGCAAAGCAGCCAAATCCTTGGTCCGGCATGGCGGAGGGCGGTGACGTCCCCAAGTCTTGCTCCTCCACTGGAGCATTCGGTTTGGAGCGTGCCCCAGATTTGCTGGTCTTTGAAGAGCCGTGACAATTTTAAGGCATGTGTTTGCAGCAACAGCCTGGCTTTGGTGACCTGCTTGATGTCTTACTGTTCTGCCTTTTTGTTCCTTCTGGTCTGTCCCTGCCGTAAAACCTCCTTTTTTTATAAAGTCTGGAAAAGCGTCAGGCAGAAGCACGTACATGAGTAAGCCTATACCGGGACACCTACTTTTCTTCACTTAGGTCCCCCACTATGGGAACTGCAGTTTCCCACCAGGCACCTCACACTGTTTGTATGAATAATATTCTGCAGGTAGGTGTATGCTGTCTGTGGGGACAGCTGTAGTTACCGACATCAGATCTCAGCTCCTTTCTTCCTGGCCTCTAAGGATGTGAATACTGAATTTATAAGCCTCACTTTCTGGTATCGCAGAGCTTCAATGTCGGGGAAGAAGGTTCATGCAAGCAGCAGGCCATATACTTGATGAGAGCTCTGCTGTTTGCAGGAGAACATGGTTAATTTATACCTGAAGATACTTCCACCAGTTTGTTATTTGAACATCTGTTTGCTGCAGGAGTAGAGATACGGAGGGAACGTGCACTGCTGCAAAACTGCATTGAACAGAAAGTTGGCAAGTCAGAAGTGGTGTAATTTATGTCTCCAAAAGACTGTTTCACAGTGATTAAACTAAAAAAAAATAAAAATTAATTAATAGTTTCTCTTATCTTAAAAGACAGAGGCCAATGATATTGGAGATGGAAGGCATTGGCGTCTGTGATGGGAACAGTTATCTGCAAATTAGCAACTGATGCTGCTGTTTGTGACAAGATAGTGAGATGGCAAAATAATGAACCAAAATGCAGACTACCTGGAGCTGACTGCAGGTGCTAAGAGCTCCACTCTTAATGATCTTATTCCTTACTCAGTCTCCAGCAGGAATTTGAAGCAAGATTGTGCATCTCTTGGGACCATTGTGGCCCTCAGATGTCCACTGCGCAAAATAAAAGGGTCTTTGCCAAGGGAAATATTCGCGAGATCCTCTTTGCGTGGCGCAGGCATGGTGCCCACTGCCCCATCGCTAACGGGAGGCTGACGGTGGGATCGGTCTTCCCATGCACACCTCTGCTTTGGATCCTGTTTCGCAGCAGCCTGGAGGAGTGCTAATCGCATGGTTTGTAAGGATTAGGAGCTGGCAACCAGAGCTCTACCTTTTCTGTGAGGTTTTTTTTTTTTTTCCTTATTAACTTTATTTTCTATTGCAAGCGATCATAACAAAGAAACGCTGTAAAAATTGTTCTTTTAAACTCTGTTTGAAACTGCTCTGTGAGTGCAGGACACGGTCATAAACAGACTGTTAGACTTGAAGCCACCTTTTGGAGAGAGAGCACAAATGCGGGGTGGTGAAAAATGAACCACTGATCTACAGCTGTCTGAGAATAGTTGCCTTGGGATGAAGCAAGCTAGTTGGAGGGGTATGATAGCAATATAAGTGATTAAAGTCTGATTTCTTTCATCTGTAGATATTTGAATAACTTTCCGTTAGTTTAAATAGGGTTGCCAATGAACATCACCTTTGATCTGTAACGGGACTTGCCAATCAGTGAGGCCTGAGCCCAAAAAATGAAGAGCAGTTTATATTGATGAGACCAGTAGGAAGATCTGAATCCTGAAGAACAGCCTGCTCCAGCGTTGTTGGAGACAAAAGAAAAGTGGAGGTGGATCTTCGGGGCCAGGAGGAGCCGTGGGTCAGAGAACTGATGTGGGTTGCCCCGAGCACAGGGAAAGGCAGCGACACCACTGAGGTTATTCGAGCCCTGAACTCTTTCACGTGACCCGCATTCCAGGTCTAAATCATTAGTGAAAGGGTCTTGACCAGGCTCCTAATTCGAGTGATGAGAGTATTTGGGGTGGATAGGATGATGATGAGAGTATTTGGGGTGGATGACTGTTTTGTGTGTGCGGCAGAGAGCAAGGTGGGGGAGAACACTGGGTGGGTGTGTTCACCCGTCGTATTTTCATTAGGGGACTACTGATGCAGAACCAAAACTGGAAAAAACCCAACTTATTTCTGCAGATACTGACAATATATTGGCTTTATTTAAAAACATCTGAGTACCTAAATAGTGTGGTTTATTTTATTGGTTGGTTAATATCTAGATGATACTCCTTATCAGGTTTGACAGGTCAACTTCTTGACCTAAATTACTTAACAGCGGCTCTTTGATGCTGAATTCCCGGCTTTTGTTGGTCTGTCTCATAGCCAGGGTGTTATCTAGCGTATGGAATTTGATTTATTTCTGTGCTGGCATGTCCAGAAGAATCCGTGTAAAGAAAACAAACTGCATGTCCCCTTCACAGGAGATCTTGGCTGCTATTTCTCTACCCACTAAAAGCTTTATCACTCAGCCTTGTTATTACCATACTAAACGGAACACTTCAGAGCTTAGCGGCTTAACAAGATAAAAACATGCTTTGCGGTTAATGTGGTTACTGTAGGCATGCACATGGGGCCGGCGAGGAGAGCTGCTCACTTCCTGCTGGTGCAGCTGCGGATCGGCGGAAAATAACTTTGCTTGATAAAGCCTGTGAAAGCAGGCAATTCACGATATATTTTAGCTTTATCAGGGTAACGTGCTGAAGAATGACCTAAGGTAGAGGAAAGTGTCCCTGCCTCCCCCGGCCGCCCTGATGTGTAATTTGTATCCAAACCAGATCTGCTCTCTGCCAGGATCTCGCTCTGTAGTTCTTTCTTCAGTCAAGTGCTATGGAGTGCAAGGGTGTTTTCCAATTCAAAGGGACAGATTGGGATTCCCCTCCTGACACCATGTCTTGAAAATAATCCAGAACGCTTTTTTTTTCCCCTGTGAGTAACACGTGTCTTGTGTTGTCTGAAATGTGCAAATTTAGGAAAATTCTCTTCTCTCTATCACTTGCTTTTTGGAAATTTGTGACTTTGGGTACATGATGAAGGCAGATGTCTGGATTAGCAGCTGCTAGAACTTCACAAGAACTCGATTTCTGGTGTTTCCTCCTCGCAGAGATCCAGGTTTGACTCCTCAGGATAACAGCAAAACACACGCCTTCTCCTGAAATGCTTCTCAAGGAGTAGATTTGCAAGCGTAGCTCTGGGATCCTTTTCACGGGCCTTCCCAGAATTCCTGAATATATCTTGGTTTTATTTAAAGCATAAGAAATACGATAATTAGGCAATCTACAGAAGATGCCCAGAGGTAGGTTTCTATCTTCAGCCCAAGAAGCAGGACGCATGATGGTTTGTCTCTTCTGATGTTGGTTGATTCGATGTTCAAGAGGGGTCTGATTGTTACCGGAGCACAGTCAGTCCTTTTTTTTCCTTCCCAAAACTTCCTGGGCCTGGCTCCCTCATGAGACCTTTTTCAACCTTTCTTGTCTGTTTTTTATTGTTGCTGTTAATATTCGACTTTATTGCTTCCTTTCTTGTCCCTACATTTTGTTCTTCTCTTTTCTTTTTTTTTTATACTGAAGGATGAGCTGTCCTCCCAAAGTGCAAGCAAATTTACTGTCTCAAGGCTCTTTGCTTAGACAAGGCAGCCGTTTTTAACCCAAGATTTTGTAAGCAAAAGGAATATCCGTCCTCCAGGATGCTGCTAACGAGGACATTTTTGTGGTTGTCATTGCGTACTAACTTCATATCAACGGGGATTGCAGTGAGCTGAAAGATAGCCCAGACCGTCCATGGATTGCACAACATTGCTTCTCTGCTCTTTGCATCCCGTCTCGACCTGGACACGGGACAAACAAATAACGGGCATCAGGATGAGAGGGGTGGTGACGTGTTATGTCACCGTTGTGCAAGGACCTCCAGTCTGTGCTCTGCACCCGGAATCATTTCACGCTGAGACACCAGGACCTTCTCTTACCAGCTCTTGTATCTTAATACTCTGTTTGCTTCTGCTAAAGCCAGCAGTTAAACAGTACACGGATGTGTATGTTTAAGCGTATGAATTAGTATTTGGAGCTGGAGTTCAGTTTGCTGTGGAACATACTTTTCATGCACGCAGCGTGCAATAAAAAAAAGCAGTTTCCAGAGCACAGTTCCGGTATTATGGGGGAATCTTTCACTCACCAAACGCTTAAGCTCACTCCTAAAGGTTCCAGTGAGGAAGGAATAATAACCAATTAACAAATATTATTGACATTTACAGATAAGGCAATGCGTGTGCTCCAAGCATCAGGAGCAGGTGTTGCAAGCAGGGGGAAAGGAATATTGATGAGCAGCCTCTTGCATCTTCTGCCTTGTGGTCTGCCTAGGAACTTTGACTTGGAATTTATTAGCGCAGCCATTAATTATCTGTTAGCCCTTTAGATTATGCTTCCTTATATAAATAGTTCATAAAGTGTATCCAAGTGTTCCATTATAGCTCCGGTGCGATGTTGCGATCCCCCTCAGCCCCTTGGCACGCGGTGTGTACCTGGTGGCCTTGCTCAAACTCTGTGCGTGATGACCGGAGATGCAGCCTAATCCCTTGAGTGGTTACGGGGCAGCATCGTGCCGCGTGTGAGATCTGTGTAACTATTCTGGGTGTTTCAAGTCAAACTGCCTGCCTGTTCACTCAGAGATGTACAGCTGGTGTGTTTAGAGCTTTGGAAGCCTAAAAACACTGTATGATATGTTATGAAGAAAGACATCTGCCTGCATAATCATGAGCCAGTTCGAGAGGGAGCGGCTGTTGTAGTTCTGGTAGATCCATGCAGCACCCATTCCTGGCTAGGGGTGTAGGTGGGGACATGGTGAAGAGCTGGTGTCCCTCAAACCCGCACGTAGCCCTTCCCCAGCATTGTCACCATGCTCGCTCCCAGCTCTGCAGATCCGTTCCAGGCCTGGTGGCATCACACGTGAGGAGCAGGGGAAGTTCAGTGAATGACGTGCTGTGCTCATTGCCAGTGGCTCCAAAATTCGCATTCATTCACAGACAAGTCCTGCCAGGGACGTGCTCGCCACATCAATATCTCCAGTTCATACATTATGCAAATTGTTTGCAACAGTGAAATGCTAAAACAGCTGCAAACATTTGAATTTTGTGCAGAATGTACACTTTGCATTACCTATACTGATTGCAATGTATCTTATTTTAATTAAATAAGTATGGAGTGTAAATTTTTTAGAAGTTGTAATACAAAGTAGTTGACTTGCAATATTTATGTAAGCCTCGTATTTCGTAAGTATTTGAATTTCATATTAATTGATTTTTTCTTTTTTTTTCTGTTGATTTTAGCTTTGAACACATGAAATTTGTCTCACTGGTCAAAAACACAAAGGTGGACTCTGTCCACATTGAGCTGCAGAAAAATTGTTTTGGCGTCCGTGGAATCTCTTCTTGCAGAGAACGTGCCACAGGAGCCAGCCGTTACCCTCTGCTCACACCGGCTAGCGTCCCAGGTAAGTGTGGAGAAGCGTGGTCTTTGGCACGGCGCTGACCTAATATTCCCAGGGGTTGAGGTTCAATTATCAAACCTACCTTTGAGACCTTAACCACGTCCCTGGTGCTTAGCTGGAGCTGCTAGGCGTGCTTCAAGGTGCAATCAGCTGGTTAGACTGAGCTTGGGTACGTAAGATCTGTGATGGATCCGAGCCCACCTCCCACTCCCAGCTGGCTGCCCGGCGGAGGAGGAGCACCGGAGGAGCCCCTCCAGGCACCCGCTTCCTCTGCTCCGCTCCCAGCGGGCATGGGGTCCCCGGGAGCTCCTGCAGTGCCGTGGGCTGCAGTCAGGTCACGTGGAAGGTCTGGAAGTGCCTAGTGAGGGGCCAAAAGGAGGGCTTTTTTTTAGTCAGCATTGAGCGTTTAATAAAATAAGTTTCTCAGGACGGGGAGGGGGGGAAGAGGCAAAAAATAGTATAGTGAAATAAGTGCTATCTCTGGAAATTTCAATTATCAGTCAAAATATCCTGAAATAAAACCCTTACTGACATTCAGCCTCAATTATATAAAAACCGTTGGGGATATGGAATGCGTTCATATAAATGAGGTCTCTGATAACTGAGGGAATTTTCAATGTACTTAATGGATGTCAAGAGACTTGACCCTGTTTTGAATACCAGGGAGTTTTGGATAATTGAAGTTTGGATAATCTAGGTTGAACTGTAGAATTTAGCAAATTAAGATAACATTGAGAGTGTGTGTGAGTTAATTTTGGTCCTGACAAATGAAACCGGTGTAAGTAGCTTAGAGACCAAAGCCGGCAGACAGCACGCCGCGTGCCACAAGCTGCAGTTATCCAAGGCATCATGTACAACCTCGTTACTGCTCTCCTGCCCGGCCTCTGGAAGGACCCACACGCAGAGATGAAGGGTGATTTAATTTCTCCAGATTGCGTATAGCACACGCTGTCAACAGGGCTTTGGGTTAGCACGAGGGTGATTTCTGTGATGAGGGTTTGTGTCTGCTTGGAAGTGAGCAGAGACTCGGGAATGCCGGCAGTGCAGCAGGCTGTGCAGCGGCTGTTGGTGATAAGGATACGGCCGATGAGAGACGGACGCAAGAGGGAATCTAAGGGCGGTTCTCCCAAGACTGCAGTTCCCAGGGTTGTCTGACGTCCCTAGTGCATGCGTGTTCATCCTCCTCTCCTCTCTTCCCTCCTCCCTCAACATACATGCTTTAAATGAATATTTTACTATATTTCTAGATTTCCAGGAAGGGGGAGGAATAAATTATTGAAAATTAATTACTAGTACAGTGGTTTAAGCATATGAGAGATGCAAGGTTTGTGGAGAAACATACCATCCTGCATTAAATCAGCTGAGAGCAGTTACCAAAATTTGACAAGCTCACAAAAATGTCTTTATCTGACAGGTCTGAACAGACTCGGTGCCTGGAAGTTTGTTTGTTTTCTCCTGTCTCGTCAGAACGAGCAGTAGTACCTCTCTCTCCTTAATGCCTTTAGTTTGAGTACTAGACCCTGAAATATTTCAAGAGAGAACTTCCGAGGGGCAGGAGAGATGTTCGTCAAGTGACAGTCCAGGGGACTCCCGGGAGCCGTTGTCATTTTCCTGTTTAGCCGCAGCTCTTGGGCAAGACCGTTGACATCAGTAGGACTCTGCCCCTAAACTTTTTAGCAGTCTCACTGTGTCTTCGACTGTAATGTTGAGGTGCTAATCCTTCCTTTACTGGCTGTGGAGGGAAAAATTAGTTAGATGATGTAGCACATAGGGAGTACTTAAATGTGGCTTATATGGAAGGCAAGGGAGGAATTTTTCACTGAGGCGTATATTAAATATTTGGCCAGTATGTTGTGTATCACAAAATCTCCTTCTCATCTTTCAAAAATACGTTCTCATTCTTAATATAAGCCCTTTTGGCAATAGGAGGGTAGTGACGCCGTGGTAACCAGGGAAGGCGTTCTTCGTGAACATTTTAACTTGACACAGGCTCCGTCTGTCTGCAAGAGTGTTTATCGGAAAGCGTAACTGCTACATAACATCAGTAGAAGGATGCAAGAGGCAAGGGAACTGTGTTAGTTTTATTACGCTAGCAGCTGGGCACCCCAGATCACCCTGGGGCTCCACTGTGCTGGGCTTTGTATAACCCCCTACCTTCTGAAGAGCCAGGAAAAAAGAAGAAGGTGGAATAAATGAAAGGATTGCCCTCTTTTATACATGGGAATGGAAGCAGGATGTCATCAAGTGACATACATAAGGTTAAACGAGAAAGTAGAGACTGTGAATCTCCCCAGCTCTGGTCTAGGGTCTTAAACGCGTAACTGTCCTCCCCTCTTGGATCTCAATTTGAAAGCATTATATTAGAGTGGATGGAAAATTAGCCAAGAAGGGTGATCGAATCCTACACTGCAAGAACAAAGAATGCTCAGTTATGCAGAGACTGAAAGATGAGACGCAGCAGAACTTCAAACAGGTACTCTGGAGGATACCGGCTAGGTATCAGAGACTTGTTGGAGAACTGATAGGAAAGCAGCGCGGATCAAAGCGCAGAGGGGAAACACGAGGGATAGTTTAGACCAAATGTCAAGGGGGGCTGTTTTAGGGAAGAAAAATAGAGATAAAAGAAGCAGTACTAATCTGTAGGTGTGTGATAGCTGGGAAGATATTCTCACCCTTACAGCTTTCCTTGGAATTATCACCAAAAAAGGAGGCTAGACAATGCCAGCTATTTTCTACAGCAAAATTACCATATAGAGAACCACAGGGAAAACGCCTGAGACCGCGAACTGTAAACAAGCTGAGCCACTGGCAGGCTTCAAAACCAATGTTTTTTTAAAGTGTATGTTAAAACCAACTTTGTTTACTTAATTGCAATAGAACATTGTATTTTCCTTAAGAGAAAATTGAGAAAACCTGGAGGGTGATTCTGTGGTTTGCAATAAATAAACACAAATGTGAAACCGAACACTACCCGCATTACAAAAGCTAAGTACATGAAACGCCCCCAGTGCAAACCTGTCACTCAAGTGCCAACTGTGAAGAGTTGGATACTTTTCATAAAGCATAGTTTTAGCCTTTATCTTAATGTCAGTGCTTTGTTGTGATTGACCTTCTTCTGGCTGGAAGCCCACTTAAACGGAACAATACTATTCTGTTCTGAAGAGGGCGAATAGAGAAAGCATTGTTACTCGGTAAAATGTCTTTGGCCTGGATCCCAGATGGGAAGGAAGTGCTGGAATTACTGTACTCAATACAGAGCACTGTAGGGGCATGTGAGGCAACCGGTCTGCAGAGAGCGCGGAGCAATCCTACACCTCTGCTGACCGTGAGGCTCCACTGACTGAGCGATTTTCATATTACTGTTTTATTTGTTCTGCTTAAGCAAAAAAATCTGCACTTGAACACTGTAAATCAAAAATTCAAACCAGGCTCCCTAAGCAAATAAGGGAAAAAACTTAAAAGAGCCTGCTCAGCTCACAGTGCCTGCTTGGCCATGGCGCGCGCAGCCAAACTAAGCTGGTCTTGTTTCTTCTTTACCTGTAGGTAAATATTCTGTTCCAAATCCCACAAAATTATCTTCTGGTTACATTAAATATAGTCTGTGCTATGAAATGTGTCTGATCTCAAAGCTAGAATCTCTGCTTTTGAACTTGTCACAAAGTAATGTATAAATGGCATTTTAACACGTGTCTTTATTATGATATGAATTTCTCTGAACGCTGTTTTTATAAAATGGCATAGGACGCGCATTCATTACAAAGCTTTACCATATTGTGATGAGAGACCTCTCTTTTAAGTGGAAAATGAACTCGGTCACGCTATTGAGATTGAGTTTTATCTTAAAAGCATCTCAACAGAGAGGTGGGGAAGGTGAATTATTCCAGATGCTGTATCTGCCCATTGTGAGAGATGCTTTTTGCCATGCGCAGCTCAGTCTTAACATAAGCGGGCAAAGGACATGGGAGGAATTATTATTGCTATTTTACGGAGAAGCAACATAGACATACAATTACTCACAGCGCCTTGGGAGGCTTGGCATAACCAGGAACTGAATGCAGCCTCCTGCGATGCAATCCAGGTGCTTTCCTCTCCAGGAAAAGCTCCAATTTGGAAAAAGGCTTCACTATGCCAAGTGCCAGCCAAAAATGAGACACAGGCAAAGTCTCCATCCCAACAAGAACCCCCTGGGAGAGCAGACTGCGAAGCACTCTGCGCGGGTGTCGTTTTCCTTCAGGAGCTCTGCCTCCTGGGGTAAGCCCTACAAATTGCAGCGCCGCCTCCCTTGAAGGGTGCGAGCCGCAGCGTGTTCGGGACTAATCTAAATATCTGGGGAGGTTAGGGAATGCATCCTAAAACATGCCTTCACCTTGCTGGTCTTACGGGGCTTGATTCAGTCAAAAAGCTAAATCAGGTGCTTCTCTTTAGCTGTAGATATAGGGGTTTTTGGTATTCTAGTTAGTACTTCGGTTTGCACCAGCACCTGCAATGTCTTACCTTGGTGTGCTTGGTGTGGCTGATGGACTGGGTAGTTCTGTTGATCACATTCATTAACATTTATCTTATGTTAACGCCAGGGTCCAGCTATCCTTCAAAAATATATAAAAGGTGGTTTGTAACCCTTGCCTGACTCGGGCATCAAGTGCATCCCCTGACTCCATGACTTACTCGCTCCTTTCCAGCTGGAAACGTACAGCAAAACCTGGAGAGGCTTTGCCCCATTTTTATGCATTTTTCATTAAGAGCTCCTTGGTCTTTAAGCGAAGTTCAGCCCGAGTGGGTTAACTCCACAGAGGACGTGACTCAGTTGAAAAGAGCTTCCCAACCATAATACTTTTAGTCTGGCTACAAAAGGGATTGGGATCTAGTGACCATCGACAGCCAGGGAAAAAGCCAAAGTGGTCGTAACTCAGTTTGGGAGAACGATAGTCTTCCTTGCCTACAAGGTGTGAGACATCTCCTCTCCTTTCTTATGCTGAATCATTCGGGTTTTGGAGAAGAAAACCATTGGTTTCTCATTTAAGTAAAAGCTCCCTGGGTCCCATTTGTTTTTCATGGAACCTTATCCTCTAGAAGTAACAAGGAAAATGTTTTGTTTCCCAGGATCAGCACTGGAAGTGCCGTGTTTTGAATGGATGCTTTGTTTCAATGTGGAAGAGGCAGCTCCAGCAGTTTTCTGGATCCCTGATGTGTTTTTGAATGGCATCCAAAGTTTGGGTGAGGATAGACAGGAAGCCAGATGGGGATGTTTCTGTGTTTTCCGAGTCAAATTGCTTCCCATGCTATAAGGAGCTTTAGTCTCTGGAGACCCCAGCTGTGATGGAGTCAGAGCTTTTCATTCCTGTAATGCTGACAGATCTACCAGCCGCTGTGTTGAAGACATGTTCTTGCCTGGTGGAGCAGACAGTGGTATTCTGCATGTTTGGATGGGTGGTCGTTCCTGGAAAGCTTCTGTGAAGTCATATGTGTGGTCCAGCAGGAGTGCAAGGTTTGGTGCCATATGCAGAGAGATGTATGTTTTCATGTATATGGTGATTATTTGAGACAGTCACTGGCCTAGTGCTTAGGTTTGCTTGGGGACCATTTTTTCGTAACGTCTGGTGTTTCCTAAAGGCCCACGAATGTGGACAGAGGAGCTGGAAGTCAGCCACGGTGACCAAAATTAAATGGAAAAAGATGCAGGTTTTTCAGAATTTTTTTTTTAGGATATTCTTTTTGTTGTAACAGTTTCACAGAGATCACCGTCGATGTGCACAGAGGCATTTTAGCAAGGAAGCATTCTACCAGCATGGCTGTGTTTTATTGCTGGTGGAATTATTATTAGATTAGGGAGAAGATTGCAGCTGAGGGAGGGGGGGGCATTCAATGGGAGCTGGAATTTGGATAGATCTGAAGGGGACGACTCATTGCTTGAATTGCTGCTGGTAATGAAATTGCTTTTGACTCGTCAGAGGGAGCCGCTGGCGTCCCGTACGCTGATTGTATCTGCAGTGCTCAGGTTGCTATTGGACCGAGCTAGGGAATTCAAAAGGCTCCACATCGTTACTGGTTTTGCTTAGGCTGTAGGTTGGTTATGCTCACGCAACAATATGCAGAAAATAAAGTAGGTGCCTAACGGTGACGTTCGGGGCATTGAACGCTTCACTGGCAAATCCCGTCTCCTCGGCTTTTGGCTTTGTAGGGCTTTGGTGTGCAGGGCTGGGCTGGGGGGGAGTCCCCAGGTGAGCAGCAGCCGAGGACTCTCCCCTCCTTCCGTTACCGAGGGGAAAAGCGGCTGGTTCTGGCAAATTTTTCAGAGCTCTGGAGGCTGAAAGCACCGATTCAGTGAAGACTTTCCCGAGCTTTGGAAGACCACCTCCTGCTCCCTGACCATGACTTGTGAGTGGGCTGAGCACCCAAAGCAGGGTGGATCCTCCGGGAATCCCTGAATGCCCCCTCCCTGCACAGGCGCTGGAGCCTGGGAAGCTGTGGGAAGCAGTTTTCCAGGTGTCTTCTTGGAGGGAGAGCCAGCCACACGCACGTTTGGGTGCCCTGCTCTGCCCCAAGGCACAGGATTTGCCGTACGTGTGACAGGCGGGGCAACGCTGTGCAGTTTGGGCAAGAAGCTGAAGGGTTGGGTCCAACAACTTGGAAAATATTCTGTCTCTTGTTAGCACAGTCTCCTGCAAAAAAAGATGAGGTTTGAATTACTGTCCCCTCTTCTTGTACTGGCCCATTACGAGCAGCTAACTCCTTTTGAATGGAAAGCATCGGTGTGTGATTATTCCCCCCCTCCTCCGTAACCTACTTTAACTAATTTTCAGGATGCTGGCAATTGACATGCATTATTTATACTGCTGCAAACCTCCTACTTGGGATGAGAAATCCTACTGCCAGGCTTCCTGCTTCTAATAAGCATTCCTTTCACTGCATTATCTCCTCGCACAGCCCAGGGCTGCTCTTGCCAGGGACCCAGCTGGTGTTGCTCGATGACTTTGTGGCGCGGGGAGCCTGGCCGGGGTAGCGGATCCGTGAGCTCCTGCGATGCTCATCAGCACAGAGACGCAGGCTGCTCCACCAGCGGAAGGAGGGGGATGCGGCAGAGGCAGAAGCCGCCGTGGGGATTGAGTGACAGAAGTCCTGATTTTCCGTGACCTGCTGTCTTGTGTTGCTGCTCGAACCTGCGCAACCTGAATTTAAAATGCTTCCATCTTCCTCCCCCCGCCGCCCAGTCTGGATGACAACAGAAGGTGAAACAGGAGGACAGCCAGCGCAGCCCCTGGAACAAAATGCTTTGAGGTTCCTAAATCTGTCTCTGTCACACTGGATCAATTGCCAGGGCCTACGCCGCCACCTCTTATTGTTCATTTGGAAGATAACTCACTCCTTAACAGCCGAAATGGCTTCTGACAAACCTCTCCTTTGAAAATTGTGCTCAAGGACACTGCTCTTCCACTGTTTGCACAGTCAAAAATATTCTGGGGAGGATTTTTTTTCCCCTTCTCTTTTATCTGAGGCAGCATAATAAAATACCTTAGATAAACAAATTTATTCTTGGAGGGATGTTTATTAAGCGTTGGCAATCCCTACGATAAATAATTTCTCTGGGAGGAGAAAAAAAACAACCAAAAACCCATAGAAAGTAGGCCAAGGAAATGATTTGAGTGCAGGGGATAACGCGGGGAGCGGGGGATGCGGAGGCTCCTCCCGGCTGCAGGGGGCTCGGACGCTCCCGCAGTGCCATCCGCAGGGGAGCCCATGGGGGCCTGGGGCAGGAGGGAGTCTCCCGTCATCAGACGCTCATTTTCTGAGGATTTGGGAAAAGCGGGGAGACGGCATGTGGCACAGGATCCCCCCATGGGAGATGCTTTAAAGGCACAAGGTAGAGGGTCCCAAACAGCTTAGGCTGGATGTCACCAGCTGGATGAACGGTGCAAGAAATCACACCATGATATGTGAGAATTACTGTTTTTTTCTGCTAGCCGAGAAACCGAAGATGGGTTTCAAGGCAGGAGGTGTGGGGGGAGATGGTTTGTGTCAGTTTGAGACCGACGTTTTTGTTTTCAGTTTTTTCAGTGAAACGAAACCCACAAAACTTTCATTTCGGGTCAACCCAAAATGTCCGGTTAGATCCAAAGTGAAACGTTCTGTTTTGATTTGGGGTTATTTAACTCCTGCTTTTCCTCTTTCCTCTTAGTTTAGGTGAGTTTTAATGTGAGAAAAAACAAAACACTTCAAACTGAAAAGGCAGAAAGTTTACTTTAGAAAATATTGAAGGAATACACTTCATCCTTCCCAAAATGAGGCCTTTCATTTTAACGGTGTCCTGAAATGCAAGATCTTCAGCTCCTTTTTTTAGGTTTCCCTCCTAGCAGCAACCTTTCCGCCCCTCATCCTCTTTGCTTCAGTGACAACCATTTGGCAAGTTCATCCGCCGTTCAGTTAGATCTTTTAAAACTCAGTTTCTTAGCAAATTTGTTATCTGTCAAACCTCTGATCTCTTTTCTTGAATGCATACACCATTTTACTGGTAAAGAACTGAGTTACAAAGTGACAAGTCCCAGATTATGTTAAAAAATGTGCGGTGGTTCCCCAGAGACCTGGTCCTCCCTCCGACCTTCCCGCACCCCCCTCTTCCCTTAAGAGCTGGAAACACCAGTGCCCCGGCAAGCTGATGTGTAATAAAACACAGCTGTCATGTAACGGGGCTGCGCAAGGTTGTGATACTCCAATTGTGGGAGGAAATTGGGTGAATTATTTTTTCTTTGAGCAGCTACTCTGATAAATGATGTTCACTGCACAGCAGAGGTCAGGTCTGTAGGTTGGTTTGGCTGCTGAACACAGCCGCGCTCCAGGGAAGTTCTGGAATATGAGAGGTAAAGAAGATCCTTTCAGCTTTACTGTTAATGACTGATCTTGAGGTTTCTATATTGGCTAAGGTTAGAGAAAGCTCCAAGAAGGAACCTCATGAAGTTCAGCAAGGCCAAGGGCAAGGTCCTGCCACGTGGGTTGGGACAATCCCAAGCACAAACACAGTCTGGGTGGAAAATGGACTGAGAGCAGCCCTGAGGAGAGGGACTTGGGGGTGTTGGTGGATGAGAAGCTCAACATGAGCCAGCCATGTGCGCCTGCAGCCCAGAGAGCCCCCCGCATCCCGGGCTGCATCCCCAGCAGCGTGGGCAGCAGGGCGAGGGAGGGGATTCTGCCCCTCTGCTCCGCTCTGGGGAGACCCCCCTGCAGTGCTGCCTCCAGCGCTGGGGCCTCAGCACAGCAGAGACATGGACCTGCTGGAGCGGGGCCAGAGGAGGCCACCAAGATGATGCCAGGGCTGGAGCCCCTCTGCTGGGAGGCCAGGCTGGGAGAGTTGGGGGTGTTCAGCCTGGAGAAGAGAAGGCTCCGGGGAGACCTTAGAGCAGCCTTCCAGTATCTGAAAGGGGCCTACAAGAAAGCTGGAGAGGGACTTTTTACAAGGGCATGTAGCTACAGGACGAGGGGTAATGGCTTCAAACTGGAAGAGGGTAGATTTAGATTAGAACTCAGGAAGAAATTTTTCACTGTGAGGGTGGTGAGACACTGGCCCAGGTTGCCCAGAGAAGCTGTGGCTGCCCCATCCCTGGAGGTGTCCAAGGCCAGGTTGGATGGGGCTTGGAGCAACCTGGTCTGGTGGGAGGTGTCCCTGCCCATGGTTTTCTAAGGAAGAGCCTGGATTTAACACCGGTTACACCAGGTCAACCTGAAGAGCCACTGCAGGCAAGAATGGATAGAGAAGTTGTTCAGACTCCGGTTAAAACTATGCCTAAGCTTAATGTACAAAAGGGAAGCGTTTTTTGGCCAGAGGGAAAAATCCAGCTTTCCCAGGAAAGATGAAGTTGGAATGCTGGTAACTGAGAGAAGCAAGGACACGGGCTGAGTTCTCGTCAGTGGATTTCAAATACGGAGTGATTTGCTTTATGCAAACGGTAGCTGGGGGTTCCCGTAGGTCAGGGTGGGACAGATCCTCAGGGACGGTGGAATAGCAGCTCCTGCTGCCTGCTGGGGAGCGTGCACCAGCTCGGGAGGTGGTTCAGAGGGCCTAACCGTTGCTGGTGATGCCAGCACGCATGAAAGAAGGCTTTCCGCTGCCGTGTAGACGCAAAGCAGTGGGAAGGTTGTTCTTGCTGCTGAGACAGGGCAAGCAATCTCAATTCTGGGAGTGTTTTGAACTTTCAGGTATTGAGGTGGAGAGGGAAAGGAGAGAATCAGAAATGGAAAGAGATTAATTCTTGAAGCCTGTCTGCATTTTTTTACATAAATTCTGCTCTGCATCTGGACGTGTATGGCACAGGCTACAAAAATCCCTGCTTCAGCTGTTGGCAGAGCAGAGGATAAATATATATGGATGAATAAACAAGGCAAGTAATCCAATCTCATTGCTAGTATTCAGTTCTTGCACTGTTGCTCTAGGCAACCAGCTTGAGTGGGGATATTGTCTATAACCTTAAAAACTGATTATAGGCTACTTCACTGCCTCATACTGTCTTAAAGAGGATTAGAAGAGAGTGTAAAGCTGGCTTAGGCACTATGTTAACAAAGCCTCAAAGGCATCTGCAGATTTCCTTGTTCATGAAGTGATTAACTTATTTAGTAACTGTGAAAAAATGCGAACATTCGGGGAGCCAGGCTGGTAATAATTAAGAGATGTAATTCTGCCGTCGTGAGCCTTGCTTGGGCCGACAAGGGTCTCTGTTGCACAGGAACACGTCCGGCTTTGTTGCAGAGGCGCGGGGCTGTTTTGGATTCAGGCTCGCGCAGGTTTCCTCCCTTGTTTTCCAGCTGGAGGGGAAGGAGTGTGCCCGCTGGAGACGAGGGGGCCCCCCGCGTGTCAGCAGCGCCTTTCACCGCTCCTGTGTGCTGTCTGGCATCCTGACGGGTCCGTGTTTGAGTTCTGCGCCTCGCCGTAGGCAGCGCGGTTGAGGCGTTTCAGGCTGTGCTAGGGCAGGGCTGGCGACCTGCGCCCGCGGGAGGAAGCACGCACCAGCACTTTACTTCCTCCTTCAGCTGCTTTTAAACCAAAAAATACAAATGGCAATTAAAACCAACACCCTTATCCTGAGCTGAAGTGTGCTGGGTGGGGGCAAGCAGGAAGCAGCCAAAGGAGGGGGTGCCAAGTGATGGTAAATGGTAGGTGAGCCAATCCTGATTTCGGTTCTTGGTGGTTCTTTGATGGTAATGAGGCCAGCGGGCCCATTGGAGAGGGTTGTGATGGGGCGCTCATCTCAGACGATGCTAACGAGGAGGAGGCACTTAGGCTCCACGAAGGCCCCGCGCTGTCTTGGCCCCCGGCATCTCTGTGTTTAGCTTGGTGCTGGGGTCCCATCAGCAGGTTTGAACTGGGGCACTGCTTCCTAGTGGAGAAATCCTGCCAGGCTGTGGTAGGAGCTGGCATTGCCCGGCTGGATTTTTGGGTAAAGACTCGTGTGTTCTCCCTCTGCTCTCATGGACGCTTGTTTTCAGCTTTTGAGATTGACGGGCATTTGTGTCCCTCCACGGGCAGGAGGAGTAACCTCTCTTGTTTGATTGCCCACAGGTGGATCATGGTCCAGAACCACATGGGGATGGATCACCAGATACCATTTGTTTTATCTCCAGCCTAGGGGACTTTCTGTCTGTTCACCTCAATGCACGCTCACTCTGATTTATGAGTGTCCCTTGTCCACTCAGGCTGCTTTTGTAATTTAAAATGAAAGCAGGTTTCTTTAACAAGTTCACAAGAAAAGTCTCCAAGTACACAGTATGACTGGGAATAAGCGTATCACTCCTGGTTCCGAGAAAGGTACCTTTCTTAGTAGGCAAAGGTTTGTATTGCGAAGAATAAAAATAAATACAGGGTAGACGAAGTTTTCTGCCAGCCTCAAAGCTCTCATCTTTTTAGTCTGGAAGGCTAGAACGGTCGCAAGGCTTAAACAAGTCATATTTTACGAGAAAAGGTCCTTTCTGTGACAGTTTTCTGTCAGTCTTTCCAAGATCACATCCTTACCTCCTCAGAAGTTTTATAGTGCTTGTCTGCTCCAATCTTGTGTTGTTTTTATGGGTATCTGGCTACATCTTCTCAGATCTGTATGCAAAATCGTGTGCTTATTCATGACTTTTGCTTCACGTACAGACTCCTTATAAACACATCCAGGATATGCGTGACAAATTACTGGTTCTTCTAGGCTTATTTCTCAAGAGAGTCCCAGCATAGGCTTAACTAGATTCAGAAATAATATTTGTACAGGTGATAAGCCATGACTTCACACTCATGTAGTTGAAGGGAGGAGAGCTTTAATAAAAGTGTCTGATTGTAGCCATCGATATGCTGCATAGTTTTAAGTATTTGCTCTATACATGAAGGAAGTTTCCTCCTCCACTTGCTAGCACGGTGCCGGCTGTAAGATCTTCCTTCCCTTTTCAAAAATGACTTCTAGCAGTGATTTCAGTTGCTAAACTGGATTGTCTCATCAGGGTTGGATGTCACGAGTGTTGAGCACCCTGCCTCTGACAAGTAGGGCTTTTTAGAACTGAAAATACACAAAATTGTTGGGTACTGCTGGATATCTTGGCTTGTATCTATCCTGAAAATAAAACAAGTAAAAGTGGTTTGAAATAATGCCAAAACCAAGTCTTTGACTTCAGCGTGTGAAGATCCTTGAACATCACAAGGATGAAAGAGAGACCTTGGAAGTGAAGATAACTCTGTCACCAGCACTTCTGGTATGGATCCTTCAGTTTTGTTGGACCTGACCTGGATGAGCTGCAAGAACTCTTCTACTGATGCATGGCCCATGCTTCACTTAACACTTCTAACTTCAAGTGTTTCCCCCAGGTCAATGTTCTGTTGTTTGAGATGATTGCATGAATTCATACAGAAGTTCCATGAAAATCTGGATTAATAATGGAAAAAATGAGGACATAAGCGAATTCCCTATGTGTTTATAGTGCACTGTAGTTAAAAATCAAACTCTTTACCATTCCAAGCTTACATGCATGTAAAGCGACAGGAAGATGAGAACAATGCCTTCGGAGGGGAAAACAGACAGTCTGAAGAAGTAACGTAAGAACGATTTCAAACTGAGAATGACTTAAAGAGAGGGAATTAAATGCTTCGTATTGAATCAATATGGGAAGGTGCATGAGGCCTGTTAATAGTGACGAGCTTTCCGCTGGTGGATGGAGTTATGTTTTGATCTCAGAAGAGTGGAACAGCACTTTGTCTTCCATCTCACCTTGTTTTCCTGTCATTGCTTCAGCCCCAGATAAAGGATGGGATTTTCAAAGTCACATAGCCTTGACCTGTTCACTTTGTCACCAAATTCAAGTCAAACGTTGAAAATTCTGCCTGCCTTTCTATTTCTGCCTTTCCTGGGAGAGGGGAATTGATGAGAGTGAATGGAAAAGCAGCACTATTGGTTTAAGGAAAACAATTAGAGACCTATGTGTGCTTCCCCACTTAGCTTCTCGCAGGCAAATAGGTGCTTTCAAATGCTGCTCTGGTGTGAACAGCTCTTCTGAATCTGTCATTGTAACTACGTGTGTTTCATTCAGCATCTCCGGAAGAAACTGAAGTAGCATCTTCTGGATGAAGAATCTCCATTTTAACCTCTACAAATGTCAATTGTTCTAAACCTATATGCAGCACTTAGCATCAGGGCTTACTCACCAATTATTAACAGCATCCTTTGCTACACTTGAAAATGCATTCTCAATAAGTGTTGGCTGGAAAACAGCTTAAGTACTTAGTAGTTGTTCCAGTCCTATCTGGTTTCTTCCCCTCCTCTCCTTTTTCTTGAACTGTGCATCGGACTGTGCATTAAGAGTTTTCCCATAATGATATCATTTTATCCACTTTCCAGCAGACCAGAAATACTTAATATGTTTAGTGGCTCCCAAGGTATGGCATGAATTCATCTGGATTAGTTGATCCTCATCTTTAAAAACCTTACAGTAGGCAAGGTGTCAGATTGTTCTGTCTTGATTCTCAGGACCTGTATTTGTGTGGAGCACAGCAAAGACTAGTCTGCTCGTTTCACATGTGTCTGGGCAGTGTCAAAAGGCAATTACTGTTTTGGTTTGGACAAAGAGGTGACTTGGCCAAGAGAAATTTCTTATCTCAAGACCTGCTTCTTTAAGTCACGTTCCCTAAATTAATTTGCTGAGGATACTGCTGGCATCCAGCAGCAGTGGGTGCTGGCATGGGAGTTGGTGGGAGGAGTGCTTACATCAGGTAAGGTCCTCCGAATGTTGCCTGAGGAAGTGGCTTCATAGAGCCCACTTCATCCCAGTACCTGTGCTCACTGTCAGGGAAACTCCCGTGGGCACATGGAGACCTCTCTAAGGAGAGAAACCTAACTGGGGAAGAATGGCACTGCAATTTCATTCTCCCCATACCTAACGGTGTGTGGTTCCTGCCCGACCTACACCAGAGGGGCTGAACGAGATGCCGCAGGGGAGAACATTTCTCTGGATGCGCAGTGGTGTCTGTCACACACGCAGACATCTCCTGAAGAGCAATAGCTCCTTACGCCAGGGCTGCTGAGCAGAGCGAAAAAGCAGCAGTCTTTACATGTTTCATTACAAGAGTCCTGGAATAACACTTTAGGCCTGGTTCAAAGCCACGTTTTTAATGAATGAGTAATCTTTTCTCTTCCTCTCTCTCTAAACTGTTAGCTCCTCAAAACACGAAGGGGAGAGGCAGGGAAATTATTTACCTTCCAGCCGGAGGGCTGTCCAGCAGATTCAGAGTAGGAGGTTGACAGGTTGAGTATGTGACCGGCCGCATGGGCAGCGAGAGAGATCCCGCTCCTTCCCCTTCCAGAAGAACAGACGTGCTCCCTCCACCTGCGAGGAGAATACCAGTGTGAATCATTTCATCCCTTCCTCCTCCTGGGAGTCGTTTATGTTGAGTTTTAAAGCCGTTCCATGGCTGAAACGCAACCACCCGTCCATGCTCTCCTTTGGCTGTAGACGGAGCTGCCGGGGGGAACTGGGTGCCTTCCAAAGCAAACAGCCCGTGCCCGTGGCCCAGCCAGGCTGCAGCAGCTGTGGCGGGAGAGGGGGAATATTAAAGACATCGACCTGGGTTTTGGTAGACCGCTGGCAGCTCCACTTTGGGGATGAGCTGATGCTCCTCCAAGTATGCCCATTGATCTGCGCGTGGTGCGGCGTGCGGGAAATGGTTAAACAAGATAACCCCCCCCAGCCCCGACTCACGGGGAATGAATGAGGGTATGAATATCACCGTACATCATCCAGACTGGTGGCTGTGACGTCCCTCTGGCTTTCAGCTGTCCTGATGGTCTCCCACCTGCAGGGAGGGGCTATGAGTTGCCTTGGGTTGATCCTGCACCTCAGACCTAGGGGTGGTCTTTCAGAAGAAGTCACGGGAGCTTTTCCTCATCAAAATAGCTTAGCAAAATGGTGCAGTATGAAAAAGTCTTTCTAGGGAAAGAAGTTGTGTAAATGGCTTGTGTGACTTATAGAAATGAGTATGTTCATTTACACAGACTGTAAAATGTGTTTTCACAGTAACATTAGCCTGAAAGGGATCTCTTGGGTGGTGAAATTTGGTTCCTTTGTGGCTATGCAAAACCTCTCTTATGAACTCACCGCAGAGCGAATCCCCGTATTTTCCAGGAACATTCCCTGGGAAATAGCTACAACAGGAATATTTAGTTGACATAGTCTCTTTTAGCCATACTTTCACCTCTTATGCATGCTCTCTCTATTCCGTATTCCTTGAAATCTTTATATTTGCTCACTTGTAAGCTGTGGCAGCTTCCCAGGGAAACAAGTTATTTCAGCAGCTGGGGTGTACGTTGCGGTTGTATTCAGTAACACTGAGGCCCAGGGTCTTCAGGCTGGGGGAGTCGCCCGTCATCCGTGAGCAGGTAAAAGAATCTACTTTTATGCCCCAGGTGTGTAGGGAAGGAGGCCTGGATTTTTTTCCAGCTATACCAGACACTTCACCTGGCACTGGGCAAGTCATTCAATTTCTCTTTACAACATTTCTCCACTCTGCAACGTGTATTACAATCTTTATCTGGTTTTGGCAGGTAAGAACAAGTTCTTTAGGAGAGAGGATTTCTTCCTGTGTTTATGTGTAGTTGTGTCATAATTAGGGTCTCTGGGTATCGCCCTAATTCCCACTATAACATCACCAGATTATACTTGAATAATTACACATTGTGGATATTAAATGCTCAGCTCAGTTTCAGTGCAAAATAAAAAGCTCAAATGATGGTAACTTAAACTGGCAATAAAATAGCTGGCATTACGCTTGTAAATACTTAATTTGCAAATGTTTAGAGAATTAGGCACCTGCTATAAATCCTTATCGTGGGCTTTGCACCCTGTTGGTAATCGGTGAGCTATATCTCACTTCATTATGCATGAATGTGTAATTTTCCAAAAGCATAAATGTGGCCTCCAAGGGCACGCGCATTAATAGCGTTCGAATGAACCAATTTGTTTCCTACCCGATGTGTTTATCTTCCAGCTCTTCGTTGCGAGTGCCAGTGGAAAGGTTAATGGCTCACAGTTCCCTGTCAAATGATGCACTGATTTAACCTCCGCGGTGTCTGGATTTTTCATTGTCTTTGGCCTTTAGCATGTTGAACGTTCCATGCAGCTGCATCCTGTGTGCTAGCCGGGATGTAAGAGGGTCTTCTTTAAATTATTGCACGTGTCCAGGATTAAATGGGATCCTGTTTCCCTGGTGCTCGTTGTGGCCCTGATTCATCGGGTGCCTGATGCTTCGGGAGCGGTTGTGCTTGCTTCAGCAGGGTCTTTATGGCATTGCGAACGCACCAAGAGCCACCGGAGCAGCCGGGTCTGGTCCCCTGCCAAAAGTCAAGCAGCTCTTAGCTGAATCCATGCACAGCATTCCCAAAGTCTGTGGAAATACCCGGGCAGGAGTGAAGAGAACATACAGCCTGAAAGGCAGCGTAGTCTAACGGAAGGGGTGAAGTGTTAGGTGGGGCAAGGCAGGTGCTTTCAGTGGTACCAGAACCACGTCTAGTTAAGGTTATGCTAATGTTTGCAAAGTTTTGATGTTAACCAGGCTTCAACTTTGACAAACTGGGGGGGCAAACCATGTCTTTGAAAAACTATTTGTATGCAATATTTTGCCCAATTCTGATGAAAAATCGAATGAAAGGTACTTTTTTTTCCACTAAGATATTGGTGTTTTGGAAACCCAGAACTTATCATGAATCAAGAAAGGAAAGTCCAGTTAAAAAACTCACCATCAAACAAGGAGATTTCTCTTAGGGTCAAACAAAAAAAACCTGCTGGTGCCCATAATTTTTGAGGAAGAAGCCACCTGACAGTCACCGTGAGGACTGTCAATACAACCACATTCCCTGCGAACCCGGTAGCTGACGGGCTCTGTACGACCTGGAAGAGCCGAGAAGGCGTTTAGGAATTACGCAGTCGTCTCCCTGTCTTGAGGGAAAGCAGGAGAAAAGCCTTCCCGGCGGTGTGTGCTTTCAAACTCAGCCCTCACGCTGATCTCTGGGGCATTGCTACTGCTGCCAGCACAAATGCACTCGGAGAAATGAGGTTTAGTGCTGAATGGTGTGGAAACAGGGATAAAGGGAAATGAAACACGTGGACATCATTTCCAGATAGAAACAGTCAATATTTTTGCACGCAGATGTCCAAGGCAGCCATCTAATTAAGGATATACATTTAAAGATGGGTAGAAGTTATCCTGATGCTTGGAGGTGTCAGACCCAAGCTCTACCAAAATTTACTATTCAACCTCTCCGAAAATGGACATATTTCTTTAGATGCTTAAATATGACCACAAGTGTGGCGTTTTCAAGGCGACTCGAGTGAATTAGGAGCAGAGCCATGCTCAGTGATGATGCACCTCTTTAGGCGCCCGAATTTGAAAACTGCAGCCCAATTAGATACGCTCCAATTATTAGTATTATTTGCTACTTAACAGCTGTCATTGAAGGCTCAGGACAGCTTTGGGCTGGATGCTATGAATACATATAAGAAGAAGGAAAAAAAATAACCTGAAGGCGCTTAAAATCTCTGCCTGAGAGACAATGAATAAATGCAGCTGGCTGGGAAGCCAGAGGTGATGGGAAGATAGCTGTGAAACAGTTGATCAAGTCTCGAAAGAATTTGGTGTTTTCTCAATCTGGACTCTGAGCTATTACAGCGAATAAGTAGCATTAAGCAGGCAGGAATGGCTGTCTCTGAGCAGAAGGAATATTTATTTCTAAGCTTGAGTAATAATTACCGTGGCAAAGTCAATGAGTTTTAAAGGAAATAATTAGGCCACGATTACAGAGGTGGGAAGAAAAGCCAAACCCCAGCCATGCACGCTCCCTCTTCCTCCGCTAACCTTCTCTCCCTTTCTTTCCCTGCTGTCCACTTGCTGGGTTAATCTGGAATTTGAATGAAAATTTAAGTGTATCTAAATGTGGCCTTGCCCCTGGGAGAGGGAGTGGAGATGTCATCAGGGATCCGTCAGAGTCAATAACGTTTCCCCTGCAGCCCCGAGCTGCGCCTCCAGATCTAACATTTCTGTCTGAATTATCAGCTAATGCTCTGACAAATTGCCTGTGATTTTCTTTTTTTCCTCCCCGGGTGGATGTGCCTGGTCTGCAGATGAGGTAAACACCGCCTGGCCCTGGCGTGCAGCAGCGGCGGATGGTTTCCAGCCAGCCATCCCTGTCAAGCCGTGGAAGCAGGAGGCTGTCGGGGCAGCAGCCAGCCGGATTGCCCACGCCGGCTGCGGACGCTCTGGGGTGTAGGGCTGCTGTAGCCGCATCTATACAAAACACTATAGCTGTCGTGCGGCGGAGATAGCCGCCACCGGTGACAGCGGGAAGCGACGGAGGTGGGAGTTCGGAACCCGACGGAGGGTTGGAGTCGCAGGGCTGCGAGTGGGATTTTGCTCTGGGAAGGGCTGGGGAAGCAAAGCTGGGGGGTGTTGGCGTAAGCTGCGTTGCTAAAATGGGCAGGAGCGCTGGATTTTTTCCTTGCAGGAGGAAACGGCTGTTGGTGCCTTAGTCCTCGGAGACCGAGGACATCCAAACTGCCAGGTGACTTTGCACTTGTAAACTGAAGTCACCTTTGAGAGGAGCGGCTGTACGGCAGATGCTGCAGAGAGGCACCCGAGGGGTTTGTTTCTCTGGCCAGAGGATTCAAACACCTCTGGAGCTAAGCAAGCCATCACCGTCGGCTGCCTCTTCTCGGGCTGCGTGAGATCCGAAGCGTCTGTTTGTGTACTTGCTGTAGAAGTGATTTTCCTTGAAGCATGAGCTGGTTTTTAAACACCGTGGGCGTAGTGACAGTCTGTAATTCTGATCGTGAAATAAGATCATGAATGAGGGAGAGGCAGGAGAACTTCTCATGCGAGCTGTCATCGTCAAGGTTTACATTAGCCGTTGCAAGTCTCTTCTCCCGAGGTCGGGTGGATGTGCTCTCCCTGCCTGGCCTTTTCCTGGTGTCTCTGTTCACAGGCAAATCCCTGGCAGTGTGACACCTCTTGCCCTGCTGCTCCCTCCTGGAGCAGCCCTCCCAACCCCTCTGCAAAGGGCTTCCAGCGTGTTTTAAATTCCAGCTGAAAACATGCTTTGCCCAGCCCTTCCCCTTGCTAGTTATTAATTGTCATGGTAATATTATTGGCGGCGCTCTGAAGTATTCGGGAATTCAGCCACGCGGCGGTCTTCCTTTAGGTTGTGAATTCTGGTGTCCCAAACCCATTTGAAATCAATAGGATTTGGGCGCTGAATTCCCTTAGGCTCCCTTTGCAAATTCCAGTCTTTTACAGGACTGTGGAGTAGTAAAAGCGATTTGGGATATGTGACATTTTCCACTGCCTTCTCTAGGGGCGCGTCTAAAGGAAAATAAAACCTCTGGGAGGTTTGTGGGACTAGGGACACACACACCATAAAGACACCGAGGTGCTTGACAGATGAGCGGTGGCACCAACCAGAATTACTTCTGTATAGTTCTAGGAAGCCAAATGACTAAAAGGTAGAGATATTTATAACCTTTCTCAGATGTCCATATGAACATGCACAGCAGCCAGTAATAGAAAGGCAGTTCTGGATTTTTTCTGAGCAATCTCAGGCTGGGCACGCTGCTTTTTTTATTCCGTGCACTGCAAAGATTTGAAGAGGGAAGGATTGAAAAGGAAGGAGAGAGAAAGGACTTTGTAATCTGCAGTATCGCACTTAAAATAATTATTAGTCATAAGTAATTGAAATGATACTTATCAATATTTGGTAATTGATATGTAATATACATAAGTAAAATTATTAAAACTGAAATTAATTATAGAAATTACCATTTCTTATTAAAAATTATTTTTTCACCTGAAATTCCTAATGGCATATATGTAACATTTGAACTGCCCAGAATTAAATCCCTCTCATTTTCACATAGGAGTATATGTGTAGAGGGCATGTCGATAAAATCTTTGAAGTCTTGGAAGCCAGACTGCATTTTCTATAAACTGGAGATTCGGTAGTTAATAGGTACAGCAAAGGCCACCTGAACAGGTGAAGGGAAATGAATGGGTCATTCATTTCGAGAGTCCCTGTGTGTGGCCAAGGTTTGACTACGTACAGAAACAGTGGATGGCTTGGGCTTGAGACTTTTATACTTCTCTAGGGCAGCTGCGTCCTTCATGAACCCCACCTGCTGGGAACCTCATCCAGAGGTAGACCTTTGGAGAGCCCTACAGCTGGTCACTCTGGTGGGAGCGAGGGTTTCTAGAGAAAGCTGTGAGCTGCCTTGTTTGGTTTTGTTTTGGTTTGTTTTTTTTTTTTTTTTCATTTGAAGAAAATACTGCCTTCTGCTTGGCTGAGGGTCCAACTGTCCCTGATCTAGGGGAAGGCAGAGGTGCTTGGTGAAGGATGGGATCGGAGTCAACAGGTTAACTGCCAGTGTCGGTAAGCAGCGCTGTTAGTGTCCCATTCCCTGAATCCAAGGGCAGAGCAAGAGGGGTAGTACAGAGGCCAGTACCCAGGCTTTGGGGTACAGAAGCCTTAAAAACACTGAGTTGTGGACACATAAAGAAATCTTTCCTTGATTCTGCTACTTACTTTCACATTAAGTTAGCGTAGGCAGAAATGTAATAAAGAATTTGCCAAGTGCGATACATTAAGGCTATTTCTCTTGCTATTAAAGTTTCATGTAAAAGTTCCACAGACAGGTCCTGGTCCTATTTATAGGTATCTTTCTTGCCTTCAACAATATTATTAAACTCTTTTGTTATAGAAAGCTGATCTGAAAATGAGCCTACCTGGTAAATAAAACATAATGCTTGCTTTTGCTAGCATACTTATCTCCACAGAGCAATATACCGAAGAATATTTTCCCCATACGTTTTTGTCAACGCATTATTGCATGTGCCTGTTTAAGCAGTAAACCAGTTTGAGTACATTCCCAGAGCACTTGCTTTTCCTGTTGATTTGTGGTGGGGATTACGGAAGTCATGAGCAGGCAGCGCTGGGTAGTTCCTGGCCCCAAAGTCCAGGAGGGACATGCAGGGGAGAAGGGAAGTTTATTCTTGGGCAGCCCAAGTGTCTGCTTGGGTTCTCATTGACCTTGAGCTGCATCACAGCCGGTGCTTTGAGGAGCTGTTTGCCTGCTGGCTCGGGCCATGGCGTATGTGAGATGGTGGAGAGGTGCTCCCCACCCCGCGGGAGAGACTCGGCTGGGTGCCTCGGTGGCAGCGCAGGGACAGAGGCTGCTTCTGTCCCATCCACTGGTACCGAATCATCTTCCTGCGTAAGGCAGTGCTGGCAGCTCCGGACTCGTCCCGCCGTGCGCTCCTCTGGATGCCGCGTGAGGACCGAGCACCAAGGTTAGTGCTGCTGCAGGATGGGGCAGCAGCAGAGTCCGTGGGGTTGTGCAGGTCAGTTGTAAGAGGTGACGGAGGAGGGCAGCCCTGGCCATGGCCCTGCTGGGCGAGCTGTGCTGTGGAGCAGCTGGATGGGAGACCTGTTGGGGCCAGAGCATGGGTTTGGGGTTCATTTTGGATGTGTGGGCCATGCAGAGCTGGCATTAAAAGCATGGGTCCTTTGGGATGGTCCTTTGGGAGGAAGCAGAAAGCAAAGTTTGGAGGGGGTAGGTCACTTTAGGGGTACATCTCTAAGTATGACTTGGAGTCTCCTCAAAGACTAAAGTTACTTTCGCCCTTCGCCAGCTTTGCTGAGCAAGATGTATTATTGCTTCAACCATACCCCAATTTTTCTTCCAGTTCAAAGACTTAACCTACAGCATCTGCTAAAATGAAACATGCTACCAAAAAAAACCCAACAACCCAACCTTCAAATGCTTGTTAATTATTTTGTTAATCAGGGGTTTCTGCTCTACATTATTAACAAGGCAAATTAAAGCAGGAGTCTGCGGTGCCCAGAAAACATCTGCTCAACAAAAATGAGACACTAAACAAAATGGCCCCCCTCTGTGGCTTGTTTTCATCCAGCCGTGCCTGCCTTCAGGAGGGTCTGGGGAGGCTGCCCTCGCCCCCGGTGAGACCACCGGCATGGTATGTGGTACCTACAGGGCAGATGCTCTTGTGGGGTGGTTTGCCATGTTGTACCGTGCTCAGCCCTGCGCACTGGAGTAGGATGGTGTAAGCCAGAGACTGGGTAGCTCTCACTGCACTGTGACTTTATAGTCATGTTTTGACATTGGTTTCCACTCCTTTTTCCTTTCCTAGGCTGTTCTGAACAGTGGCATTTTCACCTGAACGTGAGCGCGTGCTGGCCTCTGAGCGAGCACTCCATCACCCTGCTTGTGGGGGCAGTTTTTCTTTTAGTGGATGTGTTGGTCTGAACCTCAGTTCTGAGATGTACTTCCAGTTCACGTTTGTGTATTTGAGTTTTTTCTCCCATTGTCTGGTTTGGTTTTTTTTTTTGGCTGTGAGCATTTAGGTGTCAAAACTGAATCCTACCATGTGCCTTCAACCTGTCTGTCGTGAACTATCCTGCTGCTCTGCTAGCCTGGGTGGAGCCGTCATGTCACCGCATTGCTTCGGCTAGCTGGTCTGAAATACATTTAAAATGCTGCTATTGATTGTTTCAAAAGCTGTTAATGCCATTGGTTTTGGGACTTTTCCCCTCTTACTTGCAAATGAAACAAGACAATGAACTTGCATATCCAGACCCATCGTCAGCCCTGGTTAGTGCTCCCCCAAGGTGTCACCAGGACAGCTGTGGGCAGCACCTGATAGCCGTCTACAGCAAGGGTGAGGAAATCCCTAGGCAGAAAGTATTTGTGAAAAATAATTGTGCATACTTGTGACCCCCATTCTCTGTACTCTTCTGAAAGTTTTTCCACAAATATGCATGAAAATATATCTTTGGTCAAGTCTATAGCCCGTAAAAGACAGACTTTTATCAGCTCGTCCAGCTTTTTAAACCAGGAAAGCATTTTGGATACTTTTGAAGAAACCACTAAGAGTTTTTGATAGTTTTCTGTGTTTGTTATATGCATTTAGTAGCTCTCTCCAAGATGTTTGAAAACAAAATTCTTTCTCTGTTTGCTTATTAAGCTCTTTCCTTATCTGACAAAGTGTGGATAGTCTACTCCTGTTTCTCTCGCTTAGCAGCTTCAGGAAGCGCGAGGGAGTGTGTTGACTGGAGTTACTGGAATGGAACCAGATGGGGTAGATAAGGTATCTTATCTCCCAGAGGAGGATATAAACAGCCTTATTTCAGGGCATACTCCAGCCGTTGGTTAGGGCGGGAGCTGGGCAGGAATGGCTTTCCTCTGCAGGTTGTCTAGTTTTTTTAATTTTTGTTATTTCCGTTTGTTCAGTTCCTTACGCCAGCATTTTTCAGAGATGAGATGTGAAATTACACAGGCGCCTCCTACATTGTCAATTTTGGCAATGCTAATACTCCAGAACTGGTATTCTTTGGTTCCTATTGTGTCTAAGACTAAATATGAACTTGCTTACAGTCATCATAGATAATTGTCCCACTGGCTTTTCCTGGGATTTACACCTAAATTGAGGGAATTCAAAAGCAGAGGTGCGTGTGCCTGTGTTGACCAGATTTTCTTGAAGTCCTATATTCTGTATGGCCTTCAAATATGGGAGGATCGATGGCCCTTCCTGCGTCTTAGACTCCCTCATGAGGAGCTGGGCCAGCCTAGGAGAATACCACTCTCCAAGAAAAGAAGGCTGTTGCACAGTTTTGGTGCTTTGCTCTCCCCGATAATCGGTGAGTGGTTTAACTAGTTCCACCTCTTTAAATAGTTTAAAACAAGGAACCTCCTTTCAAAATTAATATTTCTCAGTTCACATCCAACAAATGTGTGGCTTTTATGATATTTTTACATTCAGAGCTTCCTAAATCTCTCATAAAAAGAATTCCCAATATCGCAACCACCCTGCAACCATAGAGGATTGTCCTTTACTAAAACACAGTAGAATGAGAAACTTGTCTGCTGGAGAATAAATCCTCTACTAGTTTGCATGAACTCAACACAGATTAATCACATTTTAGCTCAGCTGGAAAGATATCCCTGAATTATGTTCCTAGCTAAAAATGCACAGGGCTACACCTGTTTTTCAAAGGCACAGAAGAAAAGTGCTCTAGATGACTCAGTTACAAGTTGAGCAAGTTATTTTCAGTGCTGCCTCATAAAGAACAGAGATAAGAACTAGAGAAAATTAAATCAACCGGGGAGGGAAAATGTTGTCACGTTAGCTGAAACTTTGTCCACATTACTGTTTTTCAGCGGTGGGCAGGTCTGTGTGGCTTCACTGTGCTGTTGGTGGTAGGCAGTCTGGGAAGTCCTGGCAAGTGAACCACCACCCTTAGCTCGTCCATTGGGTTTTTATCAAACACTCTGTTTATGTGTGTTTATACTGTACTCCTTGGTACCTGCGCACAGTGTTAGGATGGAGGTGAACCTTGGATGCTCCGGCACCAGACAGAGTTTGTTTCACAGAGGAACCGGTGTGGTGCACGTGGGATGCGGTGGTCTTACGGGTAGATGCTGAGATTCCCCTCAGTGCCACGGTCAAATGCCAGTTCACTGTGTTTTGCTGTGGCAGCGTGAACTGTAGTTATATGTAAGGAGGATTCCATCTGACTCCAACCAGATCTCTCTGGAGAAGCCATTTGGCAGTATAACTCCTTAGGAACGTTAAGCGCAACATGCTACTACATGCAAGGCAGGGATAGGGGCTCAGCATTCGAGCTGGAGCACCGAACGCTCTCTTACTTCTTGACTAGTGCATCAGTGCCATCATCAGGGTGGCTGAAAAACACAAGTTCCACATGACTAACTCTGTTCGCGTCTGCACTGGAGCAAAACCGGAATAAAATTCATGCAATAACATGACGCGCACCTTTCAAGATAACAACATAGCTGACGAGAGTTGGCTGGGAACGTGAGAGGCTTTGGTCAGACCCTTGCGCTGGGTACTAGCTGATGGTTTATTGGGTTGGACCTGGGAAATGGCTATGCTTCTTTGCAGAGTTTTAGTGAATTATAGTAATTTCTGTGTAGAAATGACATTTTCTCAATAGAAGAAAGTATGTGAGGAGCTCAGGCTCGGCACCAGAGAGGTCCAAAGGAAGTAACTATCTGGCTTACCTGGAAGTGTTTCTGGATTTACAGCTTTTCACAGCTCCCTGTACTTGATGGGATGAAGCAAGAACCAATGTTCTGAAATAGCTCAATTACTACAGAGAGTGCACTTCCAAATATGGGTAGAGCAAAGTTACAATCATTAGAGTTATAAAAAGAGCCTACGACAGCATCTAGTCTAAATCAGATCTTGAACGATCAGTCAGTGATTGTCTCTATCATCAGTGGTAACATCGTCTCACTCTGAGTTCCTTTGATGCCAGAGATAAGCCTGATGTAAGAACCACAGATCTGAATTCAAATGGGGGAATCAAGAAGTTATTTCTAGCTTGATTTTTTTCCCCTCAGTGTGTGCTATGGATATGTTTATTAGAAACTTGTTCCCAGCTTCCTTGATGGTAACTCAAAGCTCCCATTGACTTGGTGGGCTGTCCATGCCTCTCTCTAGAAAATAGCCGTTAGAAGGTTCATTAACCAGGTATTTTTAGCTGAGAAGGTAGAAACAATCCCATCCGAGATACTGTGGCTGTCTGCCCACATCTGCCCAGCCTTGCCCTATGAAAGGAGCCCCTTCTCAGGCCATCTGCTGCGTTCTTGCCCTGGGTAGACGCTGCAGTACCAAACACCCGTTGACACCCATCATGGGCAGCCCGTCGCAGCCCCTCGCACCCAGCCAGGTTCTCCCACGCGGGGAGCAGAGGACCCTGGCTGAGCTGGTCACAAGCCATACTGGGTTGCCTGCAGCGCTCCCCATTTCCTCAGGGGGTCCTACAAGAGAAAAAGTTAATATATAACCGCAAGCACAAAAAAAGTTACTGAGTGCCTGTGCTGTTGTTTATACACTTAGATATTGTGATTAAATTACATACATAATGCATAGTGTTTGTAATACATTATTAATAATAATAATACTGTCTTGTGTTATTCAGCTAGAAGAAGCATGCTCCGAGTGATGGTTCATTGGTCTATTCACACACAATTTTCATACATCTCTAAAGATTACCATTTTAACAGCTTTCTGTATGGATACTGCCAGGCAGTTACATTTAACAGTGCATAAATCTAATTCCCTCCGCACTCAATTTTCTCAGGCAGCAGAATCAATTTGAATCTGTCAGGATTTTATTCTAAAGTCTATTAATGTCTCCTGCTTTTTTCTGTATTCCCCCCCTCACCCCCTCCCCCC
>VYXH01005050.1:544735-556565 GCA_013397275.1 Burhinus bistriatus | reverse complement strand
CCCCCCGACCCCGTCTCTCTCTTAACAATCTCACTCTTTCATGAATTCATTCAGCTGCAGAAAAAGATGCCCCACCGATACAAACACTCTTTTATCTGTTTACAAGGGAAACCTAATTAGGTGTGAAGGAGACAGAAGGAAGGTCACAATTAGCCCTCCAGCAATAAAGGTTAACAGTTGTGAAATCCTATAATAATGCTGTTGAACTTTGTTATTACCAATAACGATGGCCTTTGACAAGGTCAAGTTCATTATTCTTAGCAGGTATCACCGAGGCGCCTACCATCCCCACCTCAGCAGCGTGGCTGTGCAGCACCTTCCCTTCCCCTGCACGCTCACGCGAGTGTGCTGGCTCCTAACGCCGGACCTGCTCACGCCGGACCTGCTCGCACCTCGGCCGGCAGCTCAACCCCTTGGGGAGTTTTCAAGACGGGCTTTAATACGTTTCTGTATTGGGCTTGTGCTGAAGGATCGCTCGCCATGCCTTTTCATTATTAGTTCAAAAAATAGCACCTGTGGGTTTTCTTCTCCATGCTTGAGTGCGATGATTCTGCCCAATTAAGAACTTAAATGGAGTTGGTAACAAGAAAGTGGTAGGAAATGTATGCTGGTAACACAGCATTTCAGAATAGAGTGGAAACAATTACATGCTTTGCCATTAGCAGCCGGTGGATCTCTGGCATCCTCAAAAGGCTCTGGGGAACGATGCCAATGTTGGGTACCTGTTGTGTCTGCATCCGCTTAAATCTATAGGAAAGAATGGACTATAAACCAAACATTTTAAACAACTCTTTATGGGGTTGTTCCTATGCCTGTTGAAGGGGCTTCCCAGCGACTTGAATCCACCAGAGATGTTAATCTCTCTGTTTCTTTTCAGTAGGGCTCTTGAAGAAGCAGGATCCCGTCCACGATTGCTGAACCTGTAACTTAGTTCTCAGGTTTCCTTTCCACTGAAAAATGTGGTTCCACAGCCGTTAATATCAGATCTGTGCCCTGCCAGGTCATCTTGCCCCAGTCAAGTGTGGGCACGTGATTTCATTTCCTTTTTAAGAAGTGGAGCACATGATGGGGATTTAATGGCGACTTTACTCTTCCTTGCCTGCAGTTTTAGTTTGGATGATCCCTCATGTGGTGGGAATACCCTGGTCCAAAGTGAACAAGCAGAGCAAGCAGTCCTGTGGGCCATCCGACAATGTTGTTTTGGGTCTATTATGCCAGATTTACAGGGCATCTGACCTGAGGTATTACAAAATGCCAAAGTTGTAATTTGCTGCTGTTTCTGTATGTTTACTTGATTCTGAGATATATGCTGAAAAAAAATAATGCTTCCTTTTGGTGCATTGAGCATGCCTTCACTCTTTCACCTGCTTGCTCTTGGGTTTTGAAGGGTCAAGAATCATCTTTAACCTTTATTTTCCAGTTCACCTGGGATTTGGACAATTCGTCAGTGATGCGTAAGTTGGGAAACTCTTGTCCTAGTCTACTCCTAGACTCGGCGGAGGGAAAGAGGGAGGCAGAGAGAGGGGCAATTCAGATCTCAGGTGGGCTGGGCAGTCCTTGGAAGCTGCCTCTCTCTTTCCCTGTCCTTGGGGGAGTCTTGGATGATTATACTCCTAACTGAGACACCTCAGGAAAATACTCAATAATGCTTAACGGTAAATGTTAAACTTACAGAAAGTAATGCCACAAAATGTGTATTAAGGGTAGAGGGCCAGAAATACCAAATATTTGGCGTACACATAAAAAAAAAGTTTTAGATAAACATAGATGTTTAGTTCTCTCACTTCTACCACTTCTCAAGGAAGATCCTTGTCTTCTCAAGCAAGATAGCATTGTATCGTGATAGGCAACATTTGTTGGCTCCTGCCAGGGCTCCAGATAATGCTGCATTTGGACTTCTACTGACATTAAGCCATATCCCATTTAGTATTTAAAAAGATTTGTAACTTTTAAAATATGTTGTCTGACCAGCCTGCTGGAAAAACAGCAATAAACCAGGATAGTCTTGAGGTTATTTATGCCTTCTAGAGAGGACTGGGTGCTTGCACAGACAGTTGTGCGGTTTCAAAAGCCTGTGTGAGCAGCATGCACAAGTACAGAAGCGTAACAACATCCGTGCTGCCCGCAAACTCCAGGGTTCATGCCGCGCTTGACAAGAAAAAACATGTGCTGCGCGTAGTTCCTAATTCATGATTCAAGGCTGAAGTTCAAACCACATTTTCAGAGTGCAGACACAGATCACTGGCCACCTTAAGGATGTTCTTCCCGTTTTCTTGCTTCATTGACTCCCTGCTTCCGAGTGCACCCAACGCTCAGAAGCCCATTTGAAGCTGGTGTGAGCTGGCACTGCTCCGCTGATGTTCGCAGAATTGTGCTGATTTACACCAGCTGAGGGTCTGGCCCAATAAACGCTATGCAATTGAATGAAAATACCTGCATGTGCAGACAGTGGGAAAAGGGAAGATAGAGGCCAAAGTTGCCAGACATCTAAACCAGATGCCAACAGCTGTACCATCATTAGGCTAAAAAAAGGAATTAGCAACCTGCCAGGAAAAAATTATTTACAATTCGATATGCCAACTTGAAATGCAACATTAGTCACATTGCTTCCTTGTAAAATTTGCTAACCCGGTCCCCGATACTTTTAACCTCCAATTCTGGGAACAACAGAATATTGCATCCCAAGCACAGCCGGTGAAGGCACCTTGTAATGGTCATTGTGATGAGAATCCTCCTGTCTGTACAAGTGATCCGACATCCCTGTCAGATGTATCTTCCACATGACTGCCCTCTCCCGCACCCCTCCCTCTGACAGAGCGTACAGTATGCCAAAACTTGCAGAAAGGACACGTTACGGCAGAAAATTGTGACCTTTGCTCATTAAGTGATTCAACTATAGGAGGAAGCTGTTCAGCTTCCCGGTTGTCCTCATAGCAGTCACTGGGCGTTTATCTTGCTACTGTTGCTGTGTCACCATTCTTATGCAGTTGGTAGGAACTTCTATTTGCGTAAGGCAGCAGAATTTTTATTTATAAAACCATGGACATGCCCTTGTACTTCAGCAAGAAGTTTATTGAATGATTGACATTAAATGCCAGTTTTATCAAAATATTGATTGGAAAAGTTCCTATGCTCCCATTGTATCATACAGATATATCTAATAGCAGCTCTATCCAGCCAGTGCAATATGTTGCTTGCCAGACTAGAAAATGATATATTAGCCATCTGGGCAATGGGCCCAACCCTGGGCAAGATTAGTGCTTCAATTAGCTGTTGATAGCATCCATTAGAATATTGGTTTCAAAGAATACTAAACAAGAATGTTGTGCTTTGATTTTCAGATTTAATTACTTCCATCAGGGCTATAAATGAACTCATTAGTCTTAGTGGCTCTAAAACCTAGAGACAATAGAACGTTATTGCTATTGTTCTTCTGGTTTGTGCAAACATTACTTTCAAAACGCTATTAGGAGCAGCTACGGAGCTTTCCTCTCTCCCAGTGCAGCTGGCCGGCTGACCCTGCAGAGCGGCTCCGGGCTCCACGTCAGCTTGAGCTGATGGCTGTGGTCTGTTGTGGGATCCAGCGCTGGGGAGCGAACGGCAGCTTTGTCTGGGGGGTCGTTACACACAGAGAAAGCTACTGAGGATTAAACTTACGTCTTGGCGGTACTTGGCTTTTTTTCTTTTCAAAGGATTTGTGCGTTCTCTTTTTCTTTCTTTTGCCTCTATCTTGTAATGTGTTTTAAGGTTTGCCAGAGCTGCTGAGGATTCTTGAGGCTTTTTTTTTTTTTTTTTAAATCCACTACATCAGGTTTTCATGACACTTTTTCCCCTAATTTTGTGAAAGAATATTCCTTTTTGTGTAATTTTTTTTGTATTTGCCTTTTCCCCTTGACCTAAGCGGGGTAGTGCATTGTGTTCCACAAACATTGGGTTCTTCTTTGAACATGATTCTTGCCCTCTTCCTCCCAGAATAGAGGGGAAAAAAAGAAAAAGAATGGAGAAGAGGGATGCAGATGCTGACAGTCACCGCCACCCCGCTGCCCCACGGCACTCCCACCGAACCCCGTATAGTGTTGCCATTAGTTCAGCAGCGTATCACGTCATTTGTCAAAACATTAAACCTCACGGAGCTTTCATGAATCTGAGGTGAACTTCACTTGGTAAAAGTCCCTTTGTTTTTTCTGGTTTCTTTCTTCTGCGGAGGAAGGATGCCATGCGTAAATAAGGGATATGATGCTCTGCATCACTGACATTTATTAAATTAAAGCTGTAATCAGTCCAGTATGTCTTAACCATAATATTAATGTGGCTAAACCAGTAAATGCGATCATGTTTAAAGCCTAACACCTGTTTTGTATTAGCATCTGGCTGGTTATTTCATTTTTCATTCTAATAGAATATTCTTTGATGAAATCCATAACTCAGTTGTGATTTTTAGCTCCCAACCCTGCATAAATCCCAGCATATGATTCAAAAAGCCAATTCTCAGATCTTCAAGAAGTTGCTCCTAAATTTTTGTAGACTGTTGGGATAATGTTGGGAATATAGGGAAGTGAATAAAAATGCTGAATCCTTTGCCATCACTCAGGATTTTACCCTTGATGTCCAGCAAGCAAGTCCTCTGCAGTTCAGAAGAAGAGTGCGACTCCATCCTTTTTAGGCTTCTGCTGGTCACACGCCTCTCTCCCCTAGCCCTCTCCTCTTTAGTTCTGCCCTGCAGTTTGCTGGGAATCTGCAGCGGGAATGCCAACGTTCACAGGGCTCGTAGGCAAAGCGAAGGGGAAGGGGAAAGCACCTGGGGAGACGGCGCTGCGTCGCTGGACGGGGTGCAGAAGGTGAGATGGTGGGGAGGCGCAGAAGCCAGGCTGGGCAGCGCAGCAGCCTCCTCTCCGGCCTCGCTCCCTTCCTCGGCCGTGTGCTGGCGGGCAACGGGAGCCAGCCCAGCGAGGAGGAAAGAAAACATCCCTGCCGAGTCTGGTGGAGCGCAGAGCCCGCGGCCGAGTCAGTCAAGAGTTTGGATGTGTACTTGGGTGATTTTTTTTTCTAAGTGCTTTCCATGCCATTCGCAGTAGTTCTGGAGCCATTTTCAAGTGTTTAAAAATAGAATGGTGTCTCTCGCTCTTTCTCTCTTCCTGCATTTCCCGTCTTCAGGGGAACGGTCTGGTGGATGTGTTTGTTTTTCTGGATCTGTTATGCTGAAGAGATGGGCCGAAAGAGTGGGGAGTCCTCCTCCATGGTCACTGTTTTGTCTAGCAAGATTTCTGTTGTCGAGGGCCAGCTCCTGTAAAAGCTAAACTACTTCTATTTTTAAGGCTATTTGGACTAGGGAAGATCAGGCAGATTATACACAGTTGTCAGAGTTTCTGTCAGCAGATGAAAGCAAGATCACTGTTGGCTTCTGGCAGGTATTTCTGTTCTGCTTCTGCTTTCCTGCTATACCCTGCCCCAGCGGTGCTGCTGCAGTCAGAGCTCACAGGGTTCCCACCTCCCACCACGGGCAAGCCCTGGGGTGAGCTGTGCGACGGAGAGTAGGGATCCACCGGGCTGCCGTGCCAGGAGGGACTTTGCTTTCTCGTGAGCCCAAGCCCGATGGTTTCTTGAGCTGGCTGGTGCTCACGGAGTGTTTCATGTCTAGTGTATACCGAGCGGAAGGGAGATGTTGTGCTACCAGTGCGTAAGGTGTGATCCTACCAAGGGTGGGAGAGGACCATGAAGACAATGCAAATACCTAAGTCCTGCGTGTTACGGTTTGAGAAACCCACAACAATTTATTGTCGTTTAGACAATTATTCTATCACCCAGTGACCCCTCCCCAGCTGGGAGGGGAATCGGGAAGAAACAAGGAAACCAAATAGCACTAAATAATTAACATTAATAACACTAGAGAACTAATATTGATCCCAATACCAATACAGAATAGATGAGGATTATACTCAGCCCATTCTACCCGTAGGAAGGCGTGCACTCCCAGCGGGGGACAGCAAACGTGGGGCACTGCGAGCGCTACGGCTTGGGGAGGAAGGGAAGGGCTCAGGGCTCCGGCACCGGATGTTCTCAGGATGGCAGCCATCGAGGGACAGAGAACTTCCCAGCAAACTTTCCAATTTATGTTGAGTGTGCTGTTCATGGTATGAAATAATCCTGTTGGCCAGCTCGGGTCAAGTGCCCGGGTCTCGCTCCTCCTCATCCCTGCTCCTGGCGAGCTCCAAAACACCGAGACCTTGACACCCACGTACCAGAGCTGGCCATAAAGTAGATATTTTCACAAATTCAGATGCTGGGGTCTTCGAAAACTGCGGTTTTCCCGAGTATTAGAAGAGAAATTAGTCCTGTGTTACTCAAGCCAGGACACTGCTTAGGCTATCCTAACTTTAACTGGAGCAATGGGATGGACCTTCCCATCACTCTGCTCAGCCTGACTGCTATCTTGGCCTTGAAGGATGACACAAGTTTAACTGAGTGAACGGATTAGCAGAGTTCCTGCGTAAAGCTCATCAAAGACCTCAGTTTTAGCGTTACCAGGCGTAGGTTTGGGCAGTTATTATCCTAAAAATCCTGAAATAACTTAAAATGAACCCAAACTCTAATGGGTTGTCACGTTTGATATACAGATTGTCCAAACACTGCTTGCTTTTGGTCTGTCAGAAATCATGCGAGACTGAGGAATAAATGACAGATGTTGAAAATGAAAGGTTTTTCTTCGACAGTCGGTTGCCTCCAGCCGCTCTGCTGCTGCTCCTGAGCCACGTTCATCCTGAGAGCACGGCTGCACCCCAGCACCGACTGGTATTGCGGCTCCGAGACCTCTCCAGTGCAATCGCTTAAGAGCTCCTGTTTCGTAATGACAATACAGCAGTGGTTTATTTGAAGGCTGAGCCAACTTCGTATCAAAGCCAAATATGTCTGGCTTGGCACTGTAAGCTAGCACCGGAGCCAAGCAGCTGGAGCAGGGTGTACGTGTATGTAAAAGAACAAAAACAGAGGGACTCAAGTTATCTCCTGTAAGAGGTCAACTGGAGTGCCAGAATGCAGTGCCAGGTTTTGCATCAGGCTTTTTCTGGTCTATCCCTGCATACCGACAGACCCAGCTCCCAGGCTAAGGCTTGGTTCTCCTCTGATTTCCCACCTCTCCTCCTGGCTTTCTGCTTATGGTCTGCTAATTGCAGGAATTACACCCTTGTAAAGTGCTCGTATCTTGCCCCCTTGCCCACCGTTTTTCATTTTGGTCCAAGTCATGCTCATTGCAAGCCACACCACCAGAAGGAAAGGCACTCCAGGATTTTCTGTGTGGACCTGTTTTGAAGCTGTGTCTATCTGAGTGCTAAGGGGGTGACTTTTCCCATTGCACAAAGAAGCAGCAATGACTCTTTGGCCTGAGGGTTTCAGTCATATTCTGTGAGTCCAGGGATCTGCTGCTGGTCTGCCAGCTCCACTGAATAATGGCTTATAGGATAATTAATGATTATTAAGGCTGTGGCTGCCCCCCGATGACTGCAGTGGAGAGGTGGTGTTCTCTGAGCTCAAGGCTACTGATGGTCTTCTGCATCCAGCACATGGAGAACCATCCTCCCCTGAAAACTAGACACGCTTCAAGAGCAGAGAGCTCTAATGGGGATGCTCACAAGTGGGACAGTTGGCTGTAGATGTCTGCTCTGCTTTATCCGTCTCCCAGAGCTTGCCTGCCCTGCCTCTGGGGTAGCTCAGCTCTTTGTGGAGCAGCTGCTGAGATGTTGTGTCATATGGGCCAATATACTGAGGCTACAACTGCAACACCCCGAGCAAAGGTGTGCCATCGCCTGAGTGACATCTTAAGAGTACACCTTCCATTCTAGAGTAGGGATAAGCACAATTACTTTGGGCTTTTTCTAATCCTTCACTCACCTGCTAATTTTCCACTAGATCCATTTGCCGCTGAGCCAAGATCAGGACAGAGCTGTCAGGAAAGTCTTGTCTTCTCAGTCCCACCCAAGAGGTCCAAGCCATCTTGTGAGCCACCTGCCCTATTGAGAAATTCAGGTTTTCTTAGTTAGAAGCATTTAAATTTGAGTGAACCTGAAAAGGTTTGCTTTCATTCAGGGTGTAATTCATCACTAATTTAACCCCTTTTCCTTGAACTAGGATGTGTTCAGATGCTGGATAAGATGGATGCTCTTCCCCCCGGGTCCAAGAAATGCCTCAGGTCTTTGTCTGAACCATGGACTGAGAATGAGAAGGAATCATATTGGATCACAAGGTATTATGAACTCAAGGCACACTTTTTCTTGTCTAATTAACAATTTTACCCATGATATTAAATCCACGCGTGCTCATAACACACCACAAATGAGAAATCTGGAAACCCATTTTCAAAGCACTTTCCATTATGCAAGTAGCAGGAGATGTACCGTAGCTTTTCAGTAAATTGGTTGGTAAATTGTTTTCTCTCTCATCTTTACTGCTGTAACAAAAACATGTTAGCTTTAGGTCTCCAATTTTTTTTGGATTTGTTTACTTATTTGTGCTCCCCACCTATTAGCTTGAATCGAGGAAATAACCCAGATAAACATGTTTGACCTGAAAACAACTGCATGAATAAGGAGTAAAACCTGTTTACTGAGTAAATCTTGGAGAGGTTCTGGTGGTGAGGTGAATTGTCAGGTCCAGTGGTCATTCATACTGCCTTGCTTCAAGGCATGTGACTACTGAAACTGCCCTGGATTTTGTGCAAAATGTCGTGGGGAAGTGCTCAGCTGCCAGCTCGTTCCTTGCCCTGGATTCGGAAGGGAATTGAGGTGCGACCCAGTTAAAGGTAATTACCTCTAACCCGTTTCTGTACTCTCTGAATTGCCTGTGAGATTCACAGCCCTTGAAATGAGAAATCTGAGCCCTCTGCATAAAATGTTTGTTCAAGGCTCTTTATAATGAGGGAATGTGATTGAATCGGAGCCCCGGCGAAGGTGGGCTGATTTCAGTGGCACTGTGTTAGTATTGCGTCGGATGAAGTCTTCGCTCCGTACTGCTGCTGGAAAGCTGATGTCCACCTGCAGCACAGACGGACGTTGAATGAGTGACTCTGTCTCGGCTTCGGTAGGGACCAACGTGGGGCTCTTAGCCATTTCTGCAAAGACGATGTGCAGGCAAGGAGGAGAAACGGTGGTGGCTGAAGACATTATTTCTGCCCGGGAGAGACCGCTAAGGAGGCTTGCCTCCTGCCTCTCTCACACGGGTTTTACTCCCCTTTCCTGGTGCGCTGCTGTGCGAGCGAGGAAGCCCTGCGTTGTGCTGGTTGCGCATGGGAGCGTTACTAACGCAAGTCCAGCTGCGAAGGGCTGGACACGTGGTTCAGGCTGACAGCACGCGAACACGACCCAAGTTTTTAAGCCAAAGCAGATGGCTGCTGTGAAAGAAGCAAGTTGTTGCCAACAAAGACTGAGCTGGGGGCAACCAGTATGATTTAGGCAGTCTGATGGGCGTACATTGTGATAATGGCTGGAAGCTCACAGGGAAGAGGAAAGCCTTTTGCTTCAGAGCTCTCGATCGGGGCTCCTTGGGCGACTCCTTTCTCGGGCACAGCTGGCCACCGCAGGACGAGCGGCAGGAGCAGACCTTTTGTTCCAGGAGTTACTGCCCGGGTTCACGGGGAGCAGTTGCTATGCAGCGTGCGCTGCAGGCATTCGTCTTACCAGAAACGCTTGCATTGAATAATGCAGAGCAGAGCTGCGGGGGCTGCAGACAGGGCATGTGTCTGCCCTTGTGCCCGCGCCAGGGAGGGAGGAGAGGTTTGGGGAGCGCCTTGCGGGGGTTATCCCCGGCGTTTGCAAAGCTCGAGCTGGCGGAGCAGTCCTGCGCAATCCTTGGTTTTGCTCTGCCCCTCCTGTTCAATTTGGGTCCGGTGTCCCTTTGTGTCAGCTCAGGTTTTTCAAATAATTCACACCGGTCGGTCATCCCGTGTGGAGAGATCCAGCACTGGGGCTTGGTGAGCGGCTGAACCCGCTTCTCCCCTCGTGCTCATCTGGAAGCACAGCCTTGGAAGATAAATGAAAATGTCACCAGCCTTGGGTGCGGTGCTTAGTAGGTGAAATACCCCTTCAGAGTTCCTTATTCTGGCAACAGTGGAATTTTAATGATCATGTAGGCATGCACGGGAAAATATAGGAAGAACGGGTGTATAGGGGGTGTTGTGCCTATTACCTACGTATAGGTAGCGTTGTGTGTATTATCTGTGTTGGATTAGCTGAAGTAAGATGGGCATTAACATTCTGTTTCAGTCTTAATTAGTGGCTGATAAAAGCACAAGGTGATACTTAACAGTCTTGACAGTGTAATTTATCTAAAATTTCCTAATAATACGGTTGCAGCAGTCTTGGAAGGGCTGCTTTAATGACTTTCACACACTTAAGGTTTGGTACCAACAATATCCAATATGTTGGTTGCTTAGGAGACAAAATTAAACAAAGCCAAACGCATTTATTTCTGCCCTTTTTTACTGCACAGAGGATTATCTCACTGCAATATTTTTCTCTATTAAATGCCTAAGCTTTAAGTGTTTATAAGAACGAAAAAACCCCAACCTAACAATCCAGATCCCCTCTTAAATCAGCAGATGGCTCCTAGAGCCAAATTAGGGACCTGTGATAGAACAATAAAAGCTCTGCTTTATACACTGCACATGTTCAGAGTTGGCAGTGTTAAATGAGACCTCCATGCAATTTGCTCTGAGAAATAGCCTTACTGGCATTGACCTCTTCCTTTGTATAATTCAACACTGTGTCATCAATTGCAATTGCGCAGACGTCTTTGCAATTTAGCAGACCTTGTATGGACTGACTTTCCCAATATTTGTTTAAGATGAACTGTATAAACTTGTTATTAGTAGTCTGCCAGAGTAAGGGAGATAACAGTGTTTGGATTAGGCAACATAAAATACAGCACCTGGGCAAGGTGCACCGAGCATGTTCCGAGCAAATGTTGTTGTTTCAGGGTCTGCTGCTGATCCTGCTGCAGGCAAAAGTAGAACTCCCAGCAGCTTAAGTCAGGGCAAGAGCGTGTCTTGTCGAGGTTGTGCAGAGGTTCTGAGCTTCGTATGGCTGAGTTATTGAATTTACAATGTTTTAAAGAAGTCTCTGAATTCACCTGAGAAGTGCAGGCAGCAGAACAAGGCTGCAGCGGGGGCTGACTGACCTCGTCTCACTTGTACGTCTGCACGATCCTCCTGATTTCATTGAGTCTTGGTCCTGCTTTTCAGCAGCTCGTGTGATGTAGAGAGACGGCCCTTTTGGAGTCTATTCTCTGGCCTATCGCCGACCCACGGTGCAAGCTGGGGGCATTTTGCCTCTCTGTGTTTCCATGCTCCCACCTGCAGCATCAGAACAGCAGTCTCAGCTCGCACTGGGGAATACTCTGTGGTGGATAAATAATGTCCCCGAGAAGTTGCTTCTCAGCCAAAAGGTTGCCTCGTGCAGGGATCCCCTTCTCGGGAAATAACTGGAGTAAGTAAAGTGGATGTCTGATGGGGAGTCACCAATACTGGTAACTGGAGCGTCCGATTAGAGGTCGGGGAAGGCACCCCAGCATCTGCACATACGGAAGCCTTTCTGAAGCAATGAAATTAGTTTTTACTGCTTGATCATTAATTCTTAGTACTTAAGGTTGACCAGGGAAATTGAATTCTTCACTAACCTGGCAGTAGACTTCTCTCCCCCTTAACCTAAATCATTTCAGGGGCATGGTACTGATTTTATAGAATCACAGAATGGTTTGGGTGGGAAGGGACCTTAAAGATCATCCAGTCCCAACCCCCTGCCATGGGCAGGGACACCTCCCACTAGACCAGGTTGCTCCAAGCCCC
>VYXH01005050.1:516367-544403 GCA_013397275.1 Burhinus bistriatus | reverse complement strand
AGCAGAGGGGCAGAATCCCCTCCCTGGCCCTGCTGCCCACGCTGCTGGGGATGCAGCCCGGGATGCGGGGGGCTCTCTGGGCTGCCGGCGCACGTTGCCGGCTCATGTTGAGCTTCTCATCCACCAACACCCCCAAATTTACAAATGTAAGTACAGAATTTAGAAATACAAGTAACAGAAAGGGCAAACGGTTTGTTTGGAACAGTTGCCTTGTCGTCGCTCTGTCACGATTCCCCGCCGGAGGGGGTGCGCAGGCAGCCGAGCGCAGGCAGGGACAACAGGAGCCTGCCCGCAGGCGAGACAGCGCCGAGCCGCACTGGGGGCTCCGGTTCCCGTCCAGCCGGCGAGCTGTGCTTTGGGGAACTGGTGTCCATCGGCCGCGTTCTCACAGAGGGCTGCTCACGTCGATGGCGCAGGACGTACCGGAACGTGGCGGTGGAGCCTGGTGACAGCCCTGGGGCTGCAGGCCAGGCCCCGAGCGCCATTGCTGCAGTTAAGAGCGGTCAGGGCCCCAGAGCGGGGTTGTTTGCAGAACTCCCAAACTCTCTTCGAGTTTCCAATCCTAACCTTAGCTTAAGGAGGGGTGCGGGAAACCGTCCCGTTATTAAAACCACATTATTTCTTTCAGTCGACCGTTAGAAAATGCCTGGGGTTTCCCTCCTGCGCAGAAAGCCTGGGATAGGGAGGAGTAGGGAAAAAGCCCTGGAACAGCAAGGCTGATGGCAGCTAACGTACGGGCACTATTTCATTTTTCATTGAGTTTGTCTTTTCTTTCCCTGCTCTCTCTTCCTCCCCACAGTAACTCGGCATTGATTTTTCACTCTGCCTGTTTATAAATGTTTATAAAGCATTTAGGGAGCCTAGGGAAGGAAAGGTCTCCAAGTACTTAGTAGAGGAGAAACTTAAACACCGGGCTGCTATATTCGTGCTGACACTGGGCAGTATTTCATGCCGTGCAGAGTCCTGCCCCTAGGATATGGTGCTGCTTGGGTGGGGGTGATTAAAGCAGGCAGAAATCTTACGGCAGCCCATCTACAGCCACCGCAGTGCCGCCAACGTTGCAGGGAGCAGGAGGACTTGAAACGGCGTTGCCATTTACAGCTTGAGCAAAACCACCACACCAGTAGATGGCAAAGGAGACAAGTACACATTATTCCACATCTACTGTTTGCTTTGGGCAATGAACTTTATTTTCACATGGAATACTAAATGACCTCCTTGTCTTCCTTCCCACCCACTGAGTGAAGTCTTCTTGATGAAATACAAATGGAGATGTTATTAAGCCAATAAATACATTTATTGGTACTGCGGTGCTGTTCATTAAAGAAATGAAACCAACGAGGGTCTTCATTTAAACTCACAGAAAAGATGCAAGAATTCATATCCCAGGCATCCCAATATTTCTGATACCTGGAGCGTTAGTGCAGCAGCAGTCCTGCCTTCTCGTTAGCATTTCTCTCTCTCTGCTACATTGCTGGATATTTCTGTTTCCACATAGCACTTTGGCGGCCTTACAGCACCCAGCCACATAACCATGTCCTTAGTGAGGATGGGAAACTGCATACGCGGAGGTGGAAATCACCCCTGCCTTGCACAGGTGCAGGAGGTTCCACAAGGCACCGGAGGAGCCAGGTTCAATCTGTTTTACATCAAACACTTAGCATTATTGAAAGATAAAACATTCACTGTTTAAAAAGGGATGAGGGAAATCCTGAAAAGTTGTTTTTTTTTTTTTTAAGTTGACATCCCTGTTTCCCCCTCATCATCCTTCTTAAGCGTATCAAATGGGGCTTCTTTGAAACCACTGAGGCTTGGCTGGTGCTCCGGTCCCCACCCCTTTTCACACAGCTTCATCCAATTCCTCACCAGCGACCTGACAGCTACTTAAGGGATCCTGCCTGTCTCTCCTGTTGGATGATCCTGCCCTGCATTGCTGCTCTGGCACGTGCTCACCTGGGCCCTTCTGGTTATGGAGGTCAGTGGGGTAGAAATCAGGAAAGCTGCTGGATGTCCCCGTTGGAGTTGAGTGGGGTGGAGGGGTAGAGGTGAGATGGTAGGACTCCAAGTTCCTCCTGCTCCCCTAAGTCTGTTTGGAGTGCGGTTCCTTGCTGGAGATGCACCACCAGAGCTGGGTAAGTTGCAATGGAAGAAGCAAAGTGCTATCGGTGTGTTTTGAACCTCAGCCAGTGGAATATCTCGAAGGAGTGGAGGGTGTCTTAACGAGGCGGGAAGCTAAAATGATGCTTACAGCAATTTCCTTCTGTTGCTGTATGTTCAATGCTCATTTTTTTATTCTTGAGGGTTTAATTTTAGCAAAGTGCTGTTTGTCTAACTTCTGCTGATCCTGCTGCTTGAATGTTACGAAGTTCCAGTCTTTAGAGTGCTGTGTTTTATTGGAGGCTTGGATGCTGAAGGTGCCGGGATAATTATCCTGCTCTAACTAGGGGCTGACAGGGAAGCCACTGCTTTTGAACCACGGTGGGTGATTGTACGTTACGGATCTACTTCTAACTGTTTCGTGGGGAAAGTTAGCAGAGTTAGTAGCTTTTATAAAGCAGATTTCCGAAGGAAGCTCTTTTTCTGCTGAAGTTGAAATGCTTTGCAGGAAGGCGTCTATTTCAAAGATGTTTTGGCAGAAAAGTTTGGAAAGGACTGTTTGTTTTGACTCCTTTGTTTTGTTTGAGGCGGTTTTTCTCAATGCTTCAGTAAAGTGGTTGCTTGTTTCTAGACAGAGCATTTTGGGAGTTTTGTTCTGCAGAATGACTTGAGGTTTTGCTCTAATTCAGAGTAGCAGCAAGCTTTGAAACGTCAGGGTACTCTGTAGGTTTGGAATTCATCCAACTCCAGGTAGTCTTTCTTTGTAAGCTCCACTTGTAATTGCTGCTTCTTTCACCTCCATGGGTCTTTAGCTTGGCCCTCGGTTGCGAGAGTATGTTTGGTTGTGCCTATGGAAAAGGTCTTCTGATCTGGGAATCGCATGCATTTAGTTATTTGTGCAATTAAGAGTTTTGCTTGCAAAAGAACAAGTCTTAGCAAATGTAACACTCAAAGAATTTTGATAGGCTAGTGCTATGCTGGGCCTTTAAAGTGTGTCTGATACGGAATGGCTTGGTTTGGTTCTGAACCGAAAAGATGAAAGAGGGCTGAGACCTGCAGGGCCCGCGGGGCGGTGGGAATCGGAAGCGCTGGTGGAGGAGGGTGTTATTTCTGCAGGATGAAGAGCTCCGCCCGAGATGGAGCAGCAGGGGTCGGCATCGGGTACCCAGACCGAGACTTCGCTCTCAATGGATGTCGGCTCTTTTCCCCACTAATGTCTCGGAGACATCTGACCCGGGGGGGTTACGTTCCATCCAGGGTGTTTTCCTGGACCACGTTGCTATTTTCTCATAGCAGCTAGCATATTGTCAGGGTGGAGAAGCCCTTCTTGTGCATACCTTAGAGTGACAGAAATGACAAGTGTGGGTATTCCAGCAGATGGGATTGGGAAAGCTATGCTGGCAGGAGGCAGGGAAGGGGCTGTTGTCCCGGGCCACCGGAGCACGGCAGCCCAGACTCCCCTTGGGCTGCTTTCCGTGCTGCTGGCCCCGAAGGGCAGGACACAGCGCCCTTGAGGTCCCAGGTGTTCCTTAGACTTTCATATCTTTGCTGTATTCTGAAAACAAATAAAGCTCAGAATTATTTTGATTTAGATAATCCAAAACTTGAAAACAGCTAGGCTTACACAGTCAATAAACCAAAACTGTCTCTTCAGCGCTGCACTGACGAGGCTCTGAAGAAAGACACACAGAGAACCTCTCCACTAATATTAAACTGATTTGGCCATTTTTATTCTATAAAGGAGGCTGGTTATGAGATTTAAAAAGACTCATATATCATGCTGCCTCATTAATTTTCCATTTGGGCTCAGCTGTCAGAGGATACCATATTAAACTGCTGCCTGGAGTAGTCTTCGGTGGCAGAGAAATGATGTTTGATACCCTTTGCATTTCACACAGTCCGTATAAAAGATCTCCTTGATTTGCCATCCCTATTATTTTCTGTCAGAGAACCCTACATGGCCTCTCCAAAATAATATCACCTCTCCAAAACCCTGAAGGTCTATTTGTGGTTTCCATGGTGACAAAATGACCCATAATATTCTTTGACTACTTCAGTAAATGAAGGACACAACTAGGCCTTTGAAGTATAATAGATTTTTTTCTTTTTCTTAAGAAAAGACATACTTGTGAGCTCAAAAAGGAGGGGGGGGGAAAGGATGAAAAAGATATTAAGGGAAGAGATTTGGCTTGTAACTCAAAGGGCTTTGTGTCAGCAAGTACAGCAGACAGCACTTGTTGAAAAATAGACCTTGAGCCATCTGGTACCAAAACAGAAGCGGGATATAGCCCTTGTGATGACTGAGATGAAGGAGCTTTCGCTGTAACTCATTTTTACAATAGCTGTGCTACTTAATTCTGAATTCGGTGACACGCAGGGCCAGGCGCTGCAGGTGCAAGTGTGTGGTTAAAACATTTTCTTCCAGGAACTGTCAAAACCCTGCTCTGCGCTGTGTAGGAGGGAGGACGGGATTTTCCAGCGGAGCTGGCCTGGGGGAGAAGTGGGTGGGAAGGAAGCAGCGAGGCTTTTCTCAGGGTATTTGTAGGCTTTGTGGAAGAGCCAGGTTTCCAGTGGCAGCAGTGCTAATGACCTGCCCTCGCCGCAGAGCCTGTGCCGTGGGCAGGCGTGGAGCAGGGTGCGTGCTGTCTGCGGCCACCGCTTGCTTGTCTGCCGTTTCCTCCCACCGCTCTGGGACTGTCCGGGCTATTTTGCCTGCAACCTCTCTAGGGTAGAAAGCATCCCTTGCCGTGTGACGAACCATAAGACCCGCGTCTCTTGGCTACTTTGCATAAAACCAGTAAGAGATTTGTAAAGTGCTTAGTTTTGTGAGAGCTGCTCCCCCAAGAGCATTCATGGCATGCTCTGGAAACAGGTTTTTAAACAAAACCTCCTCTTAACAGGTGAAGAAACTGAGGCAGAAGGCAGACAACTGGGCTCAGCAGAGCACTGCAGCAGCTCTGCTGGGTACAGCGGGGAGGAGAACGCAGGGCTGCTTGTTCCTTCCCCAGGGTACTTGGGGATAATGCAGTTTCCTTCGATGAGCTGTAATTCCGTTCTCTTTAGTATGCGTTTCCAGCCTGTCCAGCGATGCCGTCCGTGATGGTCCGTTGCTGGCCTCATCATGCACTGGGCCAGAACTGGGTAGTCATTTGGTCAGAAACCTGGAGCAAGGACAATTGGAACACCTGGGAGTAATAACTGTGAGATTCCTGGGCTGCAGGAGCAGGCACTTCCAGGTGGTTCAGGTTAGCCTGGGTGGGTAAATTCCCAGCCTCCAAGTACTGAGGGGGCTGCGCTGCAGAGCAGGAAAATTCAGGATGTTCCCAGGAGCCTGTCAGTAATTCCTGCTTCTGGAGTTAATCGGGCATTTCTTGTGGTGTTTCTGGCCTTTTGGGTGTATTCTAGCACTTTACCTCCCAGTCCTGGATGAAAAAGGGAAGGACGAAGATGACTAAAACTTGAAATGTAAGTCCTGAGTGTCCTGGGGGTTTGCAGATGTTCCTGAAATGACTTTAACAGTTCTTCCCTCCAAGTATGCTGGTGCTGCAAGAGGGGACCGACGTCTGGTGCAATTTGTTACTATTTACCTTGCATTTTGGCGTTTTTCTAGTTTGGATGGTTTTTTATGGCCTAAAAATAAATTAACAATAACTTAAAAAACCCCAAACCAACAACCAAAAACATGCGCATGACTGGCTGCTTGCTTAATGCAGGACTGTAATTGAGGCAACTGAAATAATGGAAACGGAGAAATAAATGAGGGCAAGATTAAGCCAAAAAAACCAGTCTAAACCCACGTTTACTACCAGCCTTGGCAATTTGAGGCAAAATCTTTCTTGGTTCCTCTGCTCCTTACGTGTGCGTGCCTTTGGCAGGGATGATTAAAGTCTCTGCTGCTTCCCCTCTAATGTGAACAAAGCCCTTTAGAGCCCTATTCTAGTTTCCTCTTAGCATCGTATTTGGCTTCCTTTGGGAGTGACCTTTCACTGCCCACAGCCCACCTTCATCCTGTTAGAGGGCCTGCAGAGAGTTACTAAGTTAAACATCATAAATCCCACTATAAATGATTACACAGAGCTTTTCACTAACAATCTTCTGTGGGGATATCAAGCTTGATAGAAGCATAAATCATTTAAAGAACATCTGCCTAATGAGGGGTAACCTGGAACTGCTTCCCCGAGCCCGAGTGTACCCAGGGGGGGGAAAAAAAAATGTAGGCAATCAGACTATTTTAGCTAGTGCCTGCTGGATGCAAGTGGTTGATTTCTGTTGTCACTACTGTGCCTTGCTGGACACGCGGGACTTGCCCGTGTTCCCTGATAGCGACATTTGCTTTGCCTGCAGCCCATGGCACAAGAATGACGGCTATAAGCATGGTTTGGTGTGTGTGGTTGTAAAGAAAGTCTAGTAATGTGTCTAGACAAGAAGTTCTACAGAGGCACATGAGAGAGAAGAGGAAACACAAGCAGATGGTGTAGAAGCAAGCTGAGCAAAGATGTGCTGTGGACTGGGAGCTCTGGTTTATGAAACGGCCACAGAACTGGGGAGGCTGAGAACAAGAGCCATGAGTTAGAACGGGGTAGAGAATGCACCTGGACTTAACCTTACCAAGCTCTTGCTTCAAACGTCATGGCAGGACATGTCTGGTTGTGGGAATACAGGAGGGTGTTGAACACAAGACTCGTAGTCAATGCAATGCTTGCGTTTGTCAGGGAAAGAACAAGGTGAATCTGAAGGAGCGAGTCTAACAGAACATGGCTAGTAGATAAGGAAATTGCTGATAAATGCAAAGGGTGAGTTTGTAAGAGATTCTGATGTGTTCCTCAGGACCCATCAAGTCTGAATCGGGGCTACCAAGTCGGTTTACAGATGATCCGGCAGGCAGAAAACAAACTCAGCGCCTGAAAAGTCCTTTCTGTCTCCTTTTATTAGGTGTGCTGGGACAGTTTGAGTTTCTCATTGTCTGTCACAGTTAAGCCAACCTGTGACTATGACCATCTGAAAGATACCTGACTGTCAAACTGATAGTCAGTGGGTAAGGAAGTTTTTCCATTTAAAATCATTGGATCATCAGGAAAGGTGTAAATAAACAGCAGTAACTTTGGAATGCAATTGAATCACTCCGGCTGTGCAAACTTGACTGCCAAATGCTCATAGCAAGTCTTCATATCTGCTGCTACTCCCTGATGATAGATTTAACAGAGATGACTAGCAATAGGAGCAGGATAATTTTTAAACTAAAGCTCTTGTCGCACAGAACTGGCCATGAGATTTCAGGGAACTCGTTGCCTCCCTGCATAAATAAACTTGTTGGATGTGTGCCTTGTCCATCACCTTCTGGTGGGGTTGTTGGGTGTTACTTCTCTCTCTGACCTGCAGAGACGGTGCCTTGGATCTTACTACTGTGCTTAGAACTGAGATAGGGAGGTCAAGAATAGTGCAGTCTTTTCCTTGTGCTGTTGAGGATGAAGTCAATGGGAAGTAAATATTATTGACTGCTGCTTTCATTCAAAAATCAAGATTCATTGAGGTGAATCTGAGGTCAATAGAAGCTCTCAAGGGGGAGGGGACCGATAAATCATGACACTGAATGAAACAATATTTGTAAGGCAGCTAATTTGGGATATTGAGCATTATTTGATGTAGTGGGTCTTGTTTTTTTTTAATTCTCCTTTTAACCAGATCGGTAGGTTGTACTGTTTTAAAAGACTCTTAATCTAACTCAAGTTATGTACTCTTAACTACAGTGGATTGAGTTTCACACAGGTGTAAAGAAATCCCAGAGCAGTTTAAGTTGGAAGGGATCTTTGGAGTTTAGCTGGTCCAACCTCTGCTTGGAGCATGGCCAACTTTCAATGGAAACTCAATATTCTTCTGTGTTGGGATGATCCCAACCATGGGTGCTTTATGGAGATTAGACCAAACAGCAATCCCTTCCCAAGGAGCTTTCTCATCTCTCCTTAGGTCTTGGGCCTAAAGAAGCAACCAAGATTACATGTGTGAGTCAAGTATAAGAACAGCTTTTAAAGAAATTAATCTGCCTTTAATTTGTCATTACTTTATAGCTTTGGAGATGAATGAGCATGTGCAAATAAAACAATGATGAAGCTAGATAACTGGTGCATTTGAATGAAATATATGAAGACAAAGTTTATTATGTCTATTTGTCCTGTTCCTAGGGCAGTTAAAGAACACTGCATGGGCAGTGTGGGACTGTGGAGTACCTCATTCAGGGTCACAAGATCTATGAGAAAAGGTCACACGGTATGTTAACATAGCCATGGACTGTCCATCTTCCTGCTGGAAGGCAGACTATTTAGCCCTGCCTTTTGGGACAATAGGAGTCTACATTTTCAGCATTTGCTGAGGATTTAAGACAGTAATTTGAAGATGCCTCGTATTTAAGAAGTGCTAGGGACCCTCTTTTGAAAATCAGGCCACCTAAACATGTTGCAAGTGAGACAACCTAAAGCTCACTAGACTATAGAAAGTTTGACCATTCTTAGATGGAAGGTAACTTTGCATCTTCGTGAAGGGGGCTGAGGTCAAGGCTATAAAGCACAGATTGTCATGGGGAATTCTAGATAGTTTTAAATGATGCAGCTTGGATACTAAAAGCAGTGTAGCTGAACTTGCACAGAGTTCAGGTAGGGCTAATTAGTCTTGGTTGATATATTTGCCCGGGTGGAGCTCCTTCTGTACTTAAACCTTAACTGGATATAATCAAGCTGTCTTTATGGCATTACTTTGTGCCATGTAAGCCTATGCAAGTAGGGCGTTACTGGAGATAAAATTTTGGGGAAGGGGGCGCAAGCAGACATGTGGGGGGGGGAAGTGCTTAAAGTACAATCCTTGGCAGGTAGGAGTCTTTTGTAGCATCTTTTTCCTTTAATTGAATAAGACCATATGAATTAGTAATCTCACTGAAGATTTTACAATTCCTTCTGGACAGAGTTCCCTTTTTTCCTACGTGTGTGTACATGGCCTTGATCAATGTGGCTGCGTGCTGTGGTTGAGAACTGTGTACCTTCTCTCGGTCCAAAGCAGGGTAATTTGATTAGATTGTCAGCTGGTCGAAATAGCTGTTGCTCCACTTGAAGTCAGTGGAGTTATGCCAGATTACACCAGCTGAGAATGTGACCATCATTTTTACTGAGTCACATTTCTAACCCTTGCTGCACTCTTAAATTCCTGAGCTGAAGCCAGCCCTTGCCATAGCTGCAGGGTAGGATTTTCAGAAGCATCCAGCCTTGGCCCAACTGCGCTCCCGCGGCAGTCAAGGGATGTTTGTTGTGTTACTGCATCCAGCCCCAGAGTCAAATGGGTTGGATTCAATTAGGCTGCTGCTCTGATGCTGCGGATCTAGTCCTCCCCTGAAGCGTGTCAGCATCAGTCTACCGAAATCAGCAGGGCTGGGGTGGTTTACAGCTGCCCGAGGATCAGGCCTTGGGTCTGCTGCTTGTTGTATTAACAAAAGAAGGTTGCAAAATGGTAGCAAAAGCCTTTACCGCAACAGTGCGTTTCCTTCCCCACCTGGAAATGGCAGGTTCTGGTTTGGCTTCCTCTGGGATGGCTCTTGAGAAGCAATGCAGAGCTACAGGGGTAAAGCGTTGCCTCCTGGCTGGTTTCCCGATGACCTGGCAGATGTCAGTGTGGACTTGCCATGTGCCATCGGGGCTACTGGGCGTGCATGGGTTGATCTGTGCACGCACGGCAGCCGCTTGGCCCTGTGTTTGCTTTTTAAGTAGCATTTCAGCCCTGCTGCAGATGGTCAACTACCCACTGTTGCTTTGTGTTTGCACAAAGGAAAACTGCAGGCTGCCTTCTTGGATGAGAGCTGCGCTCTCAAACCAGATACTGTGCTTCTAGGAGTGCAGTTACTGGCTTCTTCCTCTTTTTGGCTAGGGGATGTTTAGGGTTTGGATGTCTTATTGCCAGTCACTCAAAGCAGGAAGGTGGAAGAAGGGATGGCCGCCTGGTTGGCTCTCACTAAGGCGTTTGCTGCAGGATTGCCAAGTCAAGCAGGGATTTCAGAGGAGGAAATGATAATCTGCACACTTTTTCCTCAAATCTGCCTCCTACTCTGTCATTAGAGAGCATCTGAAAGTAGCTGCCAGAGTCGCTGCAGTGCCAAGTACAGCATTCCCCAGCGGGGTCTTCCCAGAGCACGCTTGAGCCTGTGACGGGAGGTGAGGCTGGAGATAAGGTGCTGGTGTTGACTGACGTGCCGCTGTTCTTCCAGCTGGCTCGATGGAAACCGCGCGCTCTCCAGCCTGCGTGTAACCCTTACCTTCCCCCCTACCTAAAGCCTTACGTGGCTCCTACCTTTTCCCTCGCCGTGCTCTGATCTGCTGCTGCTTGGAGGGCTGGAGGTGCCAACGCAGCTTTGCCTTTGGCTCAGCGCCGTGAGATTTCTCTGAAAGAGGGTGGCAGCTTGCCAGCCCCCGTCACGCCTCTTCCCGCGTGAAATCCGAGCGGGTAAATTCCAGCTACTTCAGTGGAAAATGGGAGAGGTTCCTCTGCAGCCAGGGGGGGCTGCTGGTGCCCCAAAGCACCGTCGGGCTCCAAATACTGAGTGGGAAACTTAGCACGTGGCTATATGTAACACACACTTGTCCTTCTGGTGCACGGGAAATTGTCGGTGTAACTGGGAATCCTGGCACACTTCTCTGTGAATAAATCCTGAACTGCTCTGCTTCGCGAGCTGACTTTGTAGTGTTTTGCAGGTCTAAGTTTCTGCTAATTTAAATTTTGTGAATTCCAGAGGTTCACATTTGTTTCATTACTGTTGTCCAGTGCTTCAGATTAGGGGCTAATACCTGATGAAGGCTTTATAACTGCCTGGTTTTTATATTGCCTAATTCTGTATGATCTGGGGTAATATGAGAAAACAGGTTAAACCCTGAGATAAAGATGCTTTTTTCTCTCCTGTTACTGCCAAGCCCTGCGGCCTGGGGTTGGATCTTGGAGCAAATCAGATCTAGGGCGCTGTTTTAGCAAGTCTTTGCTTGAAGCACAGTGTTCCTCGCTCCAGCAGTTCGGTTCATTTTAGTCTATAACACGCCCAGCCTTGTTCTGACACTGAATCCACGGGACATCTGCCGCAGGACAGGCGGGTTTGGTTTTGGGCCCTGACTCAAATAGCGTTCAGTAGATCCAGAAAAGGGCCTGGGCTCTCCTGGGAAAGAGGTAACTGAAGAGGATATGACCGAGGGCTGCAAAATCCTGAGTGAAACGGGAAAACTGAAGAGGGAACGACTCTGCATTCTCTCTTCCAGGATGCGACTTAAGGGGCACCACCTGAAACCACCGGGTGGCAGATCTGAACAAAGAGGACATCCTCCCTCGCGCAGCGCGCTGCCAACCCGTGGCCTGCCTTGCCGCGAGGCGTGGTGGGTGTTCAATTTTTATGTGGCCCAAAAAGCAATTGGATGAATTCGAGGAAGAAATGTCCGTTGAGGGCTATTAAACAGAAAAGCTTTCATCAGCTGTGGCCATGGCGTGGGCTCACAGCACCGGCACACGGTTAGCAAGTTCCAGCAAAAGTGGCTTTGGGGACTGCATGGATCATCTCGGCTAACTTCATCAAGGATCTGTCAGACCACTGAGAGATGTTTCCAGTGCTAACCTACATACTGTATCAGCGACCCACCGCTTCTGCTCCTTTTGCTGCCTGCAGAAAGGTCAAAGATAATGATTAAAAATAAATAAATAACCCGAGAAAACCCCACTGCCTCCCTCTCGGCTCGTTCAGGTTTGAAATAAATCATCTTTCTATTTCTGAAGGCACAGATGACTTAAGCCAAATTGCATTTGGAGCTGTTATCCTCACACTTCTGTTTTATTTATGCTGTCGTGTCTTGTGCTAACACTTTGTGAAATATTTATTTGCTTCTGGTCTCCCGCAGCTTAGCTCTGGATTCATGAGGCTCTCGCGTTATGTCTCAATTCTGTGCAGCTGCATTATGTCAAGGAAGGAGAAAATGAAGACTCCAATCTGTGTTTTACATTATAACAATATACTGCACGTCACCGTAGGCAATGCCGTTCAACAGGTGGACATTTTGTTTGCAGGTGTCAGGCGTGTGGGTTGTCTTACAGCAACGAAACGTACGTGTGGTCATAAAACCGTATTGTCTGATGAACTGTTCTTCTGTGTTTGTTTCCCAAGCCTGCCCTTGGGCTTGCTCTGCAGGTCCCAGGTAACTTGCATGACATAGTTTGGGAGGAGATGGGCATACCCTAAAAGACACCAACGCATCGTTTAGTGGTTCAAGGCATGCGGTAATTACAAATTTCAGATTATGTCTGTAAGAAATGCTGTAAGTACCTTTCCCTTCCATTCAGGACTGAAAGCGTGTGGGCAGAATCATTCCAGCAAGCATCTGAAATGGCTTCCCCAGGTTGGGTGCCAGCTTCCCGTACCCTGCTCCGGAGGGGAATGGAGCTGCGGCACTGCTCTCCGCAGCTCTGCTTCTGCTGGTGAGCCAGGCAGAAGGAAACGTGTCTGCTGGGCTTCCCTCCTCTTCCTTCCCTTTATTGGAAACACTAGTGCAAACCTCCCAGTTTGAGTCCCTGCAAGAAGATAACTGCCTTGGCTGTGCTGGGGTGAGGATATCGGCTGACGTAAGACACTGACCTGCGGCTCCGACGCTCGGCCAGGCAGCAGAACTCCGCTAGAGAGAAACTGCTCTTCTTCCCAGCTCCCAGCTGAAATCCAGACTAGCAGTGACTGGCTGTCACTTGAGTCAAATTGTTATTTGGTGACTAGTATAAAATGTGCAAACGATTCTCAGTCCAGTTACGGATGGACAGGCTTAGCTAGTCTGAGAGCCGCCGTCAGGGCTGGCCCCCTGAGCTGAGCAGAGCTGCCGAAGATTTGGCCAATACTGACTGTAAACTGCCGGGTCTTCAGAAACAGCGTCTCCAAAATGTCTGGGTTGTGGCACATGACACTACCACGTAGGAGATTTTACTGCTGTAAACTCGAGCTTGGCACTCTGGTGTCATCACTAGAAAACTTTTCAGAGTCTAAATCCGGTTTTAGATAAATATATTTTTATATATACACATGTATGTGGGAAAAGAGCTGCTAAGCTGCTGTTGCCACTTCTTGCTGAATTATACCAACACGCTCCTTCTGGCGTTAGCATTAAGTGACATTTACTGTGTAAATGACACTGACATTCAAGATGAGATGTTGGCTTTCGCAGCGGCTTGCTAATTCCTCCTGAGGTCTCCCAGGAGAAGAGCCTGCAGCGAAGAGCCACTGCTTCTGCCACGGGTGCTGCTTCAGCCTCCCCAGCCGGTGGCCGTTTGGGGAGGAGAGCCAGCAAGCAGCGCCTGGTCCTCACGTCAGCGCTTCTTGCTTCCTTTCGTGTCTGCAGGAATCCTGGGGACACAAGGAGTTAATCGTCGCATTTCCGCAGCCGGTGACAGCGAACGCTGTTGGTGTGCGCAGCAAAGGACCAAGGATGTGCTGGCCGTGTTTACTAAACGGCTTTCACTAAAGACGGAGCGAAGGGCGATGGGAGGTGTTCAAAGCATTGATCGTTCGAGGGATGGGATAAGGGAATAGCGGTACCAAAAATTGCTGTACAGTGATTGCACACTGATCCTCTAAAGGATCAGAAATTTGTATTGGGTGATCCATAGCTTTGCTAGAAGAAATTGGGATTGATTGATTGATTGATTTTTTTAACCAGAGGACAAGCTTTAAAAGCTGAGGGCAGGGCTTTTTGAAGGACAAGTGGGAGTTAGTTGCCTAATTCACGTTGACTTTTGGGGGGATCTGGCTGCTGAGCTGCTCTTTGTGCCTTTCAGAAATCTCCCCTTAGTCTACATAATCTCTCCGTAGCCCCTTTTTAATTAGCTTGTCTTTCTGGAAGAAGAGACCAAGAAGTCCTGTTCAAAGATTATTGCTCTATCTAGCAGCTGCTAAAATAGACCAGTTAATACTGCAAAATCTTATTCCAGGTTCCAGCAGTGTGTCTGGTTTGCCTCCCCTGCCTAATTTGACTGAGGGATGTAAACTGCCCCCAAACTGCTGTTCGAACCCATTTCTAGCCGGCGACTCTCTCTGCTGTAGCACCAGCTGGTTGTTTGTCCAGATAGCCCAGCTTTGACTCTTGGCAGGCGAAATATTTGAAAGGGAGAGCAATGAGAGACTGGGGGTGCTACAGAAAACGAATGCCAAGAGCGTGTGTATGCCAGGCAGGAGATATGGTGCTACCTTTGCTGTCCCAGGCGCTCCACAGCTATGCTCCTGCTGTTTGGGATCAAGAAAAAAATGTCAGTCCTGTAGGCAGTATTTCAAGATACAGCATAAAGTTGTGTAGAGAAAAATCAAAGTCTTTTTAATGGGAAGTTAGGCTTCTCCAATGAAATTCAAGGTATGGATGAGGAGAGGTTTTTGAAGCCACTTAAATTGGTTTTGCATCTATAATAATAAATTCAACTCAGGATTAATATAATCACGTGTGAACATCAAAGGTGGGAGCCTGGTGGATTTGAACCCTTGAGGGAAAATTTGTGGTGTTGTCAGGAGGAGACAATTCCCTAAAGCAGATGAGGGAAAGCGGCCCCAGGGGCTGGGAGAGGCTGAGAAAGGGGAGACTGGCGAACTGGTGGCTGGGAAAAATACTGGATATTGCAGGGGGGAGAAGAAGGTGCCTTATGTTTTCCTGTATTCTGGACCTTGCCTGGATGGAGGATTGGTGGTTGTGTATGAAGTTGAATAGAGAACAGCTGCATTTCAACTTTCATCCCGCCTTAGAGAAGGGGAGAAGAGAGAGAAGCAGGGACAATTTGGGGGCTGGAGGGAGGGGTTAAGCAGCTGTGATTTCTCCTAATTTTTTTTCTGGCTCTTGTCATTAATGTAGTACTGATCTGGTGACACAGGAGCTGTTATGCTGACCCCATTAACTGTGTCATACATCATTGAGAGCCAAGCAGTTGGGTTTTTGCTTGAGCTAATTTAGAGCTAGCATAGATGTTCATGGGATATCCTTCTGGGCCTTTCTCACACCAGTTGAGCTCTGCAGTCATGTGAAAAATCTGCACAAAAGTCGTTCCAGCTTTCAAAGATGCACCATATTTTTTTTTTTTTAACACTTCATCTCTGGTTTTGTGTACTGAAGGTTTGAGGTCCAGTTCCTTACGTGCTCATGTGCTTGCCAGCAAAGATGGTATGGTCAGTCTATGTAGGAGCAAATCCTGCAGCGGCGTACCCTTCAAGCAAGGGTCTGTAGGAGTTGCGGTGGAATTTGGGGTTGTGCTAAGTGTAGCAGCTCTGCTCTTGGGGAGCTGGGTCAGCCTTGCCCCCCACGTGTTGGGGAAGCGCTTTAAGATCCTTAAATAGAAGGCACAGTACGGCTATAACGTAGGTCACAAAAAGAAGTTACTTTTTAGTTCTTCTAGTGTAAGAAATAGTGAAGAGGAGGCTGAGCACTGTCGTTGATCACCCTAAAGGAGACCCTTCACGTTGAACTGGCTACCGTCAGCCTACTCTGAGGAGAAAAGTAAACTCTCCTATATCCTCGCTCTCAGCAAGTCCTTTAAAATATCACCACGTCCTAAGCACATGAGCTAGAAAAACAGCTGCCTTCTCTACTCCTTCTCTGCCTGATGAGGTTAATAATAACTTTGAATGCATATGTACAGCATTAGCTTTCATGGTAACATGCATAATTCAAATCCCCCAAAGAACAGTAGAGCTTTGAGGAAGCAAACTTCCTTAATGTACTGGGCAAGGATCCAGCTTTTACCAGCTGTTGAGGGTTGATGTACAATTTTTGGTTAAGTGAATAATTTATCATGGATATTATCTGTAGTGTATCACATCCCAACAGTTTGTAGGCCTGTGCATATGGCTCTTGAGATGCCACAACGCTGCCATATGCTTCATGGCCCATTACCACTTCAAACTCCCTTAAGATGTTTTCCCCTACGTTAAGCATGTTGGAAGTACAGTGGGACCACTGGCTCAGTGCAAACGCTGGCTGGATGTCCGTGTCTCCCCCCCCCCGCCCCCAATATGATATGGAAAATAAGGGAAAAAAAAAAAAAAAGGCGGGGGGGAAGGGCTGTTCAGACTGTCTACAGCCCTGTTGTGCTTTTAAATAAGCTGCCTGCTGCTTCATGGTGCAGATGTGGATTATAAATTGTGCAGAACACCTGCCCTGAACTCACCCCCCGCGACCCCTCGTAGCACGGTCGTGTCGTGTTGTCACAAATCCACCTACCGTAGCTCCAGTCTACTGTCTGCGTAAAGCGAGGCTCTTTAACCGGGCGGTGAGGGTGCTCTGCCCCGTGCAGTCACAGCCCCAAAGCAGAACCGGGACATACTGACAGCCTCTGAGAGAGGTCCGTAACGCTGTGTCCCAGATTCCAGCTGCAGATGTCCTGTTTCTTGGTCAGGAGAAGGAATGCTGAAGCTGAAGAACTTCATAGTTTACATAGCTGCTATCGTGCAGGAGAGGGAGAAAACATCTGGGTTGTTTGTCAAGTTGATTGCTTATATAGGAAGCAGCTTCATATGATAACAAGACTGAGTCAAGACTGAGAGCAACCAGCTGCTTAGCTGTAATTATAGCTATGTGTCCATCATAAGGACCACTGAAGCTGCTTCAGCTACGGAATAGTCTATTTTTAAGTTCAGTGACTTCATGTCCAGGAGAAATATCTTTGTTCAGGCGCACCTTGAACTCTCGTGTGGTGCTACTGGTCGGTGGTCACCAGGCTCTCCGTGGCTGATGGTCGGAGCTTGCAATAAATGAAACAATCCCTGCACGAGAATTTTTCACTTTTGAGTATGCCTCGGGTTAAAAAGTGCTAGAACGGGACCTTTCACTGATGCTAGATGAATTATTTACAGTTCAACGTTACACATGCTTTTCCTTCAGTAAAAACCCCGCTCTCTTTCCAAAGAGATTCCATTTTTTTAGATTTGTTTATTACTCTCCAGTTGTCTCCCTGCGTAAGGAAGGTGTGCGGCTTTCTCTTGCGAGCCTGTTGCAATCAGGTTGCTTTGGTTGTGTGAGATGCTATTTTTCTTTCTGTTTCCTGACTAGGTCAGAATTTTTATGTTTTCAGTCTTTTTTTCTTTTTATTTACCTCAGTGGGAGTAGTGGTCTTTAAATCATCACTTCCACATGCTTAAACATTAGAGATCTTGTGGGAAGTGGAACAGGAGAGGGGTGCTGTGGTGGCCAGCACAGATGTGATGGGTTTCAGGTGGCTGGGGCACATCTGCTGTTTTGCTGACAACAGGCACCCTCGGGTCCTTCTGGCAGTGGGAATCCTCCTCCCTCTGCACTCGGGTGAGAGGAAGGCAGCCTATCTTACTCGCCTTGGTTATCGCTCTCCCTTCAGTTACGCGGGGTGAAATATGGAGAACTGTGAGCGGTGGGCTCCTGCTTGGCTGCGGAGAGGAAAAAGGGGCCCAGAGGAACTGACCCCAGCTGGTGGAGCTGGCAGGTATCTCCGCTGGTTTTAAGGGCAATTCTGTGTGGCCCCCTCCCTAAAAGAACTGAATGCGGGTAAATTGCAAGGTGAGGAGCCGGGTTAATCCTGCCAGGATTGAAACCTGTGCCTTGCTGAGATCTGGTCGTGTCAGAGCTGCTGCCTGGACCACGGCGAGCCCATGCCTTGTGAAGCAGTGACCTTTCCTGGCTGGGATCAGCTCGGAGGGCGCATCGCTCCGCGGCTAAGTGCACTTGCTGCTAGCGAGGGAATGTTTATCCAGTGTGTTGATTAATCAACCTTGAAAAAGGGTCAGATGGATTTACTCAAGCATCTAAGTAACCTTCATGGCAAAAGGTATAAGCCCCTGTGTGTGTGTTGCTGCTGTCTGTAGCCCTGGACTCGGAATAATGCTGTCTGGAGTTTTAAGCTTTAAGCATCGTGGTCTGGATCTGACACCGGAGTGCTTTTTGTTTCTGACTGCGCCCCAGTTCTGACACGTTGTTCACCGTGGCCATATTTAGGTGTCTTTCGTGAGGAGTCATACGCTGCTGCTGGCAATCTGAAAAGCTTTTTCTGAAAACTCCCTTTGATCGTGGTGTCTCACCTCGGTCTGCTTGCTGTGCTTTACTCCTGCTCCTCTTTCACCCTGCTGCTTTATGCCTCTCAGTTCCACCCCTCGTACTCTTCCCTCTTCACAAGGGGACATTTTAAGAATTTTGCAATGGGGCTAGTGGTGCACTTTGCTTCCCTTGGAGAGTTTCCTTAAATAACAAGACCTCCAGAAACATCATCTCATTTTACACCTCTAGCTTTGGCCAGCAGAAGATGACAAAGGAACACACACCCCACCCCACCCAGTAAGGGACTGCTTTCTTCTAGTGTTTCTAGAGGGATTAAACAATGCTGAAGATAAGATCAATATTTAAACAAGAAGTTCTTGAAGCTGGTGTTCCTTTTAAGAAGATCATGCACTGAGTGGAATTACAAGCAGACCAGTTCCCATCTCGTACAAGGGGAATTTGGCATGTGTCTTCTCCCATAAGCATTAAGCCAAATATATTGTTGTAGAACTATCAAATTAAGATGTAAAATTATGGCAAGGTTTTCATTCTTTGTGGCAACTGGCGTCTACAGCTAGAGCGGGGGGGGCGGTTGAAAGGCAAGCAAACAATTGCTTCAAGTGGAAGTCCAAGAGTGACATCTAGTGGCTTCAAGTGAGACTTCTGGGATAGTCTTGTGTGAGAATATTTTTAAAGCCAAAGTATCAGGATTTTCCTTTGCTGTTTTTATGCTTGGGATCTAACTCCTAATTTTGAATCCCTCCCATCTACCCATTTAAAAAAAAAAAATACTGCAAGCTGAAGGCTTGTTCTTCAGGTTTGCTTTGCTGCTGCTGGATTTAGTGATCGCAGCTTCATTTTACTTTCAGTAAAACTTACGTAAGCTTAGAAACCATTTTTGCACTGTGGCTAAATGAATGCCTTCTGCACCACAAAGCTAAATTAATACCTGTGTTTCCTTTAGCTTCTTTAAGTGAAAACGAAAGTGAAGGCAGTGTCTATGGGATTTCCAGCATCAGATTTATCTGGTGAGAGCAGAAAAAGTAAGAGACAGAAGAGCTCTTATACAGTGGGAAGAGTGGAAAAACACCCGTTCCGCAGGTTCACAGCGAGCTTGTTTTGATTGTGCTTGGTCATTTGAAACTTAGACAGGTGAAACTATAGATAAAGCATTTTTTTTTAAAGGCATCAGTGCATCTTTTTGGGTAAAGAAAGTAAATTATTTGGCAAGAGGTAGAACTTGGAGGTTGGCTGAAGTAAAAACTGGTATTCATGATGTCGTCTTCTTGCTTCAAGAGGATGGGGAAGTTTCTCTCTATTTGATACATGGGGTCATCTGAAAGTGAGACGACCAGCTGACAAATCTGGCTGATTCCGACCTGGAGGTACTTTATAAGTAGCTGTAGCCCTCAAAAGGAGGCGCTTGTAAAAGCCCCTCAAGGTGATGTTTGAGAGTGCTTCGCTCTTGCCTATGTACAGTGGAGAATCAAATGCTCTGAGGACGATGACAGTGGCTGACCCTCCTGCATCTTAAAACCCCATAGGATCTGGTGAGACTCATAATATATTCATCATAGCAAACCTGATGATCCCAATGCAACACAGTTAATCTTGGCTGTTTAATTTGTGTTATACGTGTCTGCTTTGGAACTAAGACTCCACTTTTTCTTATGCTGTTGAGCTTGTCAATATAGCTCTGTCCTCCTCTGCTGGGAATGAAGAATTTGGAGTCTCATTAGTAATTGATTGCACTCCCTCTCTTAGAGAAAGAAACGGAGAATGGATTTTAGCCTCTTGCTTTAAACTTGGCTATAATGCCACATAATGAGGTAAATAGTTGCTGGCATAAATGCTCTGGTTCCCTTTATTAAGAGAGAGTTTAAATTGATACAAGCGGAGTCCCTCTATCTTTTTACCCAGCAGACAGCAAATGAAGTGGGTTAATATCTTTGGAGGAGGGGCCAACTGGGTCATAAAGGGAAATTTTGATCAGAATATAAAACTGAAAGGAAAGAGGGACTGCTAGAAAAATGAGATGAGTGGGAACACGGAAGAAAAACCCCAGAACTCAAAACTAGGCAGATGTCTTGATAGCAAAGACTCAGCTTTTAAACGGGAGCTTGATGTAGCCCATCAAAGACTCAAAGTGCTCCAACTTCCGTATGATGCTCTGAGTCCCAGCTCCCTCCTCATCTAGGCTCCAGATGCTGTCCAGAGGGATTGCAGAAGGAGGACAAAATGTAAAACTACAGTAAAAAATTCACTACTCTGATGCTCTTGCTTCCCTCAGCTAAAGACAAGGGAGGCAGCCCCACTGCTAAGCATCCTCTGGAAGAAAGGTCCAATGCTTAGCGGCCCAGAGGCAGGGCCTGGTGACAATATTGTCTTAGGAACAGGGAGGGCAACTGGAGGAAGGCAGGAAAGTTGAGTTGGAGGAGTAAGTGTTGGAGAACAGCTGATGAACATGCCAAGTATGATCTGGATGCAGACCTAAACACTGTGATTCAGGAGGAGTTGACTTGGTTGCAACCCTTCTAGGCTTGGTGGTTTTACTGTTTCCTGCCAAGAGAGAATTTAGTGATGGATTAGTGTCACCATTAAGAAAAGTTTCTTCCTATGGCTTTTTTAGGAAGCTCTATTTCGAAGAGGGCAGTAGTACTAATGGGGGATCTCTAAGATTGGTGTACTGTGCAAGCTTTAATCAGAAAAGTGCCTCCAAGTATGAATGTCCATCACTTCCCAGCCTGAACTCTTCATTCGTTACTGGACAGGAGTCTTTCTACTGATTGCCAAAAAGAAATATCTGAGCCTTAATAGGGGAGGCTATGGTAGGGCAGCCCTGTCCCTGAAAATCTGGCCACTTATGTCTGGAAGTCCAGAGGGAACCATGCTCCGTGGTAGGCGGTGGTGGAGGTGATGAGGGAGCTCAAAGAGCAGCTCTCTTGTGTGGGTCCACCGAGGGGACTCTGAGCTTGGTTTCCCAGGAGTGCGGTACCAAATGAGAGGAGTGCTTTGTGTGGTCCCAAACCAGAAGAAGGAGCTTGGGGGGAGGAGGGAGACACACGCTATAGTTGCAGATGCCCACTAGATGACGGTGCTGTCTCATAGACTCACTCTGCTCTGCTTGAAACTGGGAGTTCTCTGGAGTCATTTGGCCACACCAACAGCAGAGAAGAACAGGCTCTGCTAAATTAAAAGCAATAATCATCACTTTTACCCTACTTAAGTTTCTTGTTTTGTTTCTGTTTTCTCCTTTGAAATGAGAGGCAACTTTCACAGTAAATATTAAACAGAAGGGTACTTGGTTTTGGTTTATTCATTCTGTTTAATGTGGAATGTTAAGCCTCTACCGCCTCTGAAGAGAAATGAGGCTAACAAAGGTGTGGCAGCAGTACTGAGGATGTATTTTGGGTGCCTTCACTGATTTTTCTTAGTAGTAATTATGCCAGGTGTTTGAACCTTGAAAACTTGTTTGGAATAATAGGCAATGCTCCCTGCTGAGCAGAGCTAAAAACTATACCTGGTCCGTTGAAGAACCGGACCGTGCTGACAAGGTGCTGGTTTATTCAAAGGGCCATCTCTTCCCTCCGTCTTGCTCCTTTGGAGTCAGCGGAGGGACTGTGATTTGTATGAGGCACGTTCCAGACTCTCTTGTTGTCAGAAAGGTGACTGTGGAAGACCTTGTTTCCCTGCCTTCACGGGCTACTAGCCAGAGCTCTAATTTTAGTAATCATCTAGGTTCCCTATAGATTTTAAAAAAAAAAAAAATAATAAAAAAATCAAACAACAACAAAAAACCGTAATAATTCTCCGCATAGCTGTCCAGTATGGCAGCAGAGCTCAGCTACATGTCGTGGGAGGAAGATTTGCATTAAAAGGAGAGTGCTTTTCTGAAAGCTCCCAAGCAAACGGAGCTTCCCAGAAGCCCGAGCTGTTGGGCCTACGTTCATAACTGTCTCCTGTGAGTTTCCTTATCATTCCCTGGTGAACGGCATCGGAATCTTTTGGATTTCTAAACCATCTCCGTGGAATTCTACTGTGATTTTTAGGCCCTCTAACAAGAATCCGATTTGGTAATGCAGAATTTGGGAATATGCTCTGTTTCCCAGGGGAAAATGAGTAGCGGTATAACCTGTTTGTTGTGGAACTCGTTTGTCGTTTGTGACAAAATGAAGCCCCTGGCCAGCTGATCCATCGAGGGATGCAGTGGGGGAGCCCAGGCGGAGCCTGGACCGTACAGCCAGGCTGTCATACGGTGTGTGGCTTTCCGTTCTGGAAGGTCCTGTTTCCCCGTTCATCGGCAAAGGTTTAGCTGTCCCCGAAGCATTCCTAGGAAGCTCTGCTCTTTACATGCTTACGCACCACGTGAAACTATTCCATTCCCTAAGCAGGTTGAGGAGTTTGGCCGCAGTAAAGTGTTTCCTTCCAAGTATGAAATGTGCTTAAAAGCTTGTGTGGTCAAACTGAATTGAATGTAAATTGAGATGGACTTTTCTCAGCTGTCTTTGTTCAGCTCTTTGTGCTTTGTATCACAGCATGTTTTTACTAACTATAAAGACAGATGATTTTTAGCACGTGGCTCTTTCTTCATGGTTGCTGGGAGCCCTTCATCGTGGCATTCAGGTGGGCAACTGTAAGTCATGGTACCAGCATCACCCCAGTTTATTATTGCGTGTCAGCAACTCATTGTAACGCCAAGGAGGAAGAGGTGATGTGTTGTTGGTTGTTTGGTTTTTTCCTATTGTGCTACTTGTTGACTGTATCCGTGAGAACAGTCTCCTAAAGGCTCTTGGTACTTTGTGGCAGAATATCCAATGTTGTATCTTCCCTCTTGAACATCAGTGTGGTTACAGGCAGGATACCTCAACTGTTGCAGGAAAAATAAAAGTCCAGAAAAAACATTTCTGTTGATCTTGAGATTTCTCAATCCCCTGGCAGTGGTACAGGGCTTTTGGTGTCTTAATGCCATTTACAGGCACAATAAGGCACTTAGCAAGTTGTAAGAGGGCTGGAACGCACCCTTTATATAAATGAGACTCAGGACTTGACCTTGCAGAGATCCCGCTGCAGAAATTTGGCAGGGTTTGCTCAAGAGATGATTTTTTTTTTTAATTATTAGTATTGATCAGGAAGAGCGTGCTGAATTTCGTAGTTTGGTGTTTTCTCTATGTGATACCCTCACCACTAGTCTAGATAACACACTGATTAACATGGAACGAGGAAATGCAAGCTCGAGCGGAACGGTACTTCCAGGGTGTGTGCTGAGAGGACTTCCCTTCGGCGTCAGCCAGATGGACCAGGGGGGTTTCGCAGTTCAGGCTCGTAAACAGACTCGGCTCCATCTGGCTTGGAGATGAATTTCATTCCCAGCAATGTAATTCTCGCACCAGTCTCCCTTTGTATAATCCATCTTGCTCTCACGTGCGCACGCACTCCGTTTCTTTCATTGACTTGTGAACAGACAAGGATTGCTGTGCAGTTGGAAGGCACCGCGCTTTCCCTGCTCCTCCTGATCACGAGTTCCCCACTTCCCTTGGGCTGCGAGTAAAGGCAGAGTTTTGTGCTTGAATGGAGCATTTCCTACTTCCCAGAGGGGTGAGGGAGAAGCCAAGGAGAATTCCCTGCAGTTCAAAGCCTTTTGTTTTGCGGATTCCTCTAACAGGAGCCTGACTTTGCAAATCTTAAATAAGATTGTGATTTTTTTTTTTTTTTTTCTTCTTCCTCCCTCATCACTTAATGTTTTGCCACAAGAGCATTAACTTGAACTGGGCAAAAGCCAGTGTGCTGGAGATACTGGTCTCCCAAGGCTGCCCTTGGTATGGGATTGGAAGGGAATGCTCAGGAGGCTTTGTGTCTAGTGCGTCTCCGCTCCTTGAAAGGGCTGATGTCTGAAGCTGAAAACTGACGGTGGACGGAGAGAAACCCTTTCCTCTAGGTGATTTGAAGCTACTGCATCTACCCATGTCTCCTGGGGAGACCTTTTGTGCACAAAGGTACCTAAGCAAGCCAAGATGGCTTTGTAGCCCTTTGCAGCTCCAGGGCCGAGCCTCTCGGGGTGCCAGGGAAGTGTCCCGTGGGCTGTTCCTTCCCTGGCGGCGAACAGTCCGTGCTTCAGTGGGGACACGTCTCCCCTTACCCCTGCTGCTCTCTGCCTGCCTTCTGTTGCCATTGCATCCTTGCAAGCTGCCGGCGCGAGGACTTGTGCAAGAGCTTTGGAACCCACCTCCACCAAAATTAGTCAGAGTACTAAAAACACAATGTTTAACGCCTTAGGATGTTGAAGTCCAAGTGAACCAAGTTAAAGAGGATTCACTCCGGCAGCTCCGAGTGGAGTGGGCAGTGGCAATGAGCCCGGAGTTAGAGTTTGCACAATTAACTTTTCCAGCCAGTACAGCCATCACCCTAAAGGCGTGTCTATACCTTCAGAGACAGAAAAGCCACTTTTTTCTCCAGTACAGCTGATCGTAGCTATGTTGTCTGCTTCCTTTAGGGCTTTTACCAAATTCTCTTATTTCATAGAATCTTTTGTTTCTCTTTCTGCCTCATGGGGGGGTTTTTTGTTGTTTTTTGGGGTTATTTTTCCCCTCCAGCATTAAATATTTACCCCTTGTTCAGCTGAGAGCATAAAATTGGGCATGCTGGAACTCATGTCAAACTTGTGAAGTGCCAGTGGTGAAACAGCTCTGGCATTAAAACAGAATGACTCACATCTGTTTGTGGCTATCTCTGGTCTTTTAATTACCTGGCTAACGTATTCCGTGGGAGAACGCTGGTCTGCCTGGAGCAAGGTTAAAAATTATTTGGTGTTTTAGCTTTAAACAGCAGATTCCAAAAAGGAGAGAGAAGCAGAAATGCACTGTTATGACCTTAGCTTCTCAGCTCATATCCTGGATACATCAAATTGCACGGGTAGTGCCCTGGTCTAACTCAGCATGCATTTAATGAAATGCCATGTAAATTATTTAAGATTGACTTTAATTAAAGCCAGACCCCTGACTAGGCAAAAGTTGTATGTATTGTGTTAGCTAGATGGAAGCTACTTACAGGTTCATTCCTGTATTTTCGTGCAATACCTCTTAGTCCAACTCGGGCCCCATCTGCAACGTCTTGGGAGGAGGAAATGTGATAAAACTCATGTTAAACTTGCTCCTAAGCTCAGTCATATTCCTTCTCAAGTCAACAGAAGCTCTGTCCCTGCTTTCAGCATCCTGGTGTTCCTGGCTTTCTGGCTTCCCCGTGATGCCTGCTGTTTGCTGGTGTGCCTGTTGCTCTCCCTCGGCAATTCCTGCTCTGTATATTTTTACTGTTGGTTTTATTTCCTTGATGCTTTCCCTTATTTCCCTAATAATGCCTCTGTTCTCCTCTGAACAGAAATCCTCAGTTTCTGGGAGAGCAGAGAGACCTACTTCCTTCGCTCCGAGTAGCCATACTTGGAGGAAAGGTACTTCTGCCTCCCTGCTGAGGGCATCCGTATGTGCAACGGCGTGGATTGTGGATCAGGATTTCTGCGTAGCAGCGTCTGTGTCTCCACCAGAGCAGTTTGTTTCCAAACAGTTTGCTTTGGCATACTTCATGCGAAGGCCAATGTTAGTTACCGGAAAATCAGGACTTTGGTCTTAGAAGCAGTAACAGCTCGGGATCCTCTTGGCAGTACTTTACTCCCCGGCAGATTCAGTGATGTCTTAAAGTTGGAGAGGTAAAGGATCGCAGGTCACCTACGCAGGCATCTCTTGCAGTGCTCCCTGGTGCAGGCACTCGTATAACTCTTTGGACCCCTGTGAAGTTTCCGATGGAGCTACAGGAACGGGAAGAGGACTGGGACCGTGTCTGCCGCATTGCACTGGGAAACGAGCACCTTGCCCCGCTGCTGACACTTGCTGCATGGCTGTCCCCGTTGAAACTACAGTGGGGAACTTATTCTTACAGTCACCTGACAGAATCGATCACTGTTTGAAGGAGTAATATATATATTTATATAAAATAGAGAAATGCATTTCAGTTCAAAGCTTAGCGTAAATAATACATTAGGTTTCCTGCCTAAGCTGTGGTTTCCCATCATGCTGAGACACAAATGTAAGGGGGGAGGAACTATTATACAGAGCTCAGCAGGCTTTCGTCTTGTTACTTATACATAAACTGAGGGTAGTTTGCCCCTCTATTTGCATTATGAGGTGATTAGCATGTTGTTTAACATCAATTATGCATGTTCCATGTTTACAGACATGTTAAATTATGCAAACTGTAGTCCTTAGACTTTTCATTTAATTTAAGAGGAGAAAAAAAACCAACAACAAAGCCAACCTTTTAGTTCCACGGCCTTCCCTCCCTTTCCCATCTGTGCCCTGGTTTTTGCAGTCTGGGCAATGTAAGTGAATGAGACGCTCTCCCATTTCTTCCTGCCGTCCCCCACCCCTCGGGGATGCGTGGCCAGCCTGGCACATGGGCTGGTGGCACCTGAGGTGGCTGGCTGTAGCAACAGGAGAAGGTGTCTGGAAAACGTGTCCTGTAGCAAAACAAAGGCACTTTGGCTGCAAGTTCTTTCTCTATTTTTCTTTACAATAAGTGTTGACTTTAAAAAAAAAAAAAAAAAAATTTATGGAGGGGGGNAAAAAAAAAAAAAAATTGATGAGTGGAGGTGGGTCCAGAAATGCTTCCCCAAGGACACTTGCCTTGAGTGCCAGGCGCAGACTGGATCTTGCCCTTTCTAGGGCAGGTAAATTCAGTGTTGTCAAGCATGGAATACTTGAACTTAAATAGGGTCTCAAGCACTTGAACACCATGCTGTATTTAATGATCCGGTCTTAATACTGGAGGAGACCTTTCTACAAGTACTCATGGGAAAGTGTGAAGATGTAGAGCGTTCACTGACGCTTTAACCTTACTGTGCTTAGGTCTGGTGAAGTGGGAACCTGACCCGTCCTCCAAGGACATGGACTCTTTTGAGCTGCTATGCATGTTTCCCTGATGATTAAGTGGTATTTGCTGGCGATCCTGAGCAGTGTTTCATCTGCAGGGAGAGGAATGCACGCTTCCTAGAAAAATATATTGTTTTGCAGACTCCCAGAAGGGGTATTTTTGCTTTTCAGCTGTTTACGCCAACCGAGAGTCTTTCAATGTCTGGAAAGAGATTGGGGTGGGGGTAAATGCAGTGTCTGGAAGAATCCATTCTCCATGGCTTCATGTAGTCATAAAGCACAAAATACTTCCCTGCACAAATTTAAGACCTGCAGTAAAAGTCACAAGCTACAGCTATGCTGTGCTCTAAGAAAAGAGCAGGAGAGCCCAAAGGCATGCTGAAGGTCGTAGGTCCCGGCAACAGCAGGAGCGTAGTGAGGTGAAATTCCCAGCTGAGGACCTAAGAAGAGAAACATCCTCAGCCATGAGGAAAAAAAAAAAAAAAATCACAAAAGGGCAGAAAAAGACACAGAATCTGTTGCTGTGTTTTAACCGTTAGTGTGCAGGTGGAGTGAAGCAGCTGGGAATGCAGTGCACGCACCCCGCTTCGGGTTGCGGCGGGTGATCATGCGCAAGGCTCCTGTGAAAGAAGAGCCTTACGTACCTTCTCTTTAAACCCTAGCCGAAACAGTGATGAGTACAATGCTGTGGAGCCATGATGCGACAGGTTACCGGCAGACAACACTGCCTGCTGGGACCAGTGGTTTGAGCAGAAGATCCCTGGCTGCTGCTCTCTTCAGCTAACCGAAGTACACAAAGCCATCCCAAGGACGCTGAAATAAGCTGTGGGTTTGCATCCTGTGCTTATTGCAATAACGAAGCAGCCCTTGAAACTGGACCTTGCTCCTGAGCCTTTATATGACTGCTGGGCTGATGTCCACACCTGGGCAGCAGGACGTGGTAGGGCTGGCTTCACAGCCTGACAACCAGGGCACAGCCAGCCACCGGGGCTCTTTATT
>VYXH01005050.1:401754-516268 GCA_013397275.1 Burhinus bistriatus | reverse complement strand
GGGTCATCACTGCCTCCCCCCCCCCCCCCCCCCCCCCAAGGGTTAGAGGATCTGTTTTACTCAAGACCAAACCCAGTTAGGACTGAGCTTTATTTAATTGCGTACGATGCATCTACCCAAGGTACTAATATTAAGCAGGAGGGTTGGGCAGTGCAGTAAGATTCCTCACTCAATGTTTCGATGCTACAGGTTACTGGCAAACAGAGGAATGTGATGCTAACAATCTGCTTTACTAGCAGCATAAAATCCAGAATAGTAATGGGCCAAAAATGGGGTCTTAATGCACACAAAGAGCTCATAATCCCAAAACAATCTGTGTAGCACCAGGGAGAGATGTGATGTTGCTGGCTATGATTCAGTAAGGAGAAACGAGGATGTCCAACGTAATTCATCGTGGTCCCAGGTATTAAACAGGGAGCAGGATCAGCAGCGAAGCAGATTTAGAATCTCACTTTACAGCATTGTCACGGCAGCTCCTGACGGGCTGCGTGTACATGCTGTGCAGTTGGCAAACATACACCTGTCTGGGTAATAGCTATATAGAGATACAGGTACAGAACATGCACACACATCTCACGGAAACAGATGGGGAGGCTCATAAAGTAAGTTTATAGAAAGGTGAGATTAAGCTGGAGAGGCAGCAAAATGCTCCAGGAACTTAAATGAGAAATATATGTTGGCAACAGGACAGTGCTTAGAAAGAACAGAAAAATCAATTATTGTTTAGCTGTAGTAGAGGATATGGATCATTTAGCAAGAGCTTTTAGAAAATATCCCAAGAATAGTAACATCATTTCAAAGGACCTCAAAGAAGCCAGTTATTCTGTGAGTTACAGTTCCCAATGACATATCACCACCTACTGTGTTGTACAGAGAGTAAGGCTATTGAACCAAATGGCAGGTAGATTAGAATATATAGAGGTTATTTCACCAAGTTAACAGTGAGGCATCTCTCAGGACCTGGAGATCTAGGAGCCTGGCATTTGTGCTCTACCCTCCGTATCTTGCAAATGATTTTAAACACGGAACAGTGCTTTGAGCAAAAAAGTCTTATTTTGAGAGCTGTATCTTCAAGACCCGCTTCTGTGACAGCTGTAAGATTTAAGGCAATTGCAGATAATTTTAGTGGATTGAGCAGAGTTTCGAGTTTTGCAAAGAAAGTGAGGGCTCAAATGATTTTGAGGCAGCAATCTGTGCCCGTAACTACCAGTGAACTGGGTGATGTTCCTTGATGTGTCTTTTGTAGAGGTTCTTCACCCTGGATTGTGGTTATGCTAACTTGGACCTCTTCTGTTATAACCTGATTGTGAGGGATTTGGTACGTTTTATACGCTGTATGACCGCAGGGTCTCTATTATCCACCAACACCTTAGTGCTACTGCTGTAGAAGCAAATGGGAGCAGTGATGATGCAGAATTACCTCTATACCCATGTAGGTACGTATCGGGTTGTGTGTGCAAACCAAACCATCACGGGACAAGAAACGCTAGAGACTTTCATTCTGCTCTGAGGAAAGCACATCTTGAATTTGAGTCAAGAACTTGTGAAGTAAAGAAAAAAAAAAGAGCATTTAACCTCTCAGACTCTGCTCAAGTAAGACTTTGTTCTTGGTTGATCTACCTTTGCTCAAAGGCATTCCTGCTCTGAGAAAAACCTCCCAATAAAATGAGAAGCAAATAAAAAGCAGGTCAGTTAGATTTAGGTATTACTGAGCGCAAAGGGTGCTTCAGAGCAATAAATGTCTGGGTTTTTTTTTTTTGTGGCTCTTGTGTTTTCTAAATGATTCACCAAATGGCTTTGCACTCAATCCAGACTTTATAATTTGCCTTTGTCCAATCTGTAATCTTTGATTACAGGATTGTGGACTGTTCATGGACTTACCAGCAAATATTGGTGCAAATGGAGGGAAAACTGAAGTAAAGAAATGGGGCAGAATCAGTGGGTTGAATGAAGGGTGTCAGTGATGTTATGGGGGATGTCTGGCTGAGAATCATGGTTGAAGGTCATCCAGAATGAACGAAACCTCTCGCTTGTCTCTTCAAAACTAAAATGGATCTTCATTCGAAAATGTGCGTCGCAGTGATATTTTGTGAGCTTTTTCGGGCTGTAAGTGTGGCGATGCTTTGTTCAGGAGAGGATTTGCAAGAAGAGTATGGGATTACTGTAGTATAGATCGACTATGCAGCACAGCTGCTGGCTCCTGTTTACCCTTACCTAATTCAGTGTAAAATGCACTTTCTACTGCTGATCAGTCTTATTTAACCTTTCCTATATATCACACGTTGTTTCAAATTAGGAGCAGTGTAATAGACTAGCAAGAAGTCCTCTAGGCTAAGGATGAGCAGAGATCCCTCTGGGGACTCACCTCTACAATCGCTTTTTGTCTTTGGCTCTGCAGCACCAGTACTACTGCTTTCTAAGGTCTCGGATCAATGGGACTCAGGAAATTTTAGAGCGGGGCTATTTCTGCTTACGGCTCACAAGAAATTCTGCCTCTGTGCGTGTTGCCGCTTGACTGGAGCTGGGAGAGGCGGCTGGTTTCTGAGCCTGGGTGAGATCGCTGGGCAGCAGCGTTCAGAGCCTCGTGGAAGACAGACCCCTGCTTTTTTCTTTTTTTGATCAGTCTGCGTTGGTCACAGTGACCCTGTTGTTGCACTCGGGGGACATAAAAGCAGTTTCTGCCATGGGTAGGATTCGGGAAAAGCAGATACATTCCTGTGTCCAGCCCCTGAGTATCTCCCTTGTACGGGTCTGCTATGCCAGTACGGAGCAAGAGCTGTGTCTTCATTTTACAAACGTACCTGAAAACACAGGTGACTCCTCTGCAAAAAGCATATGAAAATTGAAGTGATACAACTAAGCAGTAGGCCAGGTCCAAACTGCTCTTGATAAAAACACAGGAGAGTTGATCTACAAATACAACATTGCCAGGTTTCTCCTTAGACAGCAAAATACACCATCGAGTTCCTATTTTAGGGCTTTCTCCCATTTCCTCTGTTCTCTTTCTAGGTAATTGCCATCTGTAGCATACAGCAGTGTACTTTGCCTCCCAGTGGATTCTCCTTAGGCAAAACAAACTTTCACTGTCTTGAGTCACTCACACTGCGGTCTTGCTCCCTGCTGTAAAACGGCTCCTCGCTCAGCTTTGCACGTCAATGTTGCCTGGCTGTTCTCGGATGTCCTTGGGATCTGCTGCTGACTCCTAAAGACAGTAAACAGGGAAATCATGCCTCGCATGTGCGGTCTGTTTTGTTCTTTTTCGTTTGTGCTGCTGACGCTCTTCTTTTATTTTTGGGAACTGCCTTGAATCTTATGTGGGCACTTGATAAGTAAGTGTGAAACGTGCCTGTTGTGGTCCCATCAGACCTGCTCAGGTCTCCTTCCACGTGAATTATGCTAGAATAAACAAAGTTAGCATGTTAGTGAATCCGACCTTTGTGGTTTGGTGGCCTGAGGAAACAGCAACTGAACTCATGTAGGTGCCTCAGTAGTCATCACGGTTTTCCATTCCCTTTTTTTTGGGGGGGGGGAGGGAAGGGGAATCTGAGGCTATTTGAAAAATGAAGTCTATAGAAGAAACAAACAAACTTCCTGCTTTGGTATTGGAGTCATCAATCTTGGTCAGGCATTATTGCCAAAGAACTGGGCTGGAAAAATGTGCTTGTCAGTATTCAATCATTACGTCCATTAGATACGGGTTGGCGTTGATACATATTAAATACAGGAGTGTGAGTTGTAGCTGCTCCAGTTTTCTCTGCGTGGAACACCCAGTACAGCGATAACAGGCTGGAAATGCTCTCAGCAGCTCATTTATCTATGTGTGTGTGGAAAGGGGGGTTGGCAGCTGGACGCCCTTTAACGCTGTAAAGAAGAAATTTGGTCATGTGCCAGGAGATCTATAGTCACAATCAACAACTCTTAAAGGATTCGGCTCAGGAAGGGTGAAGGAGTGGAGCTAGGGCCAGTTGAAGCATTTGCAAAGTGACGCGAGCAATATTTTTTTCTATTGGGGCAAGAAATAGGGATGAATCCTGTTGCCTGGAAGTCAACTGGAGGCTTAGAAACTCGTAGGAGGAAGTTAACAGCTATTGATAAAGCTCCATAGGAATTACACCCGTGGATTTGAGCTTGAAGGGAACGGTGCCACAGGTGTGGTGGGAGCTAGGATCAGGTTGGTATAAGTAAGAAAAAAAAAAAAAAAAATCAAGTTAATGGGCTCAGTTCTCTTTTTCTTTGAAACTCATGCGGCAGTAGGAACAAGCGCTGTCAGCAGTGGCTGTTACGTGATGGTACAGAACAGCCAGGACAGGAGGACGTCTTCAGGCTAAATTGCATGCAGCTAGGGTGTGACTCGCTTTCCCATCACCAAAACAAATTTTATAATATGGTGACTGCTCCAAACAAATGTCATTCTAGCATCTGCATTGCAGCTGTCTTAGATACACAGACACAGGAGTCTGCAATGGCCAGCAGAATTGCCTCCCTTCCAGGGAACGCGGCTCTCGCTGGGGACAGATATAGCAAAGGTGACCTGCCTCCTCCTCAGCACGTCGCAAGGCTTGAACAGGACAGCGGTGCCTCTCAGAAGCTTTCCGTGGCTTCCTGGATGCTGCAGCTCTGGGTCATAGGGAATCCTTGGCTAGAGAAAGGTGAAGGTCTGAGCACGGATGTTCCTCTCCAGAGAGAAGATTGAAAACGTTTTAGTTCAAAAGCAAAATTTTCCTTTTGTAAGTTGAAAGAAAACGTTTCGGAAGTGCTGATCACCTTGAGGAGAACTACTGCGTTCCTGCAGAGCCAGCTGGGAGCGGCGCTTTGAAGGCCTCGTGCTCCTGCCTCCCTTATAGACCGCAGTGCTCTTCGTGTCGTGTCCCAGCCCAGCCAAGGGCTGAAGGAGTCAAAGCAGGGATGGGATCCTGCACAACAAATCCAGAACAAGCTTCTTTCTGTGAAGTCCGTTCTGTGACAGACCCCGAGATGACCCTGGAGAGTCGGGCACCCAGTCGCTCTGGAAGTGAGGTGAAGTGCTCAGATGGATGGCAGCCGCCGGCTTTCAGAAGGAGCCTTTGGATCAGGCTCTTCAGCAGCAGTCAAGGGATCTTTGGATACCGAAGCAACAACTTCCACCTGCACTCCGCACCAGGCACTGTTTGGAAGTGACAGCACGCAAAAAGTGCTAAATCTGAGTGCATCAACTAGTCGGGCCCCTGGGAACCCATTTCATCTTTACTTCCAATTCTGTTTTGGGATGCACAGCCCAGACCTCTTGTGCTGTCCTCAGGACCATTGAGAAGGAGTCAGCCCACTCTAATTCCAGGCAGTCCGGGCTCACTTGTTGAAGTCTCTCCCCTGCAGCGCTGGGACGTGTGCGGTGGGTTGTTATTCTCCAGCTGTCAGACGCTGCAGATGCCGGCCGGCGCCTGTGCAAAGTGTCAGAAATGACCGGCACGGCGACGTCAGCTTTCAATACCCCTCAGCGTCCTATGGCGGCTCTTGGACATGCTTGAGTCGTGGTGGTACTTGAGGTCATTCCCATTCTGCCCACGGTGGGGACTGCGATCCATCAAGCCTGAGTGACTTGGATCGTCAGGAAGGTGAATGGTCTGAACTGAGGGAAAGGATTCAGGTGAGCACTGGGTTTGCACGTGGGCTTCAGTTTCTCCTGCGTACGATGAAATCGTTCCCCCACACAAAGTGAGTGAGAAGGGGTATTTACAAGAAATACAACAGACATGCAATGTAGCGTGCCCTCACAGACTTAGTAAAACGCCAGGTTCTTCCCACCCAAACTGAGGTTGGATGAAATGTTGACCAGCAAAGGGATCCTGGTGATTTCCCTACTGTTTGGGGAGGCTCTTGTGCCAACATGCAGCTGGGTGAGCACAAGTCCTGAGGCGCTTTCCTGGTTTGAGCGACACAGGACTAATTTATCTTCTAATGCTTGGGAAAACTGTACTTTAGAAGACTCTAGTGTCTGAATTTGTGAAAATATTTACTTTATAGCCAGCTACGGTGTGTGGGTGTCAAGGTCTCAGTGTGTTCAAGCTCGCCAGGCGCAGCGAGCAGGAGGAGGAGCGAGACCCGGGCACTTGACCCGAGCTGGCCAACAGGATTATTTCATACCATGAACAGCACACTCAACATAAATTGGAAAGTTTGCTGGGAAGTTCTCTGTCCCTCGATGGCTGCCATCCTGAGAACATCCGGTGCCGGAGCCCTGAGCCCTTCCCTTCCTCCCCAAGCCGTAGCGCTCACAGTGCCCCACGTTTGCTGTCCCCCGCTGGGAGTGCACGCCTTCCTACGGGTAGAATGGGCTGAGTATAATCCTCATCTATTCTGTATTGGTATTGGGATCAATATTAGTTCTCTAGTGTTATTAATGTTAATTATCTAGTCTTATTCTCTTAAATCTGTTTATATTTCAACCTCCAGGTTTCCTTCTTTTTTCCCAATTCCCCTTCCTGGGTGGGGAGGGGTCATCGGGTGAGAGATTGTCTAAATGACAGTAGTGTGTTGGGGGTTCCTCAGACCATAACAGAAGCACTGGCTGTGCTTGAAGTCACAGTAGCTGCGAACACCGGTACGTAGAGCTGAGGTTACCTAATACCTCTGTTGGAGGTATTTAGTACTTCCTGCAAATTTTAATTATTTTCAGCAAACGGTGCCTCACGCTGACTTGGTTAGAAAGATTGAGGCCAGCAGCAATTTCAAAGATATGGTTTCTAGGATAATCTGTAGAGGGCAGGGGCTGTAGGAGGGTTTCCTTGGAATAAATAAATGCATGCATCTTTGGTGAGCGGCAGCTGAAGGCAGGCTTGTACGCTGTCTCCTCCTTCCTTTTTTTTTTTTTTTGAAATATATGAGTAAGTTTTGACTCACGGGAAATATGGTTCATTCTGGTGACTTTTATGGCCTCCCAGTTTCTGGACCAGAGCAGCTATGGGGGGAGGAGACAACTGCTGCTCTGTGCCCAGGCTTTAAGTGGGGACGCTGCCTGGGGGTGCAGGGCTGCCGTGGGGCAGGTGGACGCCGCTTGTCCACGTGGGGCTGTCCCTTTTGCAGGATCACTCTGCTGTTTGGCCACCTCTTTTCAGACTTTGTGTGCCCTAGAAATAGAGAATTGTGAGAGAGATTTATAGTTAATTAAGGCTTAGTTTTATAATCTAATCTTACCTTTTATTATAATTCAGGCTAATGAGCTTTACTCAGCCATTCGTGCGCTAAGGCCGGGACTTTGAAAATGCGTTCCAGCTTTGAGTGAAAGATGCAACTGAATTCACCGCATCCCTCTCAGTTATGCTCGTGAATAATGTGCTTATGATATTTGAGGGTGCTTGCAGGGTGTAAGAAATTCATCCTTGTGTCTGGTTTCCCTGAGGAACGTTCTCCGTTTCCTGCAATATAGCAGCTTGTGCAGGATGTGCGCTGCCTGTCTCCTCGTCGTTATATCCCTGCTGAAACGTTTCCGCTGGTGAAGCAGAAGCAGAAATGTGCTACAAAACTGCGTATCTCGAATTGCGTGCTGCTGAAATGGACGCTTCAGTGAACTGCCCAAAGTCTGGAAATGATTCATGCTGACTATTTGGGAAATACTTTCAAATAATGACTAAATTTGCAGGAATCGGAGATGGCTCATGAAAGATTAATGATAGTAGAGAAGACCTATTTCCCCCCTCCTCCCCCTTAAGTTTCAGCATCAGGTCTTTGGTTTGTACTTCTCCTGCTTTTGAAGTTGCTGCAACAATGCTGATTCATTCCAGAGGAGAATTAGGCTTGGAATAATTTTAGGGAGTGCATTACATTTAATGGTGTGGAACGGGGGGCAAACCTTCCTGTTTTCTCCAGGAAAATATTACTTAACTTCTGATTTCCAATTTTTGCTTTTGTTTTAATTTACCACCGTGTCGTCTTTGTAGTGGTTAATTAAAGCTGTGCTGTTACTACAAGTTATTTCCTTCTCATAATTAGAATATGATGTTCATTTTATTAGCCTGTTTTATTATGGCCAGCATTCATTTCAATGCTTAATCATTTCTCCTTCTGTCGGCTTATAAATTTGCTGCTTGTTCAGAAGCACTTGCCCTGGCATTGACGTTAGTTTGTTTTCCCCCAGCGTACAACGCCATCGCCTTTGCTTTGAGTTATATCGGGCCTATCGATGGAGAAACCTGATTTTTAGGACAACCAATGCTCAGCTCTCCTAGGTAAAAGTAATCAGAAATTGTATTTCCTTATCACTGGCATTTATGGGAAATGTAGCCGTGGACACATGATGCTGTATGTCATGTAAAATACTTGATGTCCTAGTGCGTGGTTTAATATAGGCTGGGGGAAGCAGGGTCTGTTGAGAGCCGCCTTCTGAAGCATTCCTAGAGGACTCGCAGGCGGAATGGCCCGACGGTCCCTGGAGAGAGAAGGGCAGTCCTAAATAAGCTGGGGAAGGCTGTAACTGGGGCCGGGAGCTGAGCTGCGGTGACAGCGTTTGGGAATCCAGCAGAAAAATCTAAAGCATAAAGAGTCAGCTGAAGGTGCCCTGACGGGGCCGGGTCCCGCGGCAGGGGCTCAGGGTGGCAACCTCCAGGGGAAAGCACTGGGTGACTCTGACTGCTAAGGAAGACGATGCCGACGTGCGTCTGACATCTGTGCCGCTGCGACCGCACAGCCAGTAAAGGGCCTTGTTGATCGAACCGTGGGATTTCTAAATTGGAGAGCGAAGCCCTGCTCGGCACAGTTTGTTTCGTTATCCGTAATGATAGGCTGGACTGCTGTGCATTTCCAGCTATTCTTTTTCACCCTGAGCCGTGTTTGAAAGGATTGGTGTAGTTTGGCTGATAACTGTGGAGCAGAAAGAAAATGGTTTCTTAAAAATAGCTGAGCCTACACTAGGGAGCTCATTATTTTCGCTGTGCTGAAAGACACTTCATTCACCAAGACAGGTTTCCATCAAGGCAACCATCAATGCAGCCTGCCATCATCTGTCAGAATACCTTGTTCTCTTCTCCATAATTAAAATACGGTATGGCCTCTTCGTTACCCCCTTGGCAGCCTGTTCCCCGCTGCTTGGCTTATGCAGCCTGGCTGAACACAGCGCCAAACGCGGAGAGAGAATTCTCAGTGAGCTGCCCCGAGATTGATACGCGAGGGGATTATAATTCATCAGTAAAGGTAAAAGTGTCTTTGAGCTGTTACAGGGGAACTACACATGCATCATTTCAATTCTTGCATCAGAAACCGCTCATTCCCATTTTACATTGCACCGCAGAGGGTAAACTTAAACGGATGTAACCTATCATTACTTGTGTTTCTGCGCTGTTTGAGGCAACACGGTCTCTTCGCTCTTCGATTTCCTTGGCTTTACTAGTCACCGAGGGATGCGGCATTCTGTGAAACCAGATGGAGAGCGTGTGAACTGCCGGACTAACCTCCTAAGCAGATTTAATGGATGACAAATACTGAGCAGGAGGGAAAAATGCTGCTCCACTGCGGTAGACAAAACCTAAACAGATCTTAAACTCCTCTGTGATCTCCTAGCTTCTGCTGTCTTACTGTGCAATTTAGCTTTTAACGTCCCACAGATTAAATTGTCCGCAGTACAAATTAGAGGATGCCCATTACACTAAAATACTTGGCACGGCGTGGATCATTTCTGCAACGCTTATTTCTCTAGCGATCAGAAAGTCCGTGCTAAAAGGGAAAACCTCGCCCCCCGCAACCCAACTTTTTCCGAAGTAGACTTCATTGGTTTGTTCCTTTTACAAGCAGATAGTAAACCTAATAAAGATAGAAATCAAGTTTTTTTTCTAGAAACAGCTAACTGGGTTGACTACAATTTATTTGCAGTATAGCAACAGTCTATTTTTTTGCATACGTGTATCCTGAAAATTATTATTGCTGCAAAGTTCTTACAATTAAACTTTGAAAATGAGTAATACATATTTGAAAGACAAATATCTGCAGAAAGGACTGACTGGGTGCGCACTACGAATAAGCTTAAAGAACCACTAGGCTCTTTCCCTACAAAGTTTAAGGCACAAATGGAGAAAGGAAAAAATGGACAGAAGAGGATGAAGCCTGTGGCTTGTATTTTGGAAACGGGAGGTTCACAGCACTAATGTCGAAGTACAGAACCAGAAGGTGGCACTGGCAGAAATAAGTTCCGTTGTCCAAAGTGAGAGAACTGCCACGGATAATGAGTGTAGTAATGACAGTGATGAAATTTACCTTGTGTTGATTATCTGGCATGTTGATTAGCTGCTCTCTGCAAATGCTGTCCAGATCCAATTAACTATCCTTTTTTTCAGTGTCACTTTTTTGACCCATTGTCCTTATAAGCATAGCAGCTATATTTACGTTTCTAAAATACCATATTATTGGTGCAAGTGTTAGACATTCTACTAACTCGTGCAGCTCCTTTTTCTGACACTCAAGAGTGGGAAGAATTTGATGCAAAAGGAGGGTGGTATATGGTTTTTCCACTAAAGCGTTCCCCAGAGAGTCTTTTCTAAAATGGGAATGTACCCTCCAGCTCTCATTTCTCAGCTACCCGTGTAGCTGCGCTTGCCTTCTGTAAGCTGCCGTTTCCCAGGCGGGCAGCACTCCCTGTTTCATGCCGGGTAGCCGGCCCGGTTGTCTGTCCCAGAGACTTGCACTGGTGCTTCTGTATCAAGATTTGACCGTTAATGAAACGAGTCCCAGGGGCAGATGATCCCTCCTTTCTACCAGGGAATCTACAAGACCCTGTTGGCAGAGGCTGAATCAGGAATGTATCTGGCCATGTTCGCCTTGCGGACAGTACCACAGGGAGACTGGTCCTGGGGGCATCTCTTTGGTGAAAAAGGAGATGCAAGGACATCATCGCATTGCGAGCCTTGGGAAAGACTGTTCGCATCTGTTTTGGAAGTAGGCTTCCAAATGCCTCCTTTCTTAGAACGGTAGCCTGTGCCCGTGTACTTCGTGGACCCTGTGCAAAACACCGATTACCTTAGGCATGCGTGAACCCCAGGTTAATGAGCTGTGGTCCCAGAAACACGGGGGAGATATGTCTGGCTGTGATAGCAAATGACAGAATTGGACAGAAAGAGCTGACTATCTTTTTTTTTTATTATTTTTTTAATTATGCCTCTGAGATCGTCCTCCATACTCTTGGAGACTATAGAGCTTAAAATGAGACCTTTGTCTCCCAAAGCTCCATTTTCAGATGTGAGTGGAAAAAAACACACTCTTTTTGTAGCATAGAATTGGAAAATACATTATTTTTCTTTGCAGATAGGTTGTGCTGCCTTGCTTGCACCTTCCTCTCACCCTGAGTTATTACAGAAAGTGGTATCTGGTAGTGTGAATAATGCTGTGCTCCTGCCAACAGGCACAGAACACATTGGCTATAGATCTCATAAATGTCAGAGGTATATAAGGAAGGTAATTGGGGATAGTTCAAATCCCAAAAACAAAGGGGCTGAAGTGCGAAATTTGGCTTAGCTGATGTTCATACTGAACTTTTATAGACTTCTGAGAAATGGGTGTTCTTGAAAAGCAAATTGCAATTACAGTTTAGCACTGATTTATCGTAAAGCAGCTTAACGAGGAAGTTTCACTGAATGCTTTGTGGGCTGTTACTGAAATGCAGCATTAAATCTTCCCGGGACCGGTAGCCCCCCATGCTGATGCCGGTCTCTTATCAGCGGTTACTCTCTTACTGCAGGCAGAAAGCACTAGGAGGTTCTGAAGGAATTGTAGGTCTGTACTGAGCAGGCGCTAGATACTCCTGGTACTTTTCTTGAGAGAAGTTGTTTGCCCGGTTAAACCTGATTAAATGTTTCTACTTTTCTCCGTGTTTATATACTAATGATTGCAGCCTGGCGCTTGAGGTGTGTGAAGGAGCACTAGGAATTTCTTGGCATTCTTGGGCAATACATATTGCTCTGCATCAGTATCACGTAATTGTGATCATCCAAACCCTTCTCAATGTGTAGGTGCCTCAGTGCATCTCTGATCCTCCTCTGGAGGGAAGTCCAGAGAAGCTTCCACAGAGTCCCAATCCTTTAGTGAAAAGGAAATCTCGTCATTTATTTTGTTCTCCCTCCTTATCCTGCCTGTAAAAGTGTCACAGCATCTGCCTCCTGCTTACCCAGTTTTTCACCTCTTGCTCTCAAGGTATCGGTGGTTTTCTGGTTTGCATTTATCATTTTCCAGTCTGCAGTTTTCCCCTTTCCTGCAGCTCTAACTTTACCCGGTCTCTGCCTAGCTGTAGCCAGCAACTTGGCGTTGAAGTTCTTTCTCAGACTTTGAATGTGGGCTGCTTTTCTCATTTTTCCCATAGGGTCGACCATGGGCATCTCAACAGCAGAGACAGGACGTGCGTATTTCCTGCCCCATCGGGATGTGTGAGAGGGATGTAGTTGGCTGTGGGATCCTGTTACTTTGTACTGTAGTCTCTGGTTAACTGGTCACCCCGACTGGATGTAAACAGGGCTTGTGCTCCCCCTTCTCCTCGCCGTGCCAGTGACGGTATCTGCCTGTCACTTTTCGGGCTGTATTTCCTCCCAGCGTGGCGTCTTTGCACAGGGCCCGCCTTCATAGCCCAGTGGATGCCTCTGCAACTGGGGCTTCTGCTTAGTGGTGTTGGAGCAGCCGTTAATGGCAGCAGCGTAATTGGGGTCTGGCCACAAGGCATCAGAGCGTAACAGGCAACTGCTCATCGCTTCGCAGGAAGAGTTTCTTCCAATGCGGTAGCTTTGGTAACTGTTAGAAATCACGCTCTGTTCCTAATTACAGAGTGACTCATGATAACTCTACCATCCCCCAGATAACTCTGCAATTAACTTATGTCACTGCTATAATTTGTTAAGTATGATTTAATAAGAAGAGACTAATTTTTGCGGCTCTGTTAAAGGTACATTTGGTTTTTCACTCAACAGACTCAGGAAAGACACACAATCTTTGTTTTATTTCAGGCTAAATGAAATGTAGAAATCTCATGAAATGTAATGGGCTCAATTACTCTGGGAGGAATCTGTAACGTTTCATTTCATATCCTTGTGTTCTGCCAGGGAATGTACTTCGCCAAAGGAAGCTGCTGAAAATGCAGTTGGGATTGCTCATTGCTTGGTGGAAGAAATGCCAAGGTTTTTAAAAGGGTGGGTGAAATGAAGGAAAACAAAACAAAACAAAAACCCCAAACCCCCAAACCGTTGCTGTAGGATTGTATTTTGAGGGTTAGTTCTCCTCTTGGCCTCAGCAGTCCGCCCACTCTGGCCTGCTGAGCTAATGAGCAGAAGAGGGGGAAGACTGGAAGCAGCTCCCACAACTGGGGCGCTGTCTTTACCCCGTATAAACCACCTATACCTTTTGGATAGCCACAAAAACCCAAGCAGTCTAATTCCTAGAGCCCCACCAGTTTTGGCAGTGGGGTGTATAGTACTTTCTTTAAGTGGGCATATGAATTTGAGTCTTTTTTTTTTCAGCAGAGCTCCATTCACCCTAATTTTCGTTTACACTGAATGGCATTTTACTAGTGGGGCAGAATTCAGTGGCTGAATTGGCAAATACACAAGTGCCAGGCAAAATTTGTGATCTTTGGCAGACCTGCCTGAAGTTTTGAGATCAAACACGCAACAGCTGGAAGCAAGGATGAAAGAAAAAAAAAAAAATCTTCTAATGACTTAAAGTAATTACTGTATTTTCTCTGTTTATAACATCACAGTATAATAATAATAATTAAAAAAAAAAAGCTTTGCAACATGTGTTACTGTTGCTGCAAATGTTTTTCATAGAGCTTCAAACTGCTCCAGACTTTTCTACCAAACGTGGCAAAGCCCAGATCCGGATTTGAATTCTAAGAGTGGTTACACTTCAGCATTGCTAGTCTACTTTAGGCTTTTACAAGTTATGAATTAATTGGGGAATTCAGAGCTGAACTTCAGTGCTTTGGTAATTCGGAAGAGTCAAAGTTATTCAGAGATTTGTTTCAGACTCGTTTCTAGAGGTTAGAGGTGTTTCTACTCTAGAGATGCTGCTGCTTCTCCTGCTTTGAGGCTTAACAGGCAGAATATGATGACAACTGGCAGCATGGTACTGCAGCATGTTATCCCTGGGTTAATGAAGACGAGGAGGAAAATGCTCTATGTCTCCTTCATATTCTCTGAATTTGGTGGGTTGAAGATGTCTGAACAAGTCTCGACGTGAAGTTTCTGTGACTGCTTTGTTTTTCACCCATCAATGGGGGCGTTGCAGTAACTGTGCTAGGAGAGTCCACTGGGGTTTTGCTCGGGGCAGTTATTTTAGCGATGAGTAAAGCTTTAGAACGCCCTACAGTGGCATCCCGGATAAAGATGCAGACCCTTTCTGTCTTTAGCTTGAGCTGTCTTGTGAATTTGCAGCAGTGTTGTACCGCCAGGAGGTAGACGAGGAGGCAGATAGACATGCTCTCAGAATGGAACGCTTGGCCCCACCTCTCTAGGTCAAGATCGAAGCAGACTGGTAAAACTGCTGAAAGGAATTTGTTCTGCCCCAGCCTGTAAGATACCTACACTGTGCAAAAATGCTGAAATACCTTTAAACTTGTTGAAGTGGGCACCAGATTTTTCCTGTTCCGTTACCTGGACGAGAAGCAGCTGCGGTCTGTGCAGCAGGAGCGGGTGAGGAAGGAGACTGGATCCCCTACAGATCCGCTGCTCCCGTTCCGCCGCTGCGGCAGGATTGATTCTTTGGGGTCTACCCATGCTGTGAAGGGGCGTCTGTGTGTGTCTGTCACAGAGAGGAAATGGGACTGCTATTAACATTCTTCTGTACTTTCTAATAAATCTCTTTCCACTTGCCAGAAAAGAGGCTTTTACCTCTAGCGGTTTGTTCTTATTACAGAAAGCATATTGGAGAATTAGAAAAGGTGCTGGAGAGAGTAACTAGCAGAGTAAAAAGGTCTCGATGGTTTAGAGCCGTGTGGAGAGGTTAAGAAAATTAGGCTTGAATTCATTAGAAGACAGGAGATTAAGAGAGGACATGATTGAAATGTAAAATTCTGCATGGGGAAGGTGGATGGAGCCGAAGCTGCGTGGGAGCAAGTTAGAAACAAGAGCGTATGAACTGAAACTAAAAAACAGAGATGAAGAAGAGAAAAAACCTAATGCATCAAGTGGATCTTTAAAAGGAAGGGCAAACAATAATTTTTTAGGCAAAAAAGGAATGAACTGGAAAACCTGAGAAAGTGGGGAGACCAAGGGGGGAGCGTTGGTGGGATGCCATTGTAGAGCCTGAAAACCAGCCTGATTTCAATATATATCTATCTGCCGACAGCGTATCTCTGTCTTAAGTGGAAGGCAGTGCTTGCTATGGAAGCCCATAGACGAGTCTGTCTCCAGCAGTGGGGGAAGTGCTGGGCCTTGCTTGCCTTAATATCCCAAAACTGTCAGTCAGGGCTGCCTTGCCCAGCTGGCCACCGTGGCACTGAGCTCCTTAGGGTCTGCTTTGTCAGCACACCTGGAAGGTGAGGAACCAGTGTGACCACACACCTGTAGGGCACAGCGAAGGCAAGGTAGCTCTAGAACCACCACTGGTGGAGCAACGTTTTGGTTGAGAATTTGTGCCAATGGACCGTGCCATTGTAGTGCGCCTGGGCTAATGACAGTTGGCGTAAATTGACACAGGCGCAGCACCACCCTGATTAAAACAGGCCTGTGACAGACAAAGTCTGCCCGTGATAGTGGTGACTTCATCCTTGTAGACATTAGGCCTGTCCGTATGGTCTTAAAAGGTCTATGGCAGTTAGGTTCCAGACTCTACGTCCTTTTGGACTGTGTCTCCTGTGAATACGTAAATGTGCCCTTGTCTTGTTGTGAGCCCAGTTCCCTGTCCTCGTGTCCTGTGTGTTTGCGTGTTGGATATGGGTAAACCCAGCAGTTGTGCTCGCAGTGTTTTAGGTTTTGTTCCATCTGTGCTCAGCAAACCTTTCTCATTAATCCAACCAAAAGGCTGCCTTTCACAGATGCTACCCAGCTCTTGATGAGAAACTGCCAGAAACTAAATAAACCCTTTTCTCACCGGTACGCAAGTCGTTTTAGAACCCCTAGATGATCTTGCAGCTCATGAGATTTAAATTGCAACCAGACCAAAACCCAAGCACTCACATTTTTCCATATTACATTTGATTTTTGCCCCAATTGTAGTGGAGTTCAAAGATGTGTCTATCCAGGGGCTGGCGTTTCCCGATGCCAGGAGCTGGCACTAGAAGGAAGGTAGGGACACAGCTGCTGAGCACGTGCTGCCTGCAGGTGCACGAAGGAAAGAAAATGTAAAGCCTGGAAGGATGCTCTGGACTATCATTTGCAGAAACACTTCAGAGGGAGCCTACAAAGAATTCAGTTTGTTTGTCGGATTTCCCAGCCTCGGTGCTATTTGGAACAAGGGTTGGAGACACAAATCCCCTGGGGCCAACAGTATTTACACAGCTGACAACTTTCATTTGGAAGCTACAAACGGACAGGTAACTCTACATACAAAGTGTCCTAGTGAGGTGAAAGGGCTGCTGTAAAGACTCGTTAATCGGCAGCCCTTCTCCTTGCCAAAGCCACATTGTCATGATGCGCGCTAATGATTTTGGAAATGGCTTTGCACCGAGGTAGAACTCACTGCGGGCAGTTCTGCAATTAAATGTTGGGGAATTGGCCAGAGCATGGCCTGATCTTCAAAAGGCAAACCCCTCTTGTCTACCCCCTTCATGGTCTCTCTAGGGTCCTGCTGCGATGCCAACAACTGCTCCAGAAAGGAAGCACCTGAACTGTCTTCCTTAAGTTGTTTGTTCTGCCGTAAAACCAGCTTGTATGATTACAGGAGTTCACTGTGAGGGAATCCCGAGGTGCCCTCCGACTGCCTACAGCTCCTAATGCTTCCCTGTGCTGGTTGCCTTGAGCGCTAGTCGCTCCTGGATTCAGGAGTGGCCCCTCGAGGATAATGGCAGTCAGTGTAAATTGGAGTGGTCCCTGGCACAAATCACAGCATCCAGCCCAGCGCCTGAGCACTTTAGGTCACGTATGTGTGAACCGTAGCTAAAAGATGGCTTTGTATCCCCTGCTGGTTTCCGTCTGCATCAAAAGCTCTGAGGGGGTTCCCCATGAAGGAAATGCAAAAACCAGTTTCTGTTTTACGCCCCTTTGGGTCATAGTTGCTCTCGCGCTTTCTCCAAAGATGGAGAGATGAATATCCTGTTAGCTCAGGCCTCCTTGCTGCCAGCCTCATCAAGTTATTAAACGTAACGCTGGATTGCTACTGGTTCTCAGTTGAATATGAAAGAGCGGAGTTTGGAAGAGGCTGAGAATCGTGGTGGTATTCCCACAGCATCCTTCCTGGGCTCGTGCTGGCGTCCCAGGGCGTTGCATTGCCGTTCTTCGGAGCGGGACTCCACGCTCCCTCTGGGAGGGAGGTGTTCAGACACGTAACTGCCCATGTGTGCGAGCCTGGGGGAAAGCTTGCATCTTTCTAGCATCTGCCTGGTGCACAAGCTGGATAAATAAATAAGCCTGGAGCCTCTCATAATAAAATACGCTTGTTGCTCCAGCTCTTCTGCTGAGTTATAACTTTGGAAGTCAGCGTAGCCTCTGCATCTTCTGTATGAAATCCATGCAACTGGGGTTCGCGACACAGAGCTGTATTTTACACAGGTGAAGCTCCTGCTATAAATTGTAGCCCATTAACCGCTGAGCTCTTTGCTTCTGGGATCTGGTTAACATTTGGCGGCATTGAAAGAAATAGCAACTGAAGAGGAGAATGGGAGCACTGTATTTTCAGGTCAGCTAAAAGAATCGCGCTCTGTTTTCTACTGCTTCAACTCTTAACACCGGAATCGTTGCAGCTACAAAGTCGAGTCTATCTGAAAGAGAAGGTACGATCAAACGCATTTAATGAATTAGTGGAAGTACCTTTACCGTTCTCTGAACGCCATCTTTTATTGGAGGGAAATCAGTCTGTAATTTTATATGATCCTGTACTGCTTTTATTCTATTAATTTCATGCCCATTATTGTCCAGCTTCTTTATATCTAATGAAACTTTCACTCGATAAAATTGATGAGCTCTTCTACGCGCTGTCATTAGTATCAATGCAAATCAGAGTGACTCCGGTTAAGCCTGAGATCCCCAGCAGCATCAACTCTGTTTTTATTGTCTGTCTCCATCTGGGAATGCATTCTGAGTTTGCCGGTGTAGGAGACAAAGGGGACTGTAACAGAGAGTCTCGGTGGCCTTTGGCTGCCCGTGTCACCTCGGTCACATCACTTTGGCCGTGCCTCGCTAACGAATGCTTCATCTGTCATTATGGTGTATTTGTGTTATGCTTTTGGAGGCAGAGTCTGTGCATAGCGCAGTTGGATTCCATCTCTGTCACACGATATAGGTGCTCTTTGTCACAAATATCAATAATAAATACTGCTGGGATGGGAGGAGAGAGTTGTATTGTAGTCCGCGTGGCCATGCGTGTAGGCGGACGGGAGTGCCGGGTGAGTGGGGAAGTGCTGAGCTTTGTCCCTCGTTAGAACCGGTCCGTTGTCTCTTGGCACTAATGTTTTTTAGCTCTGGCCCTGTCCGTCTAGTTTCCGGAGTTAAAGGGTAGCTGTTAATTACTTTGCACGTACGCTGGGTTTTCACTGCAATGGGGGCACTGCTCGGCTCAGCACAGCTATGGGCCGGTGATGAGGAGAGCTCGTTTCCTCCGGCAGCGCGTCGGAAGCACGTTTTTCCAGCTGATCTGAGCGGTCACAGCGTCCTCTTCGCCATCACTGGGTCTTACAGGACCGCAGCCCGCTGGGGCCCGTCTCCTCGGTGCGGCGAGCAGTCGCTGGAGTTCTTCCCAGAAATGGAAGCACAGCACACGACTGTTTTTTCTACCACATCAAGAGAAGATCATCCCATGCTAGCAAAAGCTCTTCACAGGCCAGCAGGCAGGAAAAACGTTGGCATCTCCTCAGGCAGAAAGCCATCAGTCGTGTGCTGGCGTTAATTAGCGAAATTCTGATTAAGTCATTGGAGCAGTGCCAGTTTGCACCAGCTGAGGAGCTGGTCCGTGTGGAATTGGTTGACATGGCACGATACAGCGTGGGCTGAGAGCACCCTGGGGATGTGGTAGCTGTATGCTGAAAGCAGAGCCCAGAGTAGCAGCAGCCCAGTCCTAGTACCGGTTTGGTCTGGGCTTCTTTTCTGGTACTTTATTTATTTACTTATTATATATCTCTATACAAATATATATCTATTTCTTTAAAAAAAAAAAAAATCTTTCTTTGTGTGCGCAATATCCGTCGGCACCTCCCTTTGCAGTGTGTAACGCGGGGTTGCTAAAGCCCGCAGGAGCTGGCAGCCTGTGGTTCAGCTGTGGGCTGCGCTCAGACATACTGGTTGCCCTGCGGCGTCCCCCGGCGGGAGGAGTAGGGGCACTGTGCTTCGGCCCTAAGGGAGCTGGTTAGGAAATAGGGTTATTCCCCCTTCAGCTTACCAAACATTCCATTTATAGGAAAATCAATCCAATGCAGCCAAAACACAGTCGTTAATTTTTTTAAAAATTGTGGAACTCTTTTTAGCTCCGTTCATAAATAAATGTTCTTAATATAGTAGCTTAACATTTCAAATTATCCATCGCTTTAGTCTTCCAGTTACCCCATACACAGGTATGTTATTCCACTTCAGTGTCTGAAGATGTTTCTAGATGTAATGAGTGAATCATCATCTGTAGAAAGACATGAGTTTACAGTGGTTAGGATTTCTTACATGAAATCTTTTTTTTATATATATGTCTCTCTCTCCATTTTTCTTTCTTGGTCATTACTGGTATCCGCATTCAGGTATGGTAAGCTTAGAGGGAAAAGTTCATGGGGCAATGTTTTTGTCCTTGCAAGTTCGTTACAGAGGTGTATAGCTCAGCAATATCAATGAAAAAAAAAAGTAAACATTATGATATTCTTAAAGCACAAAAGTTTGACCTATTTCTTTTCCTCCTCATCTAGCTAAGCCCACGCAGTTGTACACTTGATACTCATTCAGTGAAAACACTCGGCACATTATAGGTTTGAGCTTATTAAATAGATGGAGACTGATGTATGGTCCTCTCTTGTCCTAATGTACTGGAGAAATCTGTCTCCTAAGCAGATGTGCCTAACAGTGGACAAGCATGGGGGGAACTAATAATTTTTCTGCTGCTGGTAGAAAATCTTCCTCATTGCGTACTATTCAATGGCGACCCACTATTCTTATTAGGTACTTGCCTACCACGACCTCTGATTTTAATGTCAAGCTAGGCTGAGTTGGGAGGTAATATTCTTCAAGCTATGGACTAAAAAGCCTCTTACGTAGCTCCAGTGTCAATGAATGCATTGGCCTTTCCCAAATGAACTGTGTATGTTCCCTCTTTGTGGGGTGAGATTGCCCCTGCTTGCAAAGCCGATCTGTGAAGCTCATGAGCTCTGGTCATCGCGATGCCCTCAGTCTCACGCTCGCTAGCTGTGCAGGGCAGAGCTGGCTAATCTGCATGCAGAAGGATCCTTTTCCTTGTCACTTAAACGGTGAAGCCTCTGGGATGAAATGCAGAAGCTGTTTTTAGGCTCTGTAGCCGTGCTGCATGGTACTTGACTGCAAAAAAAAAATAAAAAATAATCAGTACATTGAAAAGATGGACTGTCGGAAGAGAACAAAAGCCTGATCATGTGGAGTGATGGACGAACAGTGATAGTTTGTCATCACATCTCTGGAGATTGCTCTGTTTTTCCTTCTCAAGAAAATGAGCATTTCAGCTTCATTTGCAATCTTTTGCAATTTCTGACAAAGACAAGAGGTGTCATTCAGTGTTGTGCTGTCGTGCTGGAAGAACGTTGGTGCCTTTTAGCCTGCCACAGACTGAAATTACGTTTTGAGGTTTTTCCCTGCTTTTTTGTGATGGATCCCAACCGTTTGACCCACTGAGCACTGTGGAGGTCCAGCAGGCGTGTAAATGTTCTGGAGTGTTGATGAGCAGCTTAAGACAAGCTGCTGAAGTGGAGAGAGGGGCGGGGGAATAGTAAGATGGGCACAACTGTTGTAGACGTTTTAGAGTGCTTGCCACCATCAGGTCTGGACAAAAGAGATCCAGAGTCTGGAAGCGCTGTTTATCCTGGGCTATGGGACTATCGGCTTCGGGTTGCAAGGCTAAAAGACAAGACTGGCTAGAGAGACGTAATGGAAGGTGCTCTGGGAATGGATTCAGCAGCTGAAGAGCCCTTGGATGCTACGAACCTAGAGGTGTGGAGAGACAAGTCGGTGACCCTTTAAGGAACTGCCTTTCCAAATCATCTGTGAAACCATCAAAATGACAGTTCCCGCCTCATAGCCAGCTCGTGCTTGAGAATTATGGAGAGCTTTAGATACAGGCTCCGGTTTTGGTTAGTTCAGCTAGGAGGATGGCTGACTGAAGTTTGCCGTGTCTGTAACACTCACGGGTCTGCCTGCGTCATGTAAAATAAAACCAGAGGCCTGGGTTTCAGGTAAGCAATTCAGTAGAGCAGTGTTCCCTTGTAGCCCATGATATCATCTCACTTTTTGTGTTAATGAACGGTTCTCTTTGCCAGCCAGCACATGTTTGCTCAAAAATACGGAGTTCAGCTTCCGAGCCTTCGAGCTGCATCTGCTCTCAACGGTGCGGTGCCTAGGGAGGGGGAAACCTTAGCATTTCAGAGGATGGCAGGAAATCAGGCTTGCAGATGTAGGTGTGAAGCACCACAAGGAACACACAGGGCTACCACGTCTGCAGCCAGAGGACTTCCCTCGCTCCCTTGCCTTGGGAACCAACCACATTAGTTCAGGTTTTGCTGCACTGATTTGAGGATGCAACTGANCCCACCCCTGGCAATTGCATGAAACAACTTTCCTCAACCCTCTATTTTTTTCAATAATAAATTGGAGTTTTGCTAGGAGGAGATGTATTTCTTTCTTTGTGCTGTTCTCTGTGATGAGTGCGGTGGGAGTGTTTGTCTCCCCCAGCTGCCTTCCTTGTGGCCAGCTGCAGAACAATTGGTGAGACACCATCTGGCTTTCCCTAATTTTCACCAGCTGTAGGTATAATCAGCAGGATGCTTGCAAAGTCCCTCTTCCCTCCACACAAAAACCCTGGAAAACAAATGCAGTGATGCATGGATGTGTAACGGGAGATTGAAAACATGCCTTGGTTTTCAGAGGGGTACAAGACCTGCATTGAATTACTCTCGTACAAGTTTGGAAGCGTCTGGGTTAAGGCACTGCTGATGTTCCACTGCTGCAGCTTATCTGGAGTTGGCGTTTCTGGGTGCAGGGGAAGGGGGGGACACCACACAGGCACAGTGAGGTTTCCTGTTTGTGCCTCATGAGCACCAGGAGGTACAAAGAGCTTCCTTTCTACTAGTTTTTGCCTGTTTAGATGCATTTTGGTCTTTATCTCTTCAGTTGGGGAAAGTTTTCTGAAGTGTACAGCCAGTGAGGACTTACCCTGTTACCCCATGTAGAAGCCAGCACGATGAGGGTTAACTTTTGTTTCTCTTGACTCATTAAAAGTATGAGGATTAATCCCTGGTGTTGCTGGTTCTCAGCTCTGCTCTCTCCATCGTGCTTGCGGCATGAGGTGTGATACTTGAGGGGTGCTGAGCACCTGTAGCTCCCTTCGCCTTCGGCTGCGAAATCATTTGATGAACCACATCTTCCAGAGCAGCCAGGGTGGGAGGGTTTCCTTTACGGCGTTGTACCTTGGATCTTACCTGGATTTTAGCCGATCTGGATGTGATGGGCTTTTTCAAAAGTAGCCACTGATGGCATGATCTCCTGCTCTTCCATGAAATCGGGTAGGGTGCTGCGTTCCCCGTGGCTTGAAGTCCTGCTGGATGGTGACTGAGGGGTTGTCTTGGACCGGTGAAATGCCGCGTGACCGAAATGTGCTGAAATTGCTTCAAGCCACGTCTGCTGCAAGCCTCTGTAGTGTAGGTTCGAGTAATGTTCTAGCTGCTTGCGTTTGAATTATTTAAGCAGCGCAAAGCACAAATAGCTAACGAAGCACCTTAATAATAGATTGTAGGGCTAAGGATTATGACAAACCTGCGTCGGGATGTAGAGGAGTAACAGTATGGAAGGAGGATTATTTAAAGGCAGGTAGCATTTATGGTCTTTTATGCATTTCACAGTTTAGTTTATTTTTTAGTTAAAGCAGCCAGTACTCATATTCATTCACATCTACTGCTTTGGTAAAAATAAAATTGGCTGCTTCCCTCCCATGTGGCTGAAATTAATATTGTCCAGAAAGCGCTTTGAGAATGTTCCGGAGGGGATAGAGGTTTCCACTCTTGCTTAACTGTTTTAGTAGAGGTTCTGGGAGGCGCAGGAGGCTATGCGGTATCCCGTGGCCGTCTCTTGTTTGCCGTCACAAGAGATCACAGTTTCAAATGTTTAAGGGGGAGAAAATGGTGACTGAGAAGCTAAATGTCCATTTAGAATACGTGAGAGGGAAAGGATTTCATGTAAAGTGTTAGCAGTGCTCTGGTGACAATTAGCTGGTGCCCAAGCAGCCGAGAATCTGCACTTTGCTCTGAGTATTTCAGACTTCTGAAAAACCCAGGGGCCGTGCAAGGCCAGGTCAAACGTCGTGTTTGTCCTTGAACCACCGTCAGCGTAGTGAAAGAAACACGCACGTCTCTGAAAAAAATATGGTTGAGCTAAATTGGAGAATACAGTTGCGATTTGCGTCTCGTGTGAGTTTGTGGGCAGGCCGAGTTTAGTTCTGGCACTGGGGGAACTGCGGATATCTCACTCCTTAAAATCTGGGGCAGGGTGACTCCTTGGGTAAGCCCAAGCTGCTGGTAGGCTAGAGATGGAAAGATCTATAGCAAGCAACAGTTAAGGTATTGATTACTGTCGTATGAAAAAAACACTGTGTTTTGAGAATAAAATGCAAGGCAGGGGGAAGGGCATGTGTTTGAGTTTGGTAAGAGCAATGTTAGTATAAACACCGCTTCCCCCCCAAAAAAGACAAATAGCTGTTTAATAGAAAGTGATCAATTCTACTCATATCAAGGCTATTAATTTTGCTACTAGTTCAAAGCAAATAAACTATCAAAAGAGCCGAACCCAACAACAACAAAAAAATTCCTCCATTGTGCCCAGCAGAAATAGCTGCATAAAAGCTCTTCTGTGGAATTTGAATTTCTGATTAATTAGACTGCAGTGTTAATTAGTGCCAGTAGTCCTGAGACAAATCTGGTAATTAGTGAGTCGCACATCCAGTGGGGAAGCCCAGCAGAAGACCTGTTCCAGAGTGGCTCCTGGGTGCAAAAGGCAGATTTGCTGTACTGTTCATTTTTCTAGTTCTGTGCCTTGTCCTGCAACCATTTGTATGCACGTTGGAGTTTGTGAGCAATTTCTCTGAAATCGTGAAAATTACGGTCTTCTGCTAGGTTGACAATGCCGGCCCAGGTATTACCGGGCAAATGTAAAGCTGGTGACTATGGATCTGGAACGCGTTATTCCCGATGGTTTGGACTGGGGCAGTTAACAGTCAATCAGGCTTGTGCAAATGGATTAACTGCACCTCGGGCTCTCAAGACAAATGCGTGTAAATCTCAGACCCCAAACTAAATCTGATCCGCAAAAGGTTTAAATCAAAAGATAAGCATGCGAATTCTTCTCTTTGAAGACATTCCTGATCAGATAAGGTTCCTCCTGGTCTTCACCAGCGTGGCTGGGTGTTGGTTGCTCAGAGCAGCTCCTGTTCAGCTCTGATGAGAACAGAGCAGCCACGCGTCTGTAGACGGTAGGTCCTCTCATTCCCGAGAGCCTTGTCTACCAGGAACCCCCTGTGGGGTTTTACATGTTCATAGCAATACTGATAAATGAAGACTTCTTTCTAAATTAAATCCCTTGGTGTTTTGGCCGCTTTTTTTTCCTTCTGCGAAGGGATATAGTTTTTGCTCTGTTAAGTTACAGAACTGACATTACAGATTTTAGGCTTATGGGAGGTTCGGTGTGAAGCAATAGCTGAGGTCGGTGGCATTAGGGAAAGATGTCTGAATGCAGCTCTGAGCACTAATTAGTTGCCCTAGGAGCGGAGGAATCGTCTCTTCATTCCTACCAAAGGCTTTGTGTTAAGCACAGAAACTTTTGTATCCTGACCAGATACACTGTCTGCTTGGAGATAATTGTCCTCTTTTTGAAAAACAGACACGTTCAGGATTAAGATTTCACTTGGCCTTAATTAAGGATGTCATTGGTTGAATAACAAATATGGTGCTGGAAATGTCGAGGTGCCCTTTGGGGCAAGGTTCATCCACGCTAAGTGCCACGGGTCCCTCCAGGTAGGGATCTCTCCTGAATGTGAAGCACTGGCAGCCGAAGGGCAGGCTAGAAGAGAAGGGGAGGTTCAGAGCAATTTACTCCATCTGAATTTGACGCTCAGTGTTGACGCAGCTCTGGTCTGCCTAAGGTCAAGAGGCAGAAAGTTTGTGTCAGCATGGAGTGGTACTGAAAACCAGAGTTTTAAAAGTGCTGGAGAAAAAGAGATTGTTGCTAAGGAAATGGGCTTATTTAATAGTCTGTTTCTCTACCAGCCTGTTCCCCATCAACTTGAATATGGTCATTCTTAACTTGATACAAATAGAGAGGCAAAATGCATCCCTCGGCCGTGAGCCAAGCAGACTCAGCAGAATCTTGAAAGAAAAATAAAGCACCAATCAAGTTAGCAAATAAAAGTGAAGATTTGTGTCTTTCCTCTGAGGATAGTTGATGGTTTTTAAAAAGTCTTGTGACCAGAAACCTTAAAATCTTCCAGTGCAGGTTGATCAGCACAGGAAAAATGCTCCACAGCAATACTTTGGTCCCTGACTTTTTTTCAGGAAAATTCAATCTAGTTGTATAGTATTTTGTACAAGCAAATAAAAATACCATGTAAGACACAAGTTAAAATACTTTGAAAAGCAACCGTGGTATAGGCTAGTATTTCATCTTGTCAGTGCCTTAACCATTTGGGGATGGAGATTTATATGTCAAAGTAACTATATGTGAGAAGATCTCAGGAATGTCTTAGGTGGAACTAATATCTCTTGCTAGACCCATGGATCTCAGAAGAGAGAAAGAAAAATATGGTTTGGGGCATTCAAGCCCGTCTTTGGTCCTGAAATACAAGCCAGTTCTGTAGTTGTGGACCATGATGTGAAGAGGAAAGCCGACACTGAATGCCCAGCATGGCTGTATTTTAGGGTGGCTGACGGAGGTAAAAATGTTAAAGGCAGACAGTCCTGGTCACCAACCTAGCTACAATCTCTAATTGGAATAGTATTGTGTCAGGACCGTTCTTCTTTATTAACTTGAACTACTGTAGTAGTGATAGATATCCTTATTAGAAGGAAGAAGACCGTGGGTGTGACACATGAGGAGATTAATTGTAATTTTCCTTGCTGCACCTTCACCTGGATTAAAGCAGATTTAAGTACTTTGAAGCTGCACTGATGAAAATGGCTTGAGCGCCACTAAGCACCGCAGGCGTTCGGGCAGAACCCAATGCCAGGGTTGTTCTGCCCGCATGGCATTGAAGAGCTCACCTTAAGCAAGCTGAAGGAGGAGTGTCAAAATGAAGGATGGCTTGTCCAGGAGCCAGGCCTGGGAATGCTGTACTGGGCCTGGGGTTTGAATGCCAAACACGGCTTGATGCTCTGCCACCGAAGCTTGATGGCTGTACACGGGCTGTACTGTTGTTATACCGGAGCTTTCTTACCTGGCCGCCTCAATGGGAAGCGGAAAAGAGACCGCTGCTTCCTTGCTCTGGGGTGTAGGAATGATGAGCATCAGCAGGGCTGGGCTTTCCCGAGGCAACGGCAGCAATGCGGTGCAGGTAGCCCAAGCTCATTTTGCTGTCAATCTGGTCTAGATCAGAGGAGGAACGGTAACGTCAGCTGCAAGGTGAGGTGCTCTGGGGGCCCCGTCAGTGCTCTTGTGAGGTGCAAATACTTGATGGTCGATACTTGGTACTTCTAATACTTGGGCTGTATCTATATGGCGCAGTCCAGATAGCGGCTTTGGTGCTGGATGATGCTGTGTAGCTGAAGCTACAGGTCTTCAACATGGAGTTACCTCATCTCTGTATGCATAGTCAAATGCTCTGTGTTTCTACAAAGGCAAAATGATAAGCAATAGCTCGCAGCAGACAGTACGCTAAGATTTCTCACCGGGGCCCTGCGTTCAGCTGGGCTGAGTTGGGTACCTCGTTGGAACTGTTGGCTAAATGCACCCGTACAGAGCAGCTGTAATCACAAAATCTATAGCTGTATGGAAATCAGAGCTGGAGTGCGAGAGACCTTGTGGACTTGCAGTCTATCATAATAACCTCTTCAGGTCGATAAACGCTGTGAACTGTGAGCCAAATCTGTCCTTTCTAACCCATCTCAGCTTTGAGAAAGGGCAAATGCTGAGGTTAAACGTAAACAATACTCTGATGATGGGCATGATGAAACTGCCCACATCCAAGGGCTTGTGGTTAAAGTGGGTCGGGGCCATTTAGCCTTGTGAACTGTGTTCCCCTGGAGCTATATAGGTAGGTGAGAAAACTGAGATTTTTCTGAAGGTTTCTGGATTTGCTGGAGGCCTTCAGCCTTTTGGGTGTTACCTGAGCTCTGAAGGAAGATCAGGAAAATTGTTAACTCAATTGTTAAAAATTGTTAAAATTCTGGAAATAGTGCCAAGGTTTTTGTTGGTGTTCCCTGCCCAACCTCAAAATGTAAAAAATGTGTTTCTTAATTTCTGTGTGTATCATGGTGGGTGGACTACAGAAGAAAATTCCTAGTACTTGAAATCCTCTTGTGCTGTAAGGAAACCTGTAGCAGATTCTTTAGCAGAGGCACGGGAATGGTCATCCTCCTTTGACGCTATTTCCAAGCAGGGTTTCTACAGTAATGAAATATGACATAGTCAACGATAGCTCAGCTGAAAAAATTGGCCAGTTAAGGAGAGGTTCGGCATATGTGCCCCTTTGGTGCAGCATCTTAAATCACTCTGGTACAATATGAATTGTCTGTTCCTGATAAATCTCTTCAACGTTGCTGGATTTGGAGTGTGCGGAATTAATGCATCCTTATGGGATATGTTCCAGCTTAGTTCAGACTTGTGTAATTCGCTGCGCTAGAAGTGGCCCAAAGTGATACTTCTTGCTTTGTTAGTTTTGCTTATTTTTTTTTTTTTTTTAAACAAAAGGGCAATTGCCATGCAGAGTAGCTTTGAGAGCCATCAACACTTGAAATATCTGTCACTGTAAAGGAATTTGGAGTGTTCGTTGCCTATCTGGAATCATACCGTAAAGCAGTCGGAGAGGAGACTTCAGTTTGCTTTCGTCTATGCAGAGCACGAGCTGCTGCTGTGCGACTAGTTCCAAGAAGATGAAAAGACAGCCTCACTCGAAGGTAGAGTGAATTCCCCAGACGCTCTTCTCCTTGGTGCCTTTTCCCAGAAGCGTGTGTGGCTTCCAGAGCAAATTCAGTTGTGTACCCGAGTGGCAGGACAGGAGGACAGACTGGAGGAAGTGCCGCAGGCAGTCTCCGAGCTCAGAGCTGCCTCCGCAGGAAAACAGGCAGGGACCGTGCTCAGAAAGACGGTTGGTGTAAGCCGTCCACTCTTCGGGGAAAAAGCGTGTTGCAAACACGTCAGTTAAGACATTTTCTAATTGGCTACGTGCTCTACGTGATATCGCGTATCTTATCGATTTGTATATGACCTTCCCGATTTTCATCAGGGGAGAAGTGTGGGATAAACACCATGCCAAGGAGGCTGAGGGTGTACCCCAGTAACCCTGTAAGGCTGGAGGTTAAACACCTGATGCCGTTGGAAAGAGAAAGGGCTGAGCGAGCCGTGAACCAGAGCGTCGTGGAGAAGGTGTAAGTGCTGTGTGCGCAGGAGGAAGCGCAGGGCTGGGGAAGGACCCAGGGGTGCCTTTTTGGGGACGGGGACAGAAACATGGTGATTCCACTAGGTTTCTAGAGGCTGGAGGCAGTCCTGCTTTGAAGGCTTCTCTCCAGCCCCTGACAGGTTGCTTTAGATTTCATTTTCCACCGTGCAGACTTCTGAGAACTGGTGCCTGACATATCTGGCCGGTGATAAATACTTTTAATAACAGATCACTTGAATGCCTGGGGTTTCCGGCTAGGTCATTTTGAAGCAAAACTCTGGGCTGCAAGGGCACTCTGGTGACGAAACAAACTATTAGTTTTTTCCTTGCAGTTTAGTTAAGTGTAGAGGGCTGGATTTGTTTCACTGGAGGATGCTGGAAGTGATGCAGTGCTCAGTCCTGGACTCGTGTGCTAACTGCCCTAATTCAGGAAGTAATTTGAAGAGGTTCTACGGGAGTTTCTCCACCAGGAAAAAAACCACTCCATTGGGAAAAGAGGAGCTTGATTGAAGCCAAGAGAGAGTTTATAGCTGTAGTTTTGCATCCTCCTCGAGGAAGGTGTGTTCTTCCCCCGAGAGGCTCCGGCAGAGCTGAGCCAGCCAGCACAGCATCCCGTGTCCAGCTGCGGGCTGAGCCTTTGCTGAACCCGCTGTGCCAGCGTGCGTGCCTGCGGGCCAGGAGACTTCTGCTGCTGAGACACCTGGGGAAGGCAACATTTTTTTCTAGAAAAAGTTTTTTTGCTAGAAGACATGATTATTCCAGTTCAGCTTTTGTGCTCACGAGCTTCTTCCAGGTTTCGGTCTAATGGTCTTTCTTTAGACAGAGGCACGCATTTCTTTTATTTTGGGAAATCTGCTTGTCACTTCATTAGACCACTTACAGCTGGGTGACAGGGAATTTGATTTTCTTCCTTTCTTTGGTACCGCTGAAGAATCCTTCCCCATCTCTCGTGTCACCCTGTCACATCGCAATGATGTTCGTCCTACAGAGATGCTGTAGCGCAGCTCCTCGGCTCAGTACCAATAAACCTTCTCTTATTCTGGTTTGATGTCACCCAGTCTTGCTTTCTGTGTTATAAAATCCTTGATTCACCTGTTGCTTAAACAGCTTAGTGATTTGAAATGTTGTTTTAAATTCTCCTGGCAGGATCAAGAGCATGGGCACAATACTGGAGATGACAGAGGCCTTTAGGTACGCGATAGTGAGATTTTGTCACTCCTAACCTGACCGCTGCTAAGATACTTGAATGGAACAGCCATGGAGTAGTGTACTTCACGTGAATACGGAGGGCAGCACTTACCCGAACAGTAGAGAATTCCCTTGTTTCTGGGGAGGAAGGAAGGATGTAATCTTACAAGTTTTATGAAGATGCCAGCACCTCATGTCCTAGTAAGAATACCAAAAATTAAATTTGCATGGGTGGGAGGGTTGTCTGTGCTTATGTCGGATCGCTTAAGAAGATCAAGGGCATCACGAAATCCTTTGCTGTTTGATTCACGAATGGTTTCTTAAGGACTAACAGTAATTCATCTGCATCCAAAGGCAGGAGCAGGAGGAGTATAAATAAGCCTGCATCATAGCTACAAGTACCATGTAGTCTGAAAAGGGTGAATTTTCTCAGTATGGCTCTTCAGGTGACAAGAAGCCGGTTGTCTATGATGTTGCCATTGTCAAATGTGAGAGCCAACTGAATAGAAAGAGGCAAACCAATAATCATCGTTATTTAAAGTTGTTTAACTTCAGAAAGTTTACCTGTCCTTGCATCAGTGGCGTATGGCTGAGGATGCTTATTGACAGCAGAATGTGTCTAAACAACATCTCAACCATCTGTGTTAGAAAACAAACAAAGAGAAACCCGACGTGTGATCTGAACCATCTAAGACAGAAGGAAGCTGCAAATATTTCAGAATTTTTATTTTTCTTTCTAATTAGGGTTGCCTCAATCATTTGGCTCTAGAGGTTTTTATAAAACACAGAAAATGTGGGGAAATATTTTTTGGTTTGTGGCTTTTTTGTTAATATTTAAAATGCAAACAAAGTTCAGTTCTTCACATCAGTGCTGCGTGTTTTGATTCCCCCCTCCCCGCCAATACAACTGTAAGGACGCCAGAGAGATCGCCTGTAGGTGACATAAAGCATTTCCAGTTGACAGCATTATTAAACAGGGAGTAGCCTTTTACCGGGGCATAGTTTATTCTGGTAGTTTGGAATATCTCTGTGTGTATGTTTATGTATGTATACGCACACACATATGTAGAAAAGAATTAACGTCCTTCCCATAGGTATAGATGTCTTTGTTTGCTGTGCTTTATTTTAAAAACCCCTCGGCAGTAGAGCTGAATGTGTTCCGAAGGGAGGGGGTTTGCTGCTGTGGGGGTGCCGCAGGAGACACTGCTCCGTGCGAGCAGACTTGTGTCAGGGCTGGTTACACCCCGCTCCAGGTGGGAGATGCCCGTGACCTGGTGTCGCAGATCTAGACGTTCCCAGCAACTCAGCAAAGCACTCCAAAGAAAAGAGGGGATGTAGGGAGCTGGAGGTGAAGATAATTCCCTTTCCAACAATTAGAGGGATTTAGGTTCCCTTGTTTCTTCCTGGGAGAAGGGAGTGGGTGAAATCCTGGGTTGATTCCAGTGAAAAAGAGTGTTCCTCTTTAGCTTTGACTTCGGAGTAATTTGGGGCAGGGGGGAAGCTTAGAAATTTGCTCTGTCTCCGTTGGTTTCGGAGGAACATCGAGCTCCATGAGCTGAAGTTTCAGGTGGAATGCTAACCAGATTGAGCAGCTAGTCCTTGATGCCTCCTGGCCAGGCTGCTCCCTGCCCATCCCCGCTTACCCCTGCACTGCAACAAAAAAATTTCGGGTTTTTCAGTTTGGGGTTTTTTTGTTTTTTTTTTTTCGCCCCTTTCTTTCTTTCTTTCCTCACCCCCCCGGTGATCCATTCCCTTTATCTATGAAATCAATGAAGTCCTGTCAGAGACTCACCTTGTCTCTTGGTACCTGCCCTTGAAATCCCAGAAACTGAAGGAAGAAGAGCGTATAGCAGTGTGTCTGCAAAACTGATCTTCCACAACGTCGTATCGCTGCTGTACTGCAATTTTCTGCCTCTGTTCTCTAGCTGACCTATACCTATAATAGAAAACTTTCTCCTATATTTCTCATAGTCAAAAGTTGCCTTATCTTCAAGGAACAAGAAAATAGGTTCATTACTCAAAGAAAGACAAGGAGATGTCATCCCGTGCTAGGACTTTTTGAGTGTTTTGTTTGGGTTTTATAAGTGGCCACTTACTGAACTGAAAATCGGAAGGGGGGGAAAACCAGCACAGCAGCTTTTCCCATTACTATTTTGTTTTCTAATTAATCCTGTCCATTCAAGCTTTATCTGCTTTGCTCATGTGGCGTTTGCTTTTATAGCTGAAAAAAAGGGGAGAGGGGAGATGTGAATACCCTCCTCCGCTAATGCCTTTTGATGGCTTTCCCCCCACTGTTCGGAATGCTTTTAGGAACACCAAGGCTCTTAATTTTTCATGTGACACTGGCTTCCCACCGCTCGGCGTTATTCAACCTGGTAAACATTTTGCCTGAAGGATTACATTTACTTTGATGCACGAGGTGGCCGAGCTGAAAGTTCAAGCCTTTGTGATTGCATTTGATGAAGACATAATTAAGACAGGCTAATTTGTGTGTGTGCATGCTTAATAACTTTTGAATCAGCACCTGAGAAGTGAATGGTTCCTACTAGCCACTGCAAAACAATGGTATGGTAGGCACGTGCTGGGGGAAAAGGAATTCCCCGTGACAGGGGTTACATGGAAGTGCCCTTTAGCTCAGCTGGGTGGCGGAAATTAAACTTACTCCCGTGGCAGCTATGTTTATTGAAAATTAGCACCTCGCTCTGCTGCCTGCGTTTCCCTGAGTGGCCAAGGGTTTTTTCATGCTTGCTAATTCCTGAAGTCTGTCTGAATTTTCCATTTTTGATATTAATGCAGCTGAATAATACCTGAAGGTGTTTTATTTGGCAAACGAGGCACTACGTGAGTAAACTGTCCCTGGTCTCCGTCCCTCCTGCTGCAGCGGGTTCTTCGGGACCAGCCCATTTCTCTTCTAGAAAAAGCAGCTTTGTCAGAATTCAACTTTGCAGTATGCGTCAGTTAGATGAAACTAGATTTTGAAAGAAAAATGGAGTTGAAATCCTTGCAGCTGTAAAAGCTGATCCTTTCCAAAGTCGTGGAACAGACCTGATACCGACTTCAATTATTTTCATGATTTGTCAATTAAAAGGAAGCAAAGTGTGCTTAAAAATGCCTGTGAAATGAAATTTTTAGAAGAATTATTAGAGTTTGAAACAGAAACTACACTCCGTGAATGTTTCTCCTGGAACAGAAATTCCAGTTTTGGCCATATTGGTGATACTGAAGAATAGTACCTATCTCATTGGTCCCCTATGCACTCGTAAATGAGTGCCTATAACAACGGAGAGCTGAATAGGTCCATGTAAGTGCTATTATTGTTTATTGCTAATTAGCATTAGTGGATTTAGGTCTCTCAGGAACCCGATTAAAGCAGAAACGGTAATATTCAGGCCTTCATGTTCCTATTTGTCTTTCAATGGGTTTTATTTCATTACCTCTGAGACTATTTAAGGAATGATTTCTAGCCCTCCCATGGTAATTCTGTAATCCGTTAATGCTGAAATATCTTGGGGAGTCCAGGTCTTGGGCTATTTTTCACCCTATAAATATTTCTTGGAGTTATTTAAAAAGCCCTCGGAAAGTGTAACAACAAATGCCAGACACTCTAAGTATGCGTGACTTTAAATGGTATAGACTCTAATTCTAGGACAGACAAATCCCACTTTGTATGTAGTATCGTTCCCCCATCTGCAGCTTCCCCTGGCTGAAACTGTCAGGGCCAAGTGCATTACAAAGCTGAAATGTCCTGGAGCCGGAGCAGTGCCAGCCTGTCCTTCCTCTTCAATGATTAATGTGGTATTTAGAGGTGAGATCGAAGATACGCAGTATACCTGCAATTGGCTTTATTCTAAACATCTTGAGGGCGGTTGTGATGGCCCCGTCTCCGAGGTGGCTCCAGGTGGACTGCAGTGGTCTGCTTTAAAAAGTTCCCTGTGGAAGCTTCACAGCTCCCAGCCTGTGCTAGCCAGCTGGGTGCTGTGGCACGTGTGGATGCGTCCTACAGCTGCGTCTTCCAACAGCGCTGCAGTCGTTCCCGTAGGAGTTGTGCGGTTTCAGCAGTGTGCTGCCAGGGGAAAACCAGGCTGAGAAAATTACTTTCGCACCTGAATCTGAAAGCGGTGCTGTTTCTGATCTGGTGGGGAAGAAATTTGTACAGTTTGTCTGCCAGTTTTTGGGGTAATTACATTTTCAGACTGTTCAAACCTCCCTTGCGGTGTTGATTGTGTGGTTGCTCCAGTGTCATCTAAGCAGCGTAGCTGTCGAGGCAACCGTTTAGCTGATCTGAAAAGGACGCACGCGCAGCTGAAGTTTGGGAGTGAGATTCATTAAATAATTCTGTACTCTAGTAGCGTCTTGCGCGCGATGGCTGGGGCTGGCAGATACGTCTCTGTGATGGTAAGACCTCTGCTGGAGGGCTTATATCTGTCAGACCCAGCGACAGCATCTTGCCAAATGGCTGCAGGTTGCCTTTGCTCTGGATAGAGTTGATGAAGCAGTGAGCGGAACAGCGTGGAGGAGAGAGCGTGCAGGGAGACCTGCGCTGCTCAGCGGGGAGCTGAGCTGGACGTCTTTCAGCAGAAATGTCTCTTTGCGTGAGTTAAAGGGACTTGACTAATCACTGCTCTTTACAAAAATAGGTTTGGGAGTCTTCTGTAGGCATTGCCGTTTAGTGGACTCATTTTTCTGTCAGGAGCTCCTGAGCTGGGTGACTCTTACAAGAATGCCTTTTTCCTCTTGGCTGTGCATAAGGAGAAGTTGTGAGGTGCCATCGATGGTATTGTCCACCTGGGTTCTTGTCCGCAGAAGGAAGTGAAAACCCAGAGCAGCCAAAATGCAGTTTCCCTGGGTGAGGCGGCAGCACTTCCAAACCATAACTTTTCTGCTTTCGGCTACAGTACTTCAGCTGCCAAACCCGAATGGGAAGCAGAAATTTTCCCTTGAAAGCAGAGATGCATACAGTTGTGCTTGTTTTTCTCCAAAACCTTGTATCGCTGCCTTTCCTCTAACAGATCTAGCATTTAACTTGAACTCTGTTTTACTTTCTGTTCAATATCCCTGAAATTCTCTTGCTTCCTATTCCCAGCTGCTGTTGCCCATCTCCCTTCCTCTGTTAAGTGTTCTAAGACAAAAATATTTGTTGTCTGCTTTGGTGGTGAGCAAGGAAATTAAAATTATCTAAATTATGACCATCATCCCTTCCTTCCCCTTTCCATAAGAAGGCGTATTTCCTCCCACATTGATGGCTTACATACTTTTGCAAGTCATGCCGTGGGACTGGTTACCTCAGTATTTCTCTTAAAATTGTTGGACTGTTTCTACAGGCACGCAATGAATTTAGGATATTTCTCAACTGAAAAGTCTACAGGTGTGGTAGATCTGAATAAGAGGAAACCTATGGATAGTAGGAAGCGGGAGGAAGATGCTTGGCTTGTTCAAATAGGTATCTTCCTCTATATTTTTTTTGTGGATTACTATTTCAAGCCTCTCTCGGAGGTGTGTTGGTGTTAAGTAGTTTGATAGGCAGGACATTGAAAATCCACTGATAAAACTCCTGGAGAGGTACCGTCCTCCTGTGCAGAAGGAAAGTGGTGCTGATGCTTTACACGGTTTGAACTTTTCTTACTGCAAGCTACTGTCACAGGTGATAGATGATCCTGCAAAACTTGAACTTTTGTGTGAGCATATCATCTGCCACCACCTTCTGGGGTCAAGGTTTCCCCAACACATACGCTTCTTCCTTTACCTGCTAAACGTCAGCGAGAGTTTTAGTTTTTGGAGCTACGTGTTCTTTCAAACAGCGTCTTCTCATCCCCTTTCCCTCTGGGTTAAGCAGCCACGTGAAGGACAAACACGGGACTTTTACCTTGCACGGTGGAGAAAAAAGCAAGAGGTCCTGTTCCGAAGGAAACCGTGCGTGTGTGAGCGGCGGTGCACACCCTGTTCCTCGCCCTGCCCCACTGTACCGCGCTGTTGGCACGCTGGTGCAACAGCCTCAGAGGATGCTTCATTCCAAGAGGTTGACTATTATAAAAATTAATTAAATAGTACTAGAGTACTTGTATTTCCAAACTGCGCGGCGGTTCAGACTGTAAGGTATAGAAGATGATTGCGATACGATAAACTGGTCTGGTAATAAATAGCGGGGCGTTGAGAAGTGCTGATTGTGAATAGGGGGCGTTTCACTAACGTCCACCATTGCTAAGGATACCTGAGAGTGCCTTTTGATAAATACGCGTGTGTCGTGGTTTGGGCCAGATTGGCCCAAGCCGGTGGAACGACAGATGCTCGCTCTCTCTGGCAACGGAAAGCTTGGGTGCTGGGGCAAGCGTGGCTGTTAATTTTGTAAAAGCAAGGTAGTGCGAAGAGGGGCAGAGACTGGAGCAGCTGGGCTGGCTTCCAGCAGGGCGGTCTGGTGGCCGTGGTGCGTTAATCCCCTCGCAGCTCTTAGATGCATGATGGCGAGAGACTTTTCGGAGATTATTCAATGTATTCTATAGTGTATAATGCTAGGACGTTAAACTTTACTGGCATGGGCTATCTTGCCAGGTATTTGTGCGTTCCTACTGATCTGGTGATACAAGGCAAAGCCCAGACGCTCCCGTCAGTGGGGATGATGAAGCATCTCTTTAACTTGACCACCTGGACACACGCTAAGTAAATCTTGCTGGTATTAACAAGGCTTTTAGGGGTGTTAGGCCAAGCTAACTCTTACAATCTGTCATTGCACCTTTAAATCTTCATCAGAACTAGAGCGCTGAGTCTTCCCAGAACTGTATTAATTGGATTTCGTGCTACTGGGAAGGTGTGTGGTTTGTGTCTTGCATAGCAATTACAGGCACAGCTGCTGAAGATTTCGGTGCTCCTTGTTTTACTTCCTCCGAAACAGCCATTCCTCCTGAAACTTTTAATAACTACCAGCTACATGCCGTTGTGAATCAATGATTTGAAGGAGTAAACAACACTGGACTAGCTTTTCAGCTAATGCAAATCAGCTAAGTTTTTGGCTGACACCGTCAAAGTATATTTCTTTCTTTAACCTTTGGATGGTTTTCTTCCACGATGGAACGCCTGACACCATGGTGGCCTTAGGTCCATAAAACAAAGTAAGCATAACTTATGCATCTGAAAACTGTCATCTTTAATCTCAATTTCCAGAGCGCATTGCTGACCAAAACGCAATTTTAAAAGCTTTATTCCCTTTTTTTCTGTCGAAGAGGGCTAGTCAGAAAATAGTGGAGAACAAAACCATTTTTCAGCCCAGATGAAGTGCACAAAAATTGTAAATTGATTTTATAGTCCTTGTTGAACTTGCTTGTTCAATAATAAATTATTCCAGTTATAAAGTAACCAGTGCATTCCTTGTAACTACCTACTCTCTGAGCAGTGACAGCCTACAACTTGTATTAATATAAGCCGTATTGAGCAGTCAGTAGAGCATATGCAGTGTTTCAATGCAACATCAGCACTGAAATCATGATAAAATACCGCAGCGTGCCAAGCTAGTCTATGGCAGGGAGCTGGTAATTTGGTCCGGTCCTCAGAAATGTTCTTCAGGAGCTACAGTGGAGTCAATAGGGGGAAAAAAAGCTCGACTGCCAATAAGGGGCTGAGTGGCAGTTTATTTGTCTGTTCAGATCAAGTATCAGATGCCAATTAAAAGGGTCTCCTGCAGTCGCTAATTAAGAAGCACTGAGGGATTGATTAGCCATTTACCAATGACTGTCAGTACAAATGCATTTGTTCTATTTTCCCAGCGTGTACTTCAGGGAATCAGCTAGCTCCTATTAATGAATTTGAGCATGTTCACGTGATAAGCATGAGAGTCTGGCATTTAATTTGTTTTAATATATAAACCATTCATTTTATTGACTGGCCTGCGTTCTTCAATCACGGATATGCTTTCTGTTGCTTCAAAGGAATTTGTCTGCTAAAATACAGAAGTATTTATTGTAAAATACTGAGATGGCTGCTCTCCCGACAGCAGTACTCTCCAGAGAGACAGCAGCCATCCCAGAAAATGGGTCAAATTATTGTACATTCCACCAGTATGGTACCAGCACTCTGGGCTTCCTGCTCCGTTTCTGGGCAATGACCCAGAAAGGTGAAGATGCGAATGAGGAGACTGGTAATGAAAAACGTTGTTTTGAAAGGCCCAGGTTGAAGATCTATGTTGCGGTTCCATATCGAGGCTCTAGGCAAAATTTAGAAGGATTTTGGGCAGTTGGCTGTGCCCTGGCCTTGGCAGCACCTCCACTGCAAGGTACTGGAAATCCTGAGAACCCCAAGGACTGTGCTGGGATTTTCAGTGCCTCCATTTCCTTCCCAAACATTTAGATAATAACTGCATTTTGAAACAGAAAAGTACTTTCCTCCTGTTTATCTTGAAAGTGATTTTTTTTTTTTTTTCCCCGCAATTTGAAGAAAATACTTATCTGTGTCAAAATTTTGCACATCGTGGTAATGAATGTTTGGCCGATATTCTTGCCTCATCCTGTTAAGTTTCTCTAATGAAAGACAGCTGAAGCTATAAATGCAACTTCTGCAAGAGTTGCTGGGGTAGCGACTGAGCCTCGAGAGTCACCTGTGTACCCTTCCATGTCTGGTGCTTGGAGCTGGGGAGCAAGTAGATCTCTTAGGAGATCTGTGTGAGAGACCACCTGCAGCCCAACATGTTTTTCAAGGCCGATTCAGCCTTGCCGTGACAGCGTCAGTAATTTCGATTCTGCTGAAACCTTCAGCAGCGGTTTTTCTCCGACTTCAGTGGGAGCCGTTTGATGCAACTTGGAAAGGGAAGGAATGCAGCACAGGTGGAACATACTGGTTTTATTTCCAGAATTCAGTGTCTGTTTGATATTAAAAAGCAAATAAACAAGGAAACAAAGATCTCCGTACATGCCATGATGCCGTGTTCAGCACACTGCTATTTGATGCCTCTTCCAGACTTTATCCCAGTTTTAGTCCCATATGAAAGTCTCCCCTGGTTCTGATTTAGTGTTTGCAGAAATTGCATTTGGAATGAGACACAGTAGGAGGAAATGTTTCTAAAAAATTCCATGGTTGAAAGAAATATCTTTAATCTCTCCTGTTATTAGTACTAAAGGGGCTTTCAGAGAATAATAAAGCTACCACACTAAGCCCCTTAATTCTCTTTCTTTTAGTAATTTCTTCTCCTGCTTTTCATTTGCTGCTTTAATTCTGATACTCATTTTCTGGTTCTGTTTTCCTCTCTGGTTTTCACCTCCTTTCCCCCAGTTCAACACTCTGCATTTAGTGCTCTTTTTCCCCACTTCTCCCTTTTTCTTTTTAAAGTCTCATGATCTTTTTTTTTTTTTTTTTCTCTCTTCTCTCCCTCCTCCCTTTTTAAGCCTTTTTTTCTGCTTCAAATTCTCTGCTGTGTAACTCGGTCCTCTGCTGTCATGTCTCTGTTCCCATCAGCGTGGTCCCGGAGGACGATCCATGGTGGGCTGTAGAATGGCTGCGCCCCCTTTTCCGAGGGCTCCCTGCCTGAGGCTGCTGCTGTTCTTGCATGCTGACAGCAGCTTGCCTGATATTATCCCAGATGCTCTGCCTGCACGCACCACGCTGAGATAGCTCTGCGGCAAGGAATGTACCAGTGCCTAAGAAATTTGGGAGTGCATAGGAATATAGCTGGCTAGCATTTTTGCTCATTTAACTAGTTGCACTGTTCTCCTTTGCTTTGGAAGGGAGTCAGTGCAGTTATAATTTATTACGTTGTACGTTAAGAAGCTGCTGTAAGGGCAATTGTAGGAAGAGAGGTCATCCAGATGGCTCGTTAGAATCAGAAACATCAGAGGCGGCAGTCAAAATGAGATTCGTGTGATGATATGTGTCTTAATCCTGCTCTTGTGACTAAACTAAAAGAAACTCAAGAATAGAGTAGTATTTCTTCTGATATTTGCAATGGAAATGGTTACGTGTGTAAGTAAACCTTTCAAAACTAAGTTGTTGCTAATCATGGGGTGGTTATTTCCGTGGCACACCTATGTGCCCTGTGGCCCCTCGGACTATCAGTAGCACCTCTGTACGTACTTTGAGCCACCCTTGCTGTAAAGAGTTTGTAATTGAAGCAGACGAGATGGATGGATGGTCTGATCTAACACTGGTCAAGGCCAATGAAAATCTTTTCATGGGTTTTGATGAGTATTGAATAATGAATAATGTTGCAAGGCCTCTCACAGGAGGATGCTTGACAGCCTGTGCAGAAGCTGATAAGAAACCTGAACCAGTGAGGTCTGGCTATTGAGTCAACCAGAGAAAAAACTTATTTATCAATTTCAGATATAGTTGTTGGGCATTATTAAGTGGACTTGATAAGCAAGAATAAACTGAACACAGTGGATTACAAATAAAAGATTTGGATTAAATTTAAGATGCAGTCCTATTATGAGGATTTGGTGGCCCTAAATACATATAGTTCCTGAAATGATTCTTATGATTGCGATGCTTTTGTTTGCTTTGTATAATAGAGTAAAATGTTATAACAAATGCTTTTTGATGGCTGTGATCCTTTATAGTCATAGAAACTTCACTTGCAGTTGTAAAAATATAAAGAATAACAATAATTCACAAAATTGGATAAGCTGTAATACTGCAGAGGTCAGCCAATAAAAAAAGAAGTCATATGTTGTCGGTATGCCTCTGATGATAGATACAATCCATTCCTAGGTACCATTTTATTTCTATCTCATATAAAGCCCAGGAACTGAGAAAATAGCATTTTTTTTTCTTTCCAGTAACACAACTGAAGGAAATCCATTTTCCTTCAGACGGGGAGAGAGAAGAAACTTTTACATTTGTGGTAGAATGACAGGGTAGTGTTATCTGGCCTGTGTTATGTAGTAGATTACATTAATAGTCCTTTCTGGCTTTAAAACTGGAAACAGTTTTTATCTGTTGCTGCAATATCTCGATGTTGCATGTTGAATTTTGAGTATCAAGAGTATGATATAGGATGAAGGTAAGAAGAAGTAAAGCCAGTTAGTGGAGAGCACGGTTGAGGCCAGACTTCTGGATTCCTGCAGAATGAGTCCTGGGTGGCCTTCTGGGTCTTCCAGTCCCGTCCCTCGCTGCCATGTACAGCTATGTCCGTCCAGGGCACCCAGAGGGATAACGCATGAGCACCCCTGGAACGACGGATAATTGACGGATAACCTATAGGCTGCCATTTCCCATTTGAGTCAGGGTTGCTTCTATCTAGAAACAGTTGCTTTCGCAAACCAATTACTACTGAGTTCTGCACAATTAATATTTACCAGAACAACTATTGTGGGCATTTAAATGTTTTTAGATCTCTTTCCTGGGTCTTGACTTATAAATTTGTTCTCAGACTCTGCCTGAATTCGGCATCTCTGAATCTCTGCTTGTCTCTGAAATGGAAAAAATAATAGTTCATTGCCTCATTTTAAAGATTGCTTCAAGAATTGAGGATTCTGATGAATCAGCCTAATTGTTTATAAAGATAAAAACTCTTTATGCAGATAAAATAGCAGGCTTTTGGCAGTGCCTCCTTCTTTAAAGAAGAAAAAAGAACCAGAGCAAAAGCCCAGTTATTACTGAGGATGAAGTGCAATTAATCGTATGCTAGGATACGCTGCTCATTCGCTTGAATTGTGAGACAGATGATTTTTCATAATGAAGAATCTCATCTAATTTTCACATTGGCATTTTTTTCATGGCAGTAAATATGGAAATGGGGGCAATGCAGATCTGTCCTTGGCACCAGATGTACCTAAGCGATTTCTTTTAGATTTGGTCTATATTGGGAATTATGTCCGAGCATGAAGATACAAGCACCGCTGGTAACGGAGATCAGGTCGAAGGCTGCATGTCAGGTAGCTCAAGTGCTCAACTGCCTCTCAAAGTGGACTGCCCTCTCTGGGCTGGCATCCCTCGCCCAAGAAGGATTATGCTCTTTGCATTCTGTTTCCAAAAACTAAATAAGATGTCATTAGAAATTCTGCTGTACGTTGGAGCCGGGGGAAGAACAGAGCAAGAGGAGGAAAAAAAAAAAAAGAGAAGGATTCATTCCTTTGAACTTGTGAAGATAAGAACATGCTTTAATGAGGAATGAGTAGCACACTTCAGAAGGAAACCACAGCCGTGTAATTGGCATTGAGAAATGCGCTGTAATATCAGATAGTATTATCAGGGACAGTACATCTGAAAAGGATCCAAGGAAGAACCAAGGTCAGATATTTTGTAAACAGATTTTTGCATCTAGTTGTACTGCAATCTGCCACGTGTTCCAAACTACAGATAATGGCTTTATAATCTACACATGTGGATGCTTTGGTGCTAATCTCTGTCTGAAGAAGAATCTGAATTAGATAAGGGACTCTGAAATATTAAACAAGTAGGCAATGGACTGTTTCTGTAACCTGGAGTAACAGATTTTTTTATGAGACTGGACTTTGGTTTTAAACCCCTATAGGCTTTTTTTTTTTCCCCCGCCCCCATAAATTTAGTTTCAAAGATATCTTTGTTTTAGGCAGGTGTCTAAAATATTTGCTGATCAATCCCTTAAAATCTATTTAGACTACCCCTGGGTAGCAAACCAAATAAAGAGAACTGTTTACACAGTAAGTCCACAATAGCGTGAGTCTGAGTGAGCAAACCCCGTGTCACTTTTGCCTTTAATATTAATGTATTAATTTTCATTAAATGTAAGGTAAATGTTGTTCAGTCTTGTCTCTTTTACCTTCTGGCCATTAAAATAAAGTTGTCATGAAGCAACAGCTACAATACGGACTGTGAAAGCCGGTTTTGTAAACCTTAATGCCCCAAGGGTGATCAGATCTCAGGTGGTTTCACAGAAATAGGTTATGGAAGCAGGAAGAACAAAGGCCGTATCGCTCGTGGCTCGCCTCGCCTCCCTGCGCTGACAATTTGGTTGTCGGGACCATCTTTACCTAGTGCCACGCCTCAGCGTTTGGAAGGTCGCCGTCCCGGCTCAACGGCGTGACTCTCCTGCGGGCCTTTGCCGTCGAGTGCTGCTGAAATTCAGAGTGGCGGCTGCCGAGCACTCGGGGGCCAAACTCACCTGAGCTGCAGCGGCGGGTAGAAAACGCAGTTTGAAGTAGCCAGATATTCTGAACTGGCCATCTGCTTTAGGGTAGGTGTTACTGTCACTCCTCAAACCTAATCGCCCCTGTGATCGTTAGCGAAGAGGATGGCTTATTTCTCTTTGTACACTTACGGTGGTATTTTCTCAAATATAAATATCGGTCCCCCTTCAGATATCCCCTGGCTGCCATTTATCAAAGTGACAGCCAGGCAGCCAGCAAGCAAACCTCTCAAAACCTATGATAAAATTAGCTGCAATCGATACTCCATTCAAAGTAACACGATTAAGCCTACAAGTTTAGGCTTAATTTCATCTTGCAGACTGCAGATGACACTGTTTCAGAAGGACCCGATTTTTGCAATAGCCAGAAGAAGATAAGCACAGATCAATTTACAGTTCTTGTTGGCCAACTATACTTACTGGGAAAAAAACCGTTAGGGAAAATATTGCTGACATGTCTGTTGCAGGGAGGTGGTTATAAGCTATCACAGACTTCAGGACAAAACCGCAAAAGTTTCACTGCACAGTTTTTTTTGAGGACTCCAAATTATGATGAATGCTGAGCCAAGCCAATTTCAGATTCATGTTATTACTGGTGTACATTGGATTTAGTGAGGTAGAATGCAGTTTGGTATTTATAACTGGAATTATCACTTATAGGTGAATATAGCGTACTGATTAATCTTGCTACCAATCGAGTGAAGAACTTGGGCAAGTATCTAAATTTCAAGTATTTGAGGTAGTATAAAGACATCAGTGTGACTAATTGGTTGGGAGTTAGAGTGGCTAGAAGTAAAAGAATTTTCCAGAGTTTGAGTCTGTCTCTGTGTACCTGATAGCTATGTAGTTGATCTGCTTTAATGTTGTTTTTCCCTGATAGGTGCCCTCGGGTCACTGAGATGTCTGCATAGCGTCACTGGTTCATTGCCAAAAAATACGATTAAATTTCAAAACTTTAGTATAGGGCATTATACCATCAGTGTCAGGTTTTGCATCGTTAAGATGCCTTTGAACACAGTCTTCAGGGTGCCACTAGCAATGATGATACTTATTTTCAGCCCTGTAAGATCCCATCCCACTTCTTGTGTGCTCTCCCACCGTTGGGCACGTGGGCCACCTCTTCCTTCAGCACTCTTGTGTGATTCATCCTGCCTGGAGTGATCGAGCTCTGGTGCCGCCTTGTCGTTGTCACCCACTGTTGTAGTGCTGTAATGCAATGTCAATGAAGCCATAAATCAAGTCTGCTCTGAAACAGAGACTTTTACAAAGCTCAGCATCCTAAAAGTTCTGCGCAGTGCCCAAGCCAGACACCAGGCTGATCATCTCTTTCCAAGCTGATACCAGCAAGATGTTTACTATTATAATTGTGTGTGGGGGCGGCTGCTGGCGGAAAATTCTCTGTGAAGATACGTTCTTTGGGGAATTTGTTCTGCTTCTGTGGTTGATCTGTTACCCTGCCTGCAAGACCCTTTCCTTTTGGCTCTTTGATTGAGGTCCTGCTGTGGCTGTAGGGTGAGGTGTTCACGTCCTGAGTGGAAGAGGGGTGGGCAGCAATTGCAAAGGGGAGTAATGCGGCGGGTTTGAGAATAAGGGCTTTGGCAGCTCCTCCTAGCAGCAAATCCTGAGCATATGGTAACGCTTACGAAGGAAATGTCAGGAGTCAGTGCCATATTGAAGAAAGCCTGAACTAATCTTTCAACGTGGGCCGTGAGAGAGACTGTTTCACGGTGGTGTGTGCGTGTGTCTAAATAAAACCTGGCCTCTGATTCTTGTAATCCTTCCCTACTAGAGAAAAAATTTCATGGTCTTATACGGATTTTTGGTCCGTTCAGAAGAAGGGTTGTGTCTTAGGACGTTTCCAATCAGTTGATGCCAGAAACATGCAGCCAACCATGCACTTAGGTACAGCCTTCAGGCAGTGTGTATAAAACAGCAACTGCCCCAGGAGCTTTAGCTCTGCCCAGCAGGAGAGCACTACCTGCGTTACGAACTGTCTCGCACACGCTGACCGTACTTTTGTCTGAGAAGTGATCGTGCTTTCGTTATAAGTCCCTTGGAAAGGTTTTCTTCCTAACGAGTTTCTCCTGCTCAAACTGTCATCTAACCCAGAGCCCAGTGAAGGAGCTGCCTCTTGGGCAAATCCTCTGAAGATTCTTTCACATGTCCAACTAGGTTAAAATAATCCGGTTGGCTGACGCGTGCTGCCATCAGCAACTGTGTTGGCTTGGACACATCAGTGCGTCGAGTGGCTAATTAAAAAAAGGAAGATGATCTCTGTTCGCCCCGAGCCAGGTTAAATTGTAAGTAAACTTGCAAACAGCAAGTCCTCTTGCTGGAGTGCGCCTGACTCTCGAGAAGCAGATGCTGGGGGTGACTGTCACGTTTCGTATGCAGTTGGAAATACAGTCATCTTGGGATGACAGGGCTGACACAGCTGGAATTACAGCCCTGTTCCCATCACGCCTTGTGGAGATGTGCCGCGGTTAAGGCTGGCAGTAGCCTTGAAATTATTTCTTGCTTTAGCTGATCCCTCAAAGCAGTTATTTCCGTTGAAATGCACATCAGAGTTGGGACGTTTGTATCCCACGCTTTAGTGTCGGTGCTTGGCAAGAACTGTCGTTCTTAATTGAGGCAGCGCTTGCTTCCTGGCCCTTTGCTGGTATGTTTGTCAGGTGTGAGTTCGCTGGGCAGAAAGACTTTAAGTGTGTTTAACTTCATGTTCTGCAGCTTGACTTCAAAGCATTTGCCCGTATCTCAGAACTACAAACACCTTCCTCTTCGGTGTCAGGGTGCCCTGGTTCCTTGGCTCAGCGAAGCAAAATGAGCGGTGCTTGGAGATTGCTCTGACGCCGGCCATCGTCTGTGTTTCAGCTGCCTCACAAGACAAGAGAGCGCACGCTCGCCTAGTCTCTGGCAGGCGTAGACGCTGGAGGTTGATGTCTACTGCACGTTTCTTTAAGGACCTCACAGATGGTAATTGTGAGAATCCATCTGACTGTACAGCTCGGTAAAAAACGTTACGAAGATGGATTGATAACTAGAAGTTCCTTTGCTGTAGCTGAACAATGGTCAGAAAAATGGAAGGTGGCCCAGCATTCACATGCTCCCTGAGAGCTTGTTTCTTCAGAACGTGGCTGTCCAAATGCCACCGGAAAGCTGATGATGACTTCATCTGAAACATTGCAAATGGCAAAGTATTCCACAAATGAACTCATCATCTTAAAAATCAATAGCATTTAAGATGTGTGTTCCAAACAGTGACAGCACTAATCTGAGAGTGTTCCCTGATTCAGCAGCTGAATGGAAATAACCATTAGAGAACAGGATGCTTCCTACTGTTCCACCCACGCCTTTCTCTTTTTCGGAAGTAATTCATGTTCCTTCACAGCTGGTAATGGCAATGAACTCCTCTGTGTCTATGAAGTCCTGAGGCATGAGGAGAAATACTGAGATAAAGAATCAGCAGCAACGTGACTGTGACAGAAGACTACCAGTTAAGATAGGCAACCAGCTTAGCTTTGGTGTCGGGCAGGCAATATAGTTAAAGGTGGGGTTTGGGGCTTGCAGGCATTGCTTTGAGCTAGATTTTGTTTCTGGAGTTAGACAATGCTTGGGTTTAGGACTGGGAAGAGTTATTGGATAGGAGTTATAATTAGGGTAGAGGACAGAAGGTGCCAAAAAATCCCAAACGTTCTTACTGGATGTAGCCCCTCATAGTGTAGGGTCGCAGGGGCTGACAGGTCTATCTGGGCTGACTTTGACCTGGGGCTACAAGGTGTTGCTGACATTGGCCTGGGGTTTGGACTACCAGGGCAATGGCTACTGAAATGTTAGGAGAAAGCAATGAGAACTTGACCTAGGACTAGGTTTAGATGGTGGGTTCAGTACACTGTAACAGACGGAAGCTCAGTGGACATGGGGCAGGGCCATCTAGTCTGGTAATCTATATTTCTTGTTGTGTTTTGAAGGAGCACTTAGGCTACACTAGCCTAGTTGATGCTTGCTGGTGTTTCCTTCCTGTATTAAGTATGGGACTGAAAACATCTGGGTCTTTGTTAAAACTAATCACTTATGTAGAAATCAATAAAACAAATTCTCCCAAGGGCTACAGTGATTCAGCTCTCCAGAACAAAAGAGGTGGCCAGTCACAGAAGAGCATCTCCATATCACAGTGAGCTTTATTTAAGCTGTGTGACTTGCTTTTTACCACAAGCTGTGTTTGTGGGCATGGCTTCTCTTGCTTCCCTTCTAGACTGAAGGGCCCTGCTGCCAGCCATAGGGTGAAAATTCTGCTCCACCACATCAAGCTTTACAGCCCACTCATAAAAGCAGATTTAACAGTAGCAGAGGCCTAAATGCTACGGCATTATTGCAAAGCAATCCTGTCTCTGGAGTCGCTGCTTCTACAGCCTCTTAAGAAGTTTGGCTAGACTGCAGCCTGCAAGCCACCGGGGTAAGGGTAGAGTGCCTCCAAAGCTGGCTCAGTCTCAGATGTAGTTTAACGCTCGTTTCGGCTGGGTGAAATTCTCTGCAGGGAACTGCAGCGTGCAGAACCTCAGTTCAGGCTTTCCTGTGCTGCATCCGCCTTAGTTTATCTGGAGAGAACTTGTGTGCTTGGTCCTTTCTGCATCAGTTGATTCTTTGCTGACCCCGATGCTTCCCCCATTACTCCCGGCAGTCGGCTTCAAGAACAAAAGGAAGTTTCATTATTGCGGTTCGGCTGCAGCCAGAGGGAAAGATGGGCTACAGATTCAGGGAAGAGCAGACAGAGAAAGTGAGCGTGCATGTTAAATTCTTCCTTAAAACAGCATAGAATAAAAAAGCCAAGGAGAAAAGAAAAAACTCCAGGCTGAAGGAAAATCTTTAACCACTAGAAATCATTCCTGTAGTGATCTCCATTACAACAAATCTATTTCTAAATTCTGATCCCCTCTTCCCTCTTCATTTTTTAAAGCAGGTTGTCCCTGCAAAGCTATTGTCTCTCACCTGCTCTGCCAAGAGGCCGCAGGTGAAAAATGACCCAGGGACAAACACAACATCAGACCAAAATAAACCAACAAATTCTGTGGGGAGCAAAGACTTCTACCTCTTGTATACAACCCTCTTTTGTACTCCGGCCACGCACGTCCACAGCTTTTTATCTCCTGGACAGTGTAGTGGAGGTATAATATTCTTTAATTTCCAGGAAAAAACCCCTCTACTCCGTAATGCCTATTATAGGGTAGAAACGTTTTTGTCTCTGTTCCCTAAGAGAGCCATTCGGGAAGTCACTGCTTTTACTTGCAGCAGGACTAAAGTGCTGTCAAGGCTTTGATAAGCTATGTCTACGCAATTTCACTGCGGAGTTTTGTTTCTTGATTTCCCTGTGCCGGTTTGCTGCGTCCCAGTTGTGCTTAGAGGATCTGTTTGTTCTCAGCAAGACTGCCCCGGGCGTTGTTTCCCAAATGATTCCAGCACAGCCTCCGAAAACGCGTTGGAGGAAGGGCTACAGATCCTGTCTCTGAGAGAGGTTTGGTAGCAAAGGGCTGGGACGCATCCAGCGAACGTTTCTGCGAAATGCTTCCTTTTTCCCTGGGCAGGGTCCCCCTCCGAGGCTGGCAGCAGCACGCTCCGGAAAAGCTGTCCCACGGTTTGGATTTGCTGCCCTTTGAATACAGAAATCTGGCGACTAGACCCAGAGGTGTGGGCTTAGTAGTTGGTAGCCAACTCCTCGCCAGTTCGACACCTTGGGTTGTGTTTGGGTACAAAGAGGGATGTCACAAGGCTCACCAGCTGTGGGTTTTTCTCCATGCAGGCTGTGCGTCCCTTACGAGGCTGTTTCTCTGCCTGTGCAGCACCCAGCACGGTGTTCCTTGACCTGAGCGGAGCTGCCGGTACTAGCAGCAGTAATCTCCAGACTAGTTAGGAGGCTGCGGGCTGGAATCGAGCTCTCCAAAAGCCAAGAACCTGTGGGACATTTTGGGACTCTGCCTTTCTACCCATCAGTCAGTTCTTCCTTGTCACGCCTAAGGGGCGTCTGGTTGACACATACGATTTCTGTAGGCAGTTCCGTATCGTTCAGAAGCATTGTGTGCATGTGAATAAACTTTGCGTTTGATGCCGCTTTGACTGAGACCGGAGTCTGCTCTAGCCCAGATGAGGTATTAGAGGTTGGTTTTACAAGAGAAAGTCGGTCCATCTTCCACTACATTATGTAGTGGTGGACTACCCTAATACACCGTTATTTTCCTTGCGCATCAAGCCGATACTGTATGCTAGTTGAGTAATATCGAACCCTTGGTAACTTATCTTGTAGTACCTTAGTATTAAAAATGGATCAAGCAGGTTTGCTTTTTCCAAGTGTATTTAGATGCCTTTTGAACCAGGTGGGTTATCCACTCAGCAAACAGCATGGCAGACTCTGTAAAAACAAAGCCGTTCTGAGTTCAAAGCAAAGTACCTACATTTTACCCGGGGCACATGAGTCAGCATGAAACCTAAGTGAGTTTTCTTTATGTTCATCTAACTATTGCTCTAAGACATTGGTACATTCATATTGGTCTCCATAGCGCTCTAGTAGAACATCAAAATCACCTACTAGAGGAAAACTTCTCTCTTTTTTTTTTTTTTAATTACTGGGCAAGCATATGAAACACTAAGATGAAACTGCGTCTCTGGCCCAGCCGCGGCCCTCGGACTCTGCCTAGTTTTGTAGGGTACGAGCCATTTACAGGCAAGGGCTTGTATGACCAGCAAGCAGTCTCCCCACCGGCCAGGCGGCTTCTCACGAGCATCCTGCCTTTGGGAAAGTCGAGGATGACAAGAGACAAGGGAGAGCTTGCAGAGTGGGTTAGGCAGCGTCCCGCCTCGAGGTGCTGGCTGAAGGGATGCCCCAAGGGTGATGGCCGATGGGATCCCACCCCAGGAGTTGAAGGGAGTGGGGATAACCTGACGTCACCCTGCGGAGGCTCCGTGCAGCTCTGGGCACACCTCCTTCGGGAAAGTACCTTTAATTCCAGAGGCAGCTGTGCTTGAGGCTTATAAGTCTTCTTTTCCTCTTAATGCTGGAAATTTACAGTAAAAATGAAGTCTTGTGAACATATTCTGCAGCCAGCCCCGGCTTCCCGGGGGTGCGGAGGCACAGAATTCAAACTGCCTGAACCACGCGAGACAGCGGGAGCCCTGAGAGCAGGAAAAGCCATTTAAAGCTCTTCTGCTTATATCTTTTACTGCTGAACTTGCTGTGGGGGTAGATGTTAATTTAATGAGTACTCATTAAATGGTCTTACAGTAGCTCAGATAGGTCCCAGCAGGTTCCTTGAACATGACACAGGATTTTGTTTTGTATTGTTTGGACTTAATTAATTTTTCTGAGGGATAGTTATAGTCCTAACAGAAAAAGGTAGAAAAATAACATCAGACAAAACTTCCTTTAGAGAACTTATGCTTATCCCCACCTATTCCCCTGGTATTTTTAGGGTGATATTTACAATATAGTTCAGCATCCAATATTTTTTTCCCCTAAAACATTCTAACTAAATTATTTTTGAAATGTTAAAAACAATAGCCTCAAACAAAGAAAAATAATTTTAAGCAAAAGCAGCATGTATGACCTAAACCAATTTGAAGTTAATCAGGATTTGTTTGGGGGGTTTTGCCTGGAAAAAACCAAACACATTTGTCTTGGGATCCATCTGAAACAGTTTTCCACCATATTTTTCAGATTTCCCACAGATGCAGAAGATCAATTGTTCACACAACGCTATAATTAGTGTGAGTTGGGAGAGATTAATTCCACCTGAGATGTACAGTTATAAGTGAAGTGTGATACCTCTAGCAGCAGCAATTAAAAACAAAAAATAGGCTGTTCATCTGCAATCGAAGCCCAGTAGAAAGGGGGAAAAAGTAGGAGATTTGAAACGAAGGAACGGCATGAGAGTGGTGGTCACAGATGATGGTTTTCAAGGCTGTTCCTAAACACAAATAACTGACAGATTATCACAGAAGCCATCTCGTGTTAGCAGTAATTAAGGACTAATTAGCAGCAAGGATAACTGCTTATACCTCATTGAAGTCCTTTAGTGGTCCAATCTTGGTAAATATGAATAATAAGCAGTAAAGTATTTACCATTTTTGGGGTTCGGAAGGCTGTCAGTGCCTTGCGAAGGGAGGTCCCTCTCCGGGATGCGGCTGTGCGCTCCAGCACGCCCAGTGGGATGGTGGTCCAGCATGCCCAGTGCGGTGGTGGTCCAGCACCCCTCTCTGGAGACTCCCCTCGCTCACGCCGGGAGAAGTGCGGGTGTCACGCCTGAATTCTGCGAAAACGGACAAGCCCTCAAAAGAGCTGTAAGGTGCCTTTCCTTGGTGGTGTGGCTGACTTCACCTCTTCCAGCGCTGGACGGGCGATATCCTCCGGGCTCCAAACCCTCCTCTGATAACAGGAGTAGAGCAAAATACCCTGAGGTCCTCCCGCGTTCTTTTTTGGTCCTGCCGTTTTCTGTATCGTTGAATGAGAAAGCTCCGATCAGGCACAGGGTGCATGAGCAGGATGTTCAACAGCTAATTTTGTGTTTAAAAAGATTTTTTTTTTTTTTTTTTCCCCTCCCTTATTTGGACTAACAGCTTATCAGTGTGAGTCAGGCCTGAAGAAATGAAACACTGTGTTACAGGGGTTTACATATAAATTAGCTCACAATTTCTCAGAGACAGACTGGACATTTTCCATTAGTTTAGCAGAATTTTCCAGTGATTGGGGTTTTGAAGGCCAATGCAGTCTATGCAATGAGAATACTTCCCGATGCTGGAATTCAGTTTTTATTGGACAGGAGGGGTGGTCTGAAGGTTTATTAATAGCCGAACAGATGCGCAGCCGGCAGGTCAAATCAAAAGCAACATTATTTAAGCTAACTCTGAACTCCATGTTACGTTTATTTTAGGGAAATACAGAAACAATTCCAGTTCCCTCTGATAAATAAATGATGTGTCAGGTTTGCAAATTATATTTTAAAGGAAACTTTCGGTTTCCATGCTTCTGAAACAGTCAAGGCGAATCCACCCGAGGTGGACGTCGGCTAACGAACTGTGGGGAGGAACATTTTAAATTGAATTTTGAATGAACTGAGGTTTCTGATGGACAGGGCATATGAAGATATGTACTCAAAAGCAATTCAGTAAGTGAGGACTAGGATGAACTTATGGATGTGGATGTTCTATATTGTGAATCGTTTCTAAAGCGCCTAATGCTGTAATATAAAAAATGGTAACGAAAGAGTGTGAACTGCCTACGAGGGCCATTGCTCGGTGCTTTGACCTTGGCATGGAGGTGAGCCACTTCTTTTACTGCGATTGATGCCAAAGGTGTCCAAGAGTGACAGCACAAATGTGGCCAGGCAGAGGGGGAGCTGTGGTGGAGCAGCGAGGGGGAGACCTCGGGGGGACATGTGGGGAGTCCCAGGCTGCGGGGCGGAACCACTCCGCGTTTTGTGGGTGGAAGAACAAGGCCGTCTCCAGAAAGGGGCGAGGAGACCCCCAGAAATGAGAGCAAGACTGGGTTGGGTTTTTTAATCATGAGTCTTATATATTCAAAATACAAACTGGGGAGGGGCTTACTTTCCTAGAGAACATGTGGAGTAGTTAATACAAGCAGCCTGTGGTTTCTGAAGTATTTAACGATGCTGTAAAATGGGGTTTATGGCTAACTTCCTTGGCTTGGCATTAACCCCCAAAACTATGCCTGTGGGAAATGGTGGGGCTTTATTTTTTTTTCCCCCCCGTAAGAAACCCAGACAATGACCGCTCTTGATTTGAAAAGCTCCTCATGCCTGTTTTTTTGTTTATTTGCTTTTTAACTGAAAAGTGCTTTTCCCAGTTGCAGAAAGGAGGGTGTTTCATTACCTTGATCAATCAAGTAATTGTATCCCCATAAACAGTTGCTTTGAGTTATCTGCTGCCAACGCTTCCAGAATGGAACTGGAATCTGCTGAAGTTCAAGGAGATCTAATGCAAGCAGACAAGCCATAGCAGGAATTTAGTGCAGTGATGTTAAAATAAATGAATAAAGCATTGGTAATGAACTCTTAACTTGTGGACACAGAACCGTTCTCCGAATTGCAGATTGTTTTCATACTTCAATACTTTCTCCATTATGAAGCAATTAACTCTCTTCCATTGTCTTTTAAGAACAAAAGCATTTGTTTCAAACATGGCATCTTCCTCTCATCCCAAATATCTTTTTGCAGTTTCTTAGTGTTTCTTGTTTTGGATGAGAGATTCACGTTCTTCATATTGTCAAAGGCCCATGAGTAGCTGATCTGAATTTTCATGTATTCAATTTCCTAGCACACAAGTATTGTTTAGGGTTGAGTTATTAATATTTTTTCCCAGTAAAATTAATATTTATTTCATTCATAGGAAGCATCTGCAGAAAAATGGAAATGTCTACATCCCCACAAGGTGGTGTAGATTTTAGCGTATTATTTTATTTACCTTAAATTGTGATTTCCTCTAATCCTCATAGTAAATCTAGATTAGCAGCGTGATACGCATTATAAAGTTTATGCCACATCTTCAGAACATCAGTTATATTTCATAACTGAAAGTGCTTAACTTCGCCATCTTATTTCAGCGTCTTTTACTTCCACTGCCGGCTCTTTGAACTAATCGACAGCAATCGAGGGGAGAGGAAACACAGTAGGTGCCAAGGAAACAGGGTGCTGCAACTCAGTCCACACGTGGAGAAACAAAAAATTGACTGGGGCTTACTTTAATGGAGATGAAATATGATTTACATTTCTTAATACAACAGCAACAAAAATCCAACAACAAAAGGGGCATGAATGTGTTTTTAAGATAGATTTGTATTGCATCGGAAGCGTGTCGTCAGTGTCGGGGGACAGGAAAAAAACCTGATGCACTACTTCCTAATTCAATACTTGTTCGTTTGTGCTCAGCCGGTGTGCTATTATGAATATTGTTAGCCAGGGTGGGAGACAGGTCATTGTAAAAGAAAATATAAATTGTTTTCCTTGGGGCTATCATGAAGTTCTTTTCATATTCTGGGAACATAAAGGACATTATAGACACTGAATATTTAAGATTGATGATTTTATAAAATGGAGTTTGGAGCATTAAGTACTTGTAAAAACTCTTTGTCCTGTGTATTTTAGACTCCACAGGAGGTTAGACTGAGCAGCCCTAAAATCTAAAGGTGAATTTCTGGTCGGCTGAATTAATGGGCTGTTTTGTCATGGGCGTAATAGGAGCAGCAGTTCAACCAGTGAGTCTTGTACAACCAGTGTGCTCTCTAAACTTGAAAATGCGCACAAGGCTGTATACAGATAGCCCATGCTCAAAGACTTTGTAATGTTATATCAAAATGCGTCAAACAATGGGGCAGTGCTTTTTATTTGGACTTTGGTTGTAGTGACGATACATTCCTTGAGATTGTGTGCAACAGAATTAGAAGACGCAAATCCCATGCTTGGATAAAAGAGAGGAAGGGGCGAAGAACCTCATGCTGTCTGCCAGGTGCAGCAAAATATTGTCCTGAATGAAATCTGCAAGTTCATGTAAAGGTTTTGCGGCAATAAATGCTTCACAATTAAATAATCAAGCAAAAAATAGTAATGTTATGAATCATTTTAATGATGCTAACTTAATTCTTAATGTATGTAGTAACTTAAGCAGCATGTAAGCAGACCTTTGAATAGATTCTGGTGATCCTTGTACCAGACTCATATTCCATAATTACAGAATTCCTTGGGCTTCTTTGTTTTCAGAACCTCTTTCCATCAGGGCACAAGCTAAATTGTGGAATTTAAGCACATTGCCTAAAATCCATCTTTGCTGCATTCCATCATTTTTTCAAATGTAGCTTGTTGATTTTTCCTTGTAAGGCTGAATCAGCTCATACTGATTCATTCCTTTAAATCTCTCATCCACATGTAACGTTGGGTTTAAGAAGAGACAATTTCCTCAAGAAAATGTCATAGTTCTCTTGACAAAGCAGAACAGTAATATTTGAAGGGCGGTTTCAAAGGATGTGTCAAACACACTCGCAGGCCATTCTGCTGTGTCTTTTCTTCTGTTGTTGGTGGTTTTGTTGGAGTTGTACATTTAAATAATTCTGGAACGTGACAGAACTTAGCCTGCTATTGGGAGATTTCTATTCCAAGTTTCATTTGATTTGCTTCAGAAATGGGATTTAAACTCACCTCTGCCACCTCCCAGGTCAGTGATGGCTGGTTTAGATGATTTAATTATTTGCTCTATTTTTTGCACTTGTTCGTTGAATTATTTCTCCCCCCTCTCCCCAAAAAAGAAGCACGTGTAAATTTCAAAATTTTACAGGATGAAAAATTTTATTTCTGCCTGTGCCTTCTACAGAATGCTCACTCTTGAAGATAAATTAGTTCATAATATCCATTTTCTTACTGACAAACTGAACAAGCCTTTGGTTTGATGTGCTGTGTATGTTAGAGGAGGTGACCTTATTTTAACACTCACCTTTTATTCTTTCGATCAGAAAAACCCCATTTATTGGCACAAAGCTGTATGGCAGTATAAATTCTGCCTTTTTTTTTTTTTTTTTTTGGCTCTGCTTTTTAATGCCAAAAAGCTTTGAAAAGACACTTGGAATCCACAGGGGAGAGATAAATTAGACTCCAGCTGACATGACTGAATTTTAAACTACTGAATATTTTACACTTAGATTAGATAATGCTGGGTTCCACTAAGCATAGCAGCAGTCTGTTTGGAGGGTTTTGTTTTCAGATGCAATTTGAAAATTGAAGCCAGCAGCCCAAACCGTTGAATATCTTTAACTCAGGATGTGGTTCGCCATCTTGCTCAAAACTGGCATAAGACTTTTCTGCAAAGTTTAGAGAAATTTGACCTTTCCCAGCATTCCTTGTAAGCGATCTCAATTTCATGCCTTGTTGATTAGGGTTCACCTTATTCTCCAGGAGTAGCAGAAAAGTAATTCAGAGAGCTTCCTTGGACCGGCTGCTTTCTGGCTCGTGTTGATAAGGAGGAGGGGTCGTCTCTGTCGCGTCGCAAAGTGGCTGCAGATGGTAAATCCTGCAGTTCTCCTCTCCCAAATGATGTGGAAACACTTTATCATACTGCTTCCTCTGACCCCTCTCTCGGTCCTGCCTGGCACTTGGTCCCGGGCTGGGATTTTGTTGTTTCCTTTCTCTCTTTCTCTCTTTTTTTTTTTTTTTGTTTGTTTTGTTTTTGTAAGAGAAAGATGAGATAATCCAGTACTGGCATGCTCAGTTGGCTGATCCAATGGAAATAATTACATTTATCATATTCCTGAGAAGATGCATTTAATTAAGTAACTGAAGACAACGTAGCTGAAATCATGCATCATTCATTTACTCTGGTCTTTTAAATGTGGTCAGGTCACAGAGGTTTATGAGGCTCAAAACGCAAGTGCAAAGCCGTATATTTTGCAGCCAGACAATGCAGGTTTACTAGGCTGAGACACATCCTAGAGCATCGTGCTACGAATTCTTTTGGACAGAAAGAGGGTGGGGGTGGGAGCTAGTCACCTGCCGGTGTGGATCAGTGAACTGAGGATAATTGTATTCTACTTCGTATTTTCATCCATTCGGTTTAAAATGGAAAAATAAAAGTTCATTTTGGAAATCTTTCTTGACAATGGTGAAACCTTACAAACTGGGGAGAGAGGAAGATGCCTGGATCTTGCTAAGAAATGCTTCTCTGTGGATGCGTAGTGCCTTTAGGGCAGCTTTGAGGTTCTGCTGTGAGATAAAACTAACGGGATCTTTCCGGTGAAGCTTCGCAGTTGCTCTGATGTTGCAAACGGGATCATGTACCCCTCAGTTGCACGTTGATAATCGCTTCTCTGCAAATGGCGATTCATTTGATCTGTCTCTTTGCTAGATATGGATCTTCCCCCTTCTTTTGAGAAGGGGGAGTATATTTTGCAGCCTTAGGATTGTGGTAGGTGCACAAGAGGCTGCCGAGTTGAAGGTCAAACTGTGGTTTTTTTTTCCTTCTCCCTGCAAAAGAAAACGCACAGTGCTTATTTCGGTGTTTTAATATTGAGATGCCGCAAGGGTCTCGTGCCCTTTATGGGGTAACACCTTTGTAACGTGTGACACTGAAGCCATCGCGCAGTTACTGGAGCACAAAAATTGTTTGGCATGAATTTGTGTCGCTGCATGTGCTCTTAGAAACAGCAACCTGGAAGTGTGTAAAAACATATTTGCTCCTTGACTGACCTCAAATTCTTTAATTTCATGATTGTTTTAAACTCTTTTGGATTGTTACTTTTCATGGGCTGAATTAGCGCTGCTATCAGGAGTCGGGTCCCCGCGCTTTTTCATGCTCCTCTTCCGTAGGAGTGCCGTGAGAAAGGTGTTATGTCTTGTTTGCAGAGTCAAGGCTGTGATTTCAAGACCCGTACCCTCTTAGCCACCCGAAATGGGTACGTCTGGTGCCTGGGAAGTCTGGGTGGCTGGCTCGACGTCAGGTGGCCCAATGTTTTCCATGCCGAGCCATCTGGGCCATCAGTACCGAGAGCTGATTTCAGGATAGACGTTGGCTGTGATACTATGGTATGGTACCATTTGCTTTGCACAAATGATTTAGAGGGGCACAGTGCCAATATTTTTAATGCCAGGGTCTAGTCTCTATCTGTTCTCGTACCAGTCGGCTGTGGGGAGAAGACGGGGGTTCTAAGGGTTTGGTTTTGTTGCAAGAAGCCAGCGTCTTCTATTCCTTGTACTCCTTCGACAGCCCCCCTGGCGATATCCTGCTCTTCCATTACGCGGCTGGCTTTCCCGACCTGCCTTGTCCGAAATGCCCTGGGTACGAGACCTGTAATCGGTCCACACAGACGATTGCGCCGCCCGCTTTCGCCTTTTTTCTTTCTAATTTTTGGAACAGTTGTGTGTACATGAGTTCCTTTGCTGGCCTGATTTTTTTTTTCCTCCCCCCCTACAGACTCATTTAGTCTGTTACATTGTGCTGATGTGCAGAAGCGCAGGGGGACATTTGCATATATGCAAAGCCTTACAAAATGTGCTGAGAGGTGTAACCTCTTCTTGGGCAAGCTGTTTTCATTTTCTCGCCTAACAGCCTTCCTCTATCCTGTCCTCCCTGTTCATTACGTTAAAGGCACCTTCCATTTCTCCAATAAAATAGCTATTTTTTTCACGGCAGTGGCAGCTTGTTACCCATCAGAAAAGATGACAGAAGTCTTTTTCTGACGTGTGCTCAGGCTGTTGGAGGTTGTAGAGTAAAAGAAGGAGCGTTTCCCCCGCTGCCAGCGGTGCACGGTTTCCTCCATGGTACGATGACCAGTGCAGCTGAACTGTCACGGAGAGGGACGTTTGCAGCATACACGTGGCAGACCAAATTTAGAGGAAGGAAGAGGTAAAGAGTGTTGTGAGCCTAAACAAGGGTGATATTGTACTGCTGAATTTTCAGGGAAGTAGGGAAAGAGAATACAATTAAGGATGTTTGCACTTTAATTGTTTCCAAGGCACTTTTACAAGTTAAGAGGAAAACTTCATAAAAGTGACAAAACCATATGCTGAGTATAATTGCAATTATCATGCGTACATGGGAAGACTGTCGCAAGTCTGTAAGAACCTGTAAAAATAGTAGAAAATTTGAGTAATTTATTTATGTTAATGCTTGGCATTAGACAAACAAGGCGTGCAGTTACCTTGTGTTCTCAAGGTGGGTTTTAAGCATCTGTGTGAATTGAAACAAAGATGGGAGTGGTAAATTCTTCAGAGACAGGTCAAAGACCGCGGTCCCGTGTTCAGTGGAACAGGTCCCATCGCTTGGCAGGAGGGGAGCGTGATCCTGCGCTGGGTTTATGTCCAGTTTCTTGCATCGTATCTCTGTGCTAGTTCTCACGGGCTGCACCCTCTAGAAGTCGGCGTGGGAGCTGTGCTATGCCGCCGCTGCTTCTGCGGTCCATCACGGAGCAGCCGCCGCCGCGGGCACCTCGGGGTTAGTGCTACCGACCAACAAAGGGACCTGCCTGTCACAGGTGACAGGCCACAGCATGCAGAGCGGTCCTGCGAAGCCGTCTGGTGCCGTTCGTTAAAACGCCGAAGTGCTGGAGAAAAGAGAGACAGGTTTACAATTATTCTGTATTTGATATCGGATATTACTGAAGTGGCCAACCGAAATCACCTACCAACTCCATCAGCAGTTTATATCTACAGAAACGTGCCTCATGCTACTGCCAGGTTTTGTCAAAAATTGATGATTACGGGGCGCCCAGCCTATCTGAGCAGCATCCAGCCTGAGAACCCTTAAAAAGGCGTCCTTTACTGAAAGTGCTGCCAAGCTGCTCGCCGTAGGATGTTTCAGCAGTGGAGGCACCTCAAGCTACTAGAGCTTTTTGAAAACCTTGGCTGTGAAGCCTGAAGCTGTGAATATGTAATATGTGATGGCGCTAGGCCCAGCTGGGGTACAAACACAGACCTACGAAAACACGTGAGAATACGAACAGTGCTAACAAGATCTAGATACTGTGCTCCGCTGCTGCTCTCATCCCAATTCCATAAAATGGCATATGGAAATGAAGAATTTACTCTCTGCCCATTTCTTCTAGCCTTAAGGTTAAATTCTGAACTTTATGGGACTTTCTGGTTTCCTCTGTTTTTCATCTCCCCTTTCAACTTAATATTGCCTTTTAGTTTTATTATCTTGAAAGCTCAGAGAGATTCAGAATTTTATCTGCGGGGAAGCTCATTTGTTTTTAAATGATTTTCAGTCTGGAAGTTGGGAGATTACAGGCAGCCGTAAAAGAAATTGCCTACGAATAAAGATGAGTTTCTTGGTTACCTGAAAACCCAAATGGGTTCAAAATAAGAGTTTAAAAGACAAGATTCTTTTGGCACGTTGATCCAATGGTTTTACACCCCAAGGCCTGTTAAATAATGAGGGGCACTTGGATTTCTCCACCTCTTGTAGTCTGTGGAATTAGTCAAATGCCGAGCTGCGGTAGGATGCCAGCTCGGTCAGATCACAAGCAAGTGTACGAGACCACTTACTCCACAGCACTGTCGGGGGCAGCTTTGCATCTAGAAACCGCACAACTTGGGATAAGGGCAGTGGGTTTCTCTACTCTGCAGGCACAGGTCAGGCAAGGACGTCTTCAGGGCTGACCAAGAAAGGGAGCCCCAGCCCTGGGCGAGGTACCCGGCTGCGACATCGTACTCATCATGGGCTCTGCTTCTCGCTACGGGCTGCTGAGCCCGTACAAATAGTGAGAAAGGAAAAAAAACAGTGTGCTCCAGTGGAAATTCTAGTTCTATCTTTACATTCCCATCGTTAGCAAGTACAGGTTATCAGAGTTTGGTAGTAGGGTGATACAGACCCTCATTAATTCCTAGATTTCCTTTGATATAAACTTTATTTCATGAAGAAAGGTGGGTGCATCAGGAAAATGAGGTGGCTATCCTTAAGGTTTTTCTGTTTTCTGAGATGGGTAATAATAAAATAGTTTTTAATGGATGGTTAAGTTCAATGTCATTAATAGATGATAATTTTCCTGTTCTGTGGTTAGGAAGATGATATATATGAAAAAACAGAATAGAAAACCTGCAGAAGTAATCTTTTCTTCCCAGGCTTTTCTTTTCTNCTTTTTTTTTTGGTCACTTTACTGTCATTGCTTTGCTTTTAGGGAGAGATAATTGTGAAGAGAAACAAGTTTAAAACTAAGACGTTTCAAAGTTTGCCTTCTAATATTTTCTAAGGAAACTCAGATTGTGTGTGGTTTTCATTTCAAGTTCTGTGCTGTGCTGTCCCTGATAAGAAACTTCAGTGGTTTGAATGGACACCAAAGTTTCAGCCTAAAGCAAGAAAACTGGCAAAAAACCCAACTCAAGGCTGTCTTTTAATGAACAATGTTTGTTCCTCTCTGCTATGATTCTCCTGTGACTGTGATCAGGAATTCTGAGGACTGTGGTACCTGCCAGTAAACTGGTGCAGATGCACACACACGCGCGCACAGTGGGAGGAAAAACACTGTATTTGATCTGAGGCATCAAACGTTTTGGGGAATCATCTGATCTCAAGGATATCTGCTCCTTCCTTTCCCCACATCTTTTCTTTTTTTTAAAGATACATCCCTAATCAGGCTTTGTCACCGCTCTGTAAGCCGCAGACCTGTTAGCAGTGCTGGAAGATAAAGAGATGGGCAAAGAAAGAAGAGGGAGGTTGTCTTTGCATTGGTGTTCTAAATATTTATTCTAGATGTGTGCCAGACCACTCGCTTCTGATTTGGAGGAAAGGGACCCCAAACACCAAGTGATACAAAACCAGAGAAGTATTATGCGGGTTGTAATCATTGTTTATTGTATTCCTAGAGCATATATTATCTGTTTGAGAACGTAAAGGCTGCTCTTTTGGGTCACAGCCCTGGTCCCATCTTGTCTCCTCTCTGACAGTGGCTGGTGCTGGCTACCTCCGAGTAACCCTTGGTGCACGGGAGTAGTAAGGGTCTCAGGGCAGCGCTTTTCCGATCCTACGGGCTAAGCAGTAGCTTAAATGCTTGCCCAGAGCTGCCAGAACTTGGGCTGAGACAGTCATTCCTCTGCAGTGCCTCCCTTGCCTTCGGTTTCACGAGAGGTCTCTGTTTGGTGGGGATGGGCCTGGTGGTGGAGTTAAAAAATGAGCTTGTTCTTGATTTGTTCTTGGTTTTCCTGAAAACATAACAATAATTTTGAATTGGAACAACTCTGTGTTGTCTTCTCTTTCAGACTTTTTCAGAATTTCTCGTGACGGAACAACTTTCTGGCCAGTTCCACCCAGTCACCGAGTGATGGGACTGCAGGATCTGGAAGGTGCGCCCTGGAGACACGGGTGCAGCTGTGCCGTGGGTGCTGCTGTAACATGGATTAGGCCAGGTAAGGGACCGATCACTTCAGCCACCCTTTGCTGTGAGGATATGCCTGCTGTTTGTTTGTCTTTACGCTGTTGTACTTGCCACTTTCTTCTGCCTGACAGTAACTTCATAAGACTTAGAATTGAGGTGCCTAGAGCTGAGAGGTGAGACCCGCTCCGTCACCAGGTTTCTGCTGTAACAGTTTGCCTAAATAGTCTTTCAAAATGATATTCAATTCTTATATTTATAGCCACCTAAAAAAAACTTGGCCAGCCATCCTGCTTAAATGAAACGTTCCAAAAACTTGCTGAGAAGCTCAGCAATTTTGCTTTCCCTTTTGTTACCTAATTCTGCTAAGTTTTATTATTATAGACCTCCCAGTTGCCTTCACTAAAATCCCTTTTGCCTGCTGAGAAGCTCATAAGAGGGATGTGCAGGCTGTGGGCAGCCGGGAGCTGCGCAAGCCCTGGCTCTCGGGAAGGGCTTCTGGATTGCCCTGGGCTTTATCACCAGATGTGAGGGTGCTCAGGAGGCTTCGAGCACGGCTCTTGCGATGTAAATGGCTGCGTTGTGTGCAGAAGAGGGCAAGAGACTGTTTTGTCTTCGTGGCCAGGGGAACTGGAAACATTCGTCATTTTTGACAGTACTAAGCAAGACAGAACTGTGCTGACTGGGGTTTCCTTGAGCTTCCCAGTCTGCTCGTGGCCTCTGTACTTGTCTTCGGGTGTCTTGATGTGCCAGGAAGTCTTCGCTGGTGTGGTTACGCTTAAAGAGTGGTGCAAGTATATGAGCAAAGTACCTCATTGACACAAACAGCTTCTCCAATAAGAGGGTTTAAAATACACTGGTAAACTTCTCAGTAGATATGAAGCTAAATCCAGTTCCTTCAGGAAAATAGAGGGCACCGACAGAAGCTTTTTTGCTGGTGTAACCGTATCTATACTAAGGCTTTTGCTGGTGTAAATCTGCTTTGTAAAGTCCAGGCTGGCAGGGTGCGCGCTGTGAGGGAGGAGCAGAGGAGACGGCGCCCGCTGCCGCGTCACGGCGCCCGGCTCGTGCTGAGCAGGGATGAGGGTGGAGAAGAGGGGCTGCTGCTGGGTCACTGCGCTCCTGGTGAACCTGCCCCTCGGGCCGCTGGTCCCTCTGGGCTGCAGGGAGAGTTTCAGTCTGTATTCATATGGAATCTAGCCTAACGGCACCTGGCAAAAGTGCGTCGGTGCTGCGGTAGTACGAGTGTGGTACGGGCACAGAGCTGTTCTGTGCGGACTGCCAAAAAGTGCACTCGCATCCTCAGCCGCGTGGCATGCCTGTCCCGTAAACGGAGAGTAAGTATTTCACCTTGGGGACCTACTTGCCCTGTAGAAAAGAAGAGGGCTCTGTAAACACGGGGCCAGCCTTCCTTTCCATGCAGCCAGGTAGCGTGTCTACCTTTCTGTCCTTTTAAGACATCTGAACTGGACTAGGCAGGTGCCTGCCTAAAGCTGTTACCAGAGCCATGAAAGCGTTTCTGCTCTTCCTCCATTAGAACCCCAGCACAATCAAGGCAGAGATTTTTTGTAAGTCCTCCAAAGGCAGCTTCCGTCTTATCCACATGTCAAGGTGCTCGGAACAGGTTTCACTATGTGTCTATAGCACTGTAATTCTTTCTAGCCTCAATGTGTACTTGAAAAACTGTAATTTCCTCAGTCAGTACATAACAGCTTCGCAAATTCTACAGGGGATGATTTATCACTGGCTAAAAAGCAGTGGGTTTTCGACTCTTAACTCTATGGGTTTCCTGCATAAATCCACCAGATTATCACCGATCTGTCCAAGTTGCTGTAAAGAAGTCACAGGCAGAATTTCTTTTTTTTTTTTTTTTTTTTTTTTTTTTTGTTTAAAAAATTNAAGTTGAAATTTTTTTTTTTTTTTTTTTTTTTTTTTGTTGTGAGCATCAAAAGTTGACTTTCTGACTGCACAGCAGAAATACTCTGTTTGCTACTTACATGAGCATAATTTTGTGACTAAATTACTTAAGTCAGCAACTAATTTCACTGGTGCCTCAGACCTACTTTAAATGAACAGGTATATTCATCAATCACCTCCCTTCTTCGAGTGCTGGCCTAATCGATACATGACAGAGCTATTTAAACACTTTCCTATTTGAAAAAAAAAAAAGGAGGAAAAAGTGTGGATAGACAAAACAGCAGAATAAAAAGTAGAGGGAATTTTAGGGACGGACATTGAAGTTTGATGTTATTCTGCATTAGGACTTTCTCAATCACTAAGCAAGAAGGATTACGTAGTGGTACCCTTCCACCCAAGGCCCTAAATGGACAGGGTATGGTGACCGCAACATTGCGGTTGCATACAGATACAGCTGACCACGGTGGAGCTTGAGCAGTTTGGAAATGCCTGCGTGCGAAGGGATCGCGTTGTGCTGAGCAGCGCGAGCGCTTAAAGCACATCACTGTCATAAAGGGCAACGGAAACACCTTGGACCACGTGATGGCTGTCAAATGCTCAGCTGGCAAGTGTCTTGCTCAAGAGTCGTATGTACTGGGAACAGGGCCAGGAAGGGATGAAATACGGTCTCTGGAACAGCTGTGGTGCGCTGGATCTTTTAGACCACACCATCTCTCAGTGAATATGACTTTCATTAATGTAAATGCAGCGTTGTGGACTTGTTGCAAGGAACTGGTTGTGTATTTCTGTGTTGGTCACAGCTCAACTCTACCAAAGGGTATCGATACAACCTGCTGGCTGAAAAAAAGTGAGACATTTAAAAATCTAGGTATTGAAGGAATTATTGTGCAGTGATGCCTAAGCCAAAAGGAATGAGAAAACCTCATTCTGATGCTGGATGTGCTCAAAGATAACTCCTCTCCGGTCAGCTGAATGACTCTGGGCTTATGTGGCTTTAGCAGAGAGTGTCATTGCAGAGATGAAAGGTGGGGTCATACGTTACTGAGACTGTATCCCCGATCAGCCTTTGTGTTCTGGTCTGCGATACCGGGCTAGTAGTACACAGCCGGACCTTTAGAGAGGGTTTAACTTCCTCTCTTCCTTGACAACAACTAGATTTTTACCAGTGCTTCAGCTGAGGCACCTGGTGCTGCAGAAACACCAACCCAGAGCCCTGTGTAGTACTCTGGGTCCCTTCAAGAAGCGTGTGACCGAGGAGAAGAGGGGCTGTGAAAAGTCGTCTGTTGAAACAGCCCTGTTGCTCCACACAATGATTTTGCCCAGAGCTTTACGCCTTCCCGTAGTTTACCGGCACTCTGCAGCACGTTCCTGAGGTACCTTGGATTAATCACCTGTATTATGACGTTAGCTTTTTATTTCTCATCTGAACAATGATGGTTTCCACAGCAGTCCATGCGTCAGGGCTCTGCCAGCGGCAGGGGGGTTGGCGTTACGTCCTCGCAAGGAGAGATGTAACACCAACCTATTGCTAAGAGCTCGGAAACAGCCTCGGTTTGCAGGAATGCCTCAGAAATGGCCACGGAGAAAAGCAGGACGCGAGGCACTACGGAATTGGTGATAGCTGGTGCTGCAGAAATCTTTGCTACCCAATTAAACCTCAAAAGCCCCATAGGGCTTTGCGCATCACTAGAAGTTACCATTGTCCTTTTCATTCTGTGTTTTGCAACACTGAGGGCTTTTTGGGTTTATTGACTTATTTTCTACTCTCAGCTTTTATTCTCATGCTGCGTAAGAATGAAGTGGCTAATACGTGCTTGCAAACCAGAAATGCTAGTTGTTAGAAATATGATTATCGTTTGTTTTAGAAAATTAATTAGAAACATAAATTAGTGCTTTTATATCATGATTCATTTAAAAGAAATATTTATTCTGGATGTAGTTTTGTCTAATTTTACTCAATGCAGTTCCAAAATCAGTTAGCTATAAGCTTTGTTTGCAAGCTCAGTGTTGTAAGAGTGAGACTGAAGTTCTTGCAGAACGACATCCTTCTCTCTTTGTGCTTAAAACTCCCTACCTACACATTTAACAAAATGAAGGCTTAATAAATTTCTTTTCTCTCTTTAAGTGTACCAGTTAAGTTATATTACTCTATTCTCCAACTGCAAAGCTGCATGTACATGCTTAATCGAAAAACCTGTTAAATGTAATATTACTTGCAGCATGTGCTTCTGTAATCAGATATTTTTCTCTTTCAAAGTGAAAAGGTGCTTGACTATTCAGAGAGTGCAGGTCTCTCTTCTGGACATTGTGTAGCGCAGCTGCTGCATGTTAAAGAAACCTGAGATTCGCGGATCAGCTTCCCTGGGGAGGAGACAGCAGAGGATCAGTATATTAAATGCCTCTCTCTTTATTTACATACCTATGCCAGTGCCGGAACAGAGGCCATCACAAAACAAGCACTCTGATAATTCTGCCTTCCAGAAAACCCACCCTGAAAGCTAATGACACCTTCCTGGGAAGCTTCCCTAGCCTAAAAAATTGCTAGAGTAGTAAAAAATCCCCAGAAAGCAAACTCTGCTAACCGCCACTGATGTTCTCCAAGGGTGACCGCTGAACAAAACTTAAAATTAACAGCTCTCTTCAAAGGCTAAAGCCTAACTCACATGTTAGGGAAACAGTCTGAAACATTATGTATAATAACAAAACAATTTGTTGACTCTTGTCTTAACACTGCATTAATATTAACAAAACTTGCTCAGCTTTGGAGCTGGTAAGAATTGCAACTCTTGTGTGTGTGACAGGAAAATAATTGATTGGGACACAGTGTTTGGCCTGATATTCTTGGGTGCCTATGGCTGCATCTACACTACTGCTTTAGGTTGGATCAGGAACGTACTTTTGAAGTAAATCTCCCAGTCGTTCCCACGTAGTGTACTTGAATTCACACAGGACTGAATTGGAGGACATGCTCCAGCTGCTAAGGGGTGTTCCGTCTACGGGGACTGGTCTAGAGCGTAATCTGCAGCAATCGGTGCTGAAGCGTAGACGGTAAAGCCAGGCGGCCGTCAGCGGTTCAGATGCACCGCCGCTCCATGACCTTGAAACACGGCTTGTCCACCAAGAGGCTGCTTCTCCTGGGGACAGAAGACAGCTGGGTTCTCAGTGGTGGTGTAGAGGATCCCCTTTGACTACTAGGAGTTCCTTCATGTTTGTACACGGCAGTAACCTGTCCCTGAGAGATGCGAGATCTAGGTTAGGAAAAGACTTCTCTTAGCGGTAGTTATCCGTTGTACCATGTCTCAATCCCCTTTGTTTCCTTCCTTTGAAAATGTCTGGGGCTGCTTTTCTTCTTCTATTTGCGCATACCTTTAATACCTACTGAAATCAATGCCTCTAAGGAAGGATTCCTTTTCGTCAGTGCAGTGGGGTACAGCTCTGCCATCCAAAACCCTGGGTTGGCAAAACAAAACCAAGGCTGAAATATTCCCCCCTCCCGCTCCTCTAAATCCCTGTTGATCTGTAGGGGATAGGAGAAAAGAATTGCTCCCTTCGAAGACAGGAACATTCAGATGAAGAAATTTTAAAGCTGCACGTTTGTTTCAAATGGATCCTATTTAGCTTGACAGTAAAAGAGCCACAGGGCTGAATTTTATTACACATTTGTGCAACAGGCATTAAATGTTTCATGTTAAGAATATATTAAATTGTTTTAAAAAAAGAAACACACAGCCACATTCAGAAAGAACCGATACAGAAAATGAGTAGCATTCCTCTGAGGTTTTTGTGCATTTAAAACCTAAAGATTGAAAAAAAGAAAGTGCTGAAGATAATAGGATTTCATCACCTCTCCTGTCCTAGCTGCCTTTGGGGGGGGGGTTGTGGGATTTTTTTTCTTTTTGGTGTTTTTGCCAGTTCAGAAAAGCACTCACTTTACTTCAGAGGTGTCAATAATCCCACCATTACTTCAGCTTTTGGTGATGGACTTGCTGGACCGAGGTCTTCATGAAAAGTCAGGCCCCAAGCTAATGCTCTGAGTGATGTGAAAATCAATTTGGTGCATTGGTCCTGAAGAAACAAATCCTGCCTTTTTTCCTTTTTTTTTTCCTTTTTTCCTTTTTTCCTTTTTTCCTTTTTTCCTTTTTTCCTTTTTTCCTTTTTTCCTTTTTTCCTTTTTTCCTTTTTTCCTTTTTTCCTTTTTTCCTTTTTTCCTTTTTTCCTTTTTTCCTTTTTTCCTTTTTTCCTTTTTTCCTTTTTTTTGTAGCCTCTTTGATTCGGGTATCCTCATGCATTCTTGCCCGGTAAAGGTGAGGATTCTGCCTGCTGGTCTCCGTAGGGCTGTTTGCAGAGAGAGCAGCCACTGGGCACAAGTGAAATGATGGAAATGGACCTAACTGAGCAAAGGTGTGGAAAAAGCGCGCAGCGTTATAAGTCCTTGACTTCAGTTTGAATTAAAGGACTCTTTGCTGCAGGGGAGTGTAGCATTCACGCACCCTTAACTTCGAAAGGAAGGATTTTTCTACTGAATGTAGGTGTGGGGCAGTGGTTTTGCCGTAGTCTTCGCTGTAGTAACATCAACGCTGCAGTGGGGTCCTCTTGTGTTTGCCACTAATTGCTACGCGTCTTTGGAGTTGGATTATTTGGAGGGGTGGGTGGTTTTCTTTTTGCTTCATATCCTCTTGCAATAGCGAAGAAATGCTTTCTTCAGCACTGAAGCAACATGAGCGTGTTCTGACCTGGCGAGTCATAGTAAGGCAGATACCCAGATTGCTAATTGCACTGCCGGTAATCATCTACATTTCACAGGCAGCTTACACCCTGCATTCTTCTGTTTCCATCTGGCATTACGCACACATTCGTTCATTTCTGCTCCTGCCTTTTAGCCACACAGCATTAACTGTATTATAGATGCCAGGGTGGAAAAACGCCATCCTTGGAAGCGTGTGGGAGGGATCGGCAAAGAGTAAACGACTGGCATCAATCATGCTACAATTAGATTTCCTTGTTGAGACTTCGATATGTCTTTGGGCGACCAGGCTAACAAACTGCCAGTTTCTTGTCATCAGCAAGCTCTGTGCTGATTAGTATCCACTAATAAAAGTTTCCTTTTTCAGCATGTTAGAGGAGGGATGCGGGTAACAGGATACTATCTTCTATACTTTATATTGGTGTGGTCTAACCTTCGTGGACTTACCGCTCGTATCAGAATGGTTCCTTTACCGGCAAAGATAGTGGAACTGGAGCAATCCAGAGAGGGTATGGCAATCCCCTAGGGTGACGTGCACATCTGAGGGCATTGAAAAGGGCCCCGTGTGTTACGTGGGCAAACTAAAGTGTGGGTTCATCCGTTTAATTACGTATGTCCTGAGACAGCCTTACTACTGAGGTTGATTGCACAGAGCAAAGACCCAGGGTTTCGCAAGGTCCAGAAGGAAGCGATGGCTTCCCTACCTCCAGCAGTCTTCACCTGCAGCCAGATGCCTTTCTAAAATACCAACTTTGGGCAAGGGCAAGGGCAAGTTCTTAGTGCAGCATGGGAGCAGTTCAGTAAAACAGAAACCCCTTGCCTGTGCCGAGTAAATATTTTAGTCTGGTCTAAAATCTATGTATTAATAACACTGAAAGAGAAGCAAATACCTTCCAGGCATGTAGATAGAGACTTTCCTTTGAATACCTTTCCTGAAGCACCAGCAGCAGTATGTCTGAAGGGTGATTTGTAATCTTAGCAGATTCTGAATCACCCAGGATGCTTTCTGCGAGTGGGAAGTCAGCGTGACTCATGTTTTAGCACTGGAGGTTTCTCAGAGCAATGCTGTTTTGACAGCAGCAGTGTGGCTTTTGTGTTGTCCTTCAGTTTATCAGAGGACTTCTGTCTTAGGTTTGTTATTAAGACTTCATTTCACTATCTGGGAAGCCTTGTCAGGTTATGACCATTTGCTCATATGAATGGCTTAAGGCTGTTCACTAATGCTCTTATCTAGACTGGATTATTTTCAGAGGCCTTGTACACGTTCTGCCAAAGATGCGGAACTTGGCATGGACCATAACCAGGTATAGAGGGGTCTAAATATATTACTCCAATCTCGATATCTTTATCCAGAGTAAAGATTTGCCAATATGAAGATCTATATGAGCTTTAAAGCTGTTATAGATTTAAGGTAATGGTGTTAAAATATCTGAATAGTGGGTTTTTTTGCCTGATATCCCCTTGTGATCACTTTATATTTTCTCTTGTTTCTCGTACAGTAACAAACACAGACTTCCATTCACGTGGGAGCCACAGGGCCATATAAACAGAGACATGGTCTCTGTCCTGAAAACCTTAGTCCTGACAAATGAGATAAAGTAAGGGTGAAGTGAGCATTACCTACGCCTGACTGAGGAAGTGTGATACGGGGAGAAGGCTAGCTCACATAATTATCACCTGCTGAAGCTGCTAATTGACGTGCCATCTCCAGGATTTTGATTTAGGATCTTCGGTACAAGACCTTCCTTTTTCTTTGCTATGAGAGAACTCTTTTGAGCTGTTCTTGCTGGCTTTAGTGACAATGGGCACACCAAGTCTAGAGACAGTGTGAGAAGTATGCTTTCCACAGTTTTGCTTTGTGGCTGGACCTGATTGTAGAATAAAAGCCATGGAAATGATTGTAACATCTTTCTGAATCTTGTGGGTAGCTAAACATCAAGTTTTAAAGCACCCCATAGGACTACTATTTTTTTTTTTTTTTTGTCGTCTTCTTCTTCGGGACCCTGATCTACAGGATTTTTCTCTATCAGTTATAGTTATATTGCTTCATGTCTCATCGTGTTTCTCCAGTTCATTGTTCACAAAAACCTGCGCCTGAACTTTACATATGCACATTCTGGCAGCGTAATCCAGGACCAATATAAAACTCGAGCGCTTTATTTATCTGAATGGGTAGAACGTTTCAGCAGGCTACTTTTTTACCTGTCCAATTCTGATGCAGAGCAAAACTGAAGAAAGAAACCAGGGTGGCAAGTAAACATACTCCTCTTGTTCCTGCAGAACTGTCAGCTGTGCACAGATGGCCTTAGGAGGGAGTAGGCACTTCAGGCTTCTTAATGCAGAACGAAGGAACATGCTGGTTACTGTGTGAGTGACTCATCCGTTCGGCTACACTTGTCTTTTACATGCACTTCTTGCGCTTCTTGATATTATGTGGTACTTAAGAATAAGCATCTATTGCCTATTCATCCTCTTAGTCATGGCAGAATGAAAAGTGCACGTGAACTTCCTCCCTCCTCTACCACCGAGTTCATTTTGTCTCCCCATTCAGTAGATCTTGCAGGAAAGAGCCGAGTGGCTTGGCCATACTGGAGCAGTAACAAATCAGATGGCATCTCCATATGTGACAGACCAGGCGGTTTTGAAGCTGTGCATCTGCTTTTAAGAATCAAGCTTAAAAATGAATTGACAGTCGTGTCAGATGGGCAGCACGGAGCTACTCCAGCAGGTGATAAAGCAGCTACAATGCAGAAGGCTCCTTTGAATTTCCCAGTACACAATTTGTGTGCAGTCAGCTGAATCTGAACGTGGACTGGAAGATGCAAAGTGGTAGTGTCCGGCCAGGCTGCCGTTCTCTGAGATACGCCCTAGAATTAAAGTCAGAAATTTCTTTAGCTCTTGCAGAGATGCTTGGAATATACCTCCTCAGGAATTAAATGACCATTTCTACTTCTTCAAGTATTGTGATAAAGTTTTGTCAGCAGAACTCAGCTTGGTATCGGATGCTTCACCATCTCCAACTAAGGGATTTTGCATACTTTACAAATAAAGCCGTTGGGACTGTCAGAATTTTATACGCTGTGTAGCGTGTCCTGCTCTAGAAACAATAACGCAGTTCTGAAGATCCCCTGTGGAAGCCATCAAAGGCCGTCCTGCTGCAGCAGCTGTGGCAGTGCTGCTTCTTGCTAATCAGAAAACATGAAGAGTGTAATAATAATTACTGGTTTCTACTATCTGTAAGGGTGGATTTGCTTCGTTTGGTGCAATGTCTCACTCTACCACTGCTCGCTCAGGCAGCTGCAAAAGATCTGGGATGGAAAATACTTGAATAGGACTTTTCTTTCTGCTGAAAACCTACACGTCTTTGTCCAAAATCACAAATGTGCGTTAGAAGATGAGACACAGACACCTGTATGTTGGTTTGAACCTTTTTCAGTATTCCTATACCCACTCTAGGATAAGGATCGTGGTCCTGAATTTTGTTTTTAGTTTTGTCTGCAGAATTCCATTCAAAACACTATACTAAAAGCTAGATGCCATTCTGGAATATAACTTCGAATAATTAAAGGAGAAAGACTTCAAAATTCAGGAACATGTGATTTAAATTATGGGAGGAATTTGTTAAGAAAGCCTAATTGTTTGCTCTGTAGCATCATCACCTTCATCTGTTTTATTGTGTAAATATTTAACAGGGGTCTTTCTGTGAAGAAAATACAAGAGAAAAATATTATCGTACATCGTAAAGAGCTAATTGTGTATTTTCCACAGAATTGTTGATAGTCTTTGTTTATACGTTACTTTTTTAAAGGTTTACAAAGTACATGAACGCTGTGAGTTCAGCGTTACTTCCACTGCTGTCTAGCATCAAAGTCTTGGTTCAGTGGGACAAGACCAAGTTTGAACAGAAAGACAGCTGCAAAACACGTCACTGAATGTTATTTGTTCCTGTGTGTGCTCTCACTTCACTACAAATATCTGCTACATAGGAAATGCTGTGGAAAGCAAGCAAAGCGCATGCAAATTGTAGAAGCAACCATGCAAAATAGATTCTACAAATGAAATATGACATGCCATGATAACTTCTTCAGCACTGAAGCAGAAGAGTACAACAAGACGCAGAAGAGAAGAATTTGTTTGCCGATCCTTTGTGTCACAGTGCCACACACGGTAGTCCTGGGCCAGGAGAACATTGTGCAAAGTTCAGCTCAAGTACAGAATGAAGAGTCTCTTCCCTCCAAAGCCCTTGCAGTCCAGCTCTCTGTGTCAGTAAGCTGGCAACGGATTGGTCCTTGGTTGTACGTGGAAACTGCAACTAACATAAAATTCAGATTCTGACATTCTAGAAATAAAATTCAGAGGTTTAGATGTTTTCCAGATGTTTGATTCCACCTCCTTCCATGGCACCAAGGGGTTAGTTTGCTTTATACTCTCTTGGTTGCCGTTTGTTACAAACAGGCTCGACATCTTCCTATCTTAATTATAGGCTTAATTAGAAGGAAAGATCAATATTTAGGAGAATAGAAGCAGACAGATAATAAAGCTCCAAAGATAATGAAAACAATTAAACTATTTTTCTGGGTTACGTGAGGATATGGAATAATCTTTGTGGATCTGGCATTTTGATTGTAGTGAAATTGTCTCTGACCTCAGAATCTGGAGTCGAATAAGAACCAAAAAAGTGTAATACTAAAAATAGCAGGAACTGAGCATTTTCCTTCTTATTCTTCTGAACTGTAAATGTCCACCTGAAAAAATACCTAATTCGCTGCCTTCAGGATCAGATGGTGATCACCTGCTTTCCCTTTCTGTAATGAGTCTCACCCACAACCCCTGTTTGAAGACCTGTAATTTCTGGTGAGACATCCACCTGCTAACACAAGGTAAATTTCAAAAGGCAACAGAGATCTTTTGAGTTCCTCTCAATCGAGACCAGATACTGAATAATTTCTGAACTGAGCTGCAATAAAATTGAAATGTGCCCCCCCCCTTTTTTTTTTTAACTAAAATTGTCTTTTGTTTACTAAAATAAAATAGAGGGGTTGGGCTCATCTCCCGCCTCCCTTTTCTCCTGTTTATACTGTTTTGTGATGGTAAACTCTGTCTTGTCTGGGCTTCTTCAGCCCCTTTCCCATTGAACCAGAGCACCGTTCTGGTGCAAGTCGGTGAGACCCTATGGTGACGTGGAGCATCTTAGTGCGGTTTCCATCATAAGAGCTTGGTGGCTCAGTTGTGCTTGTTTTCTTCCCATCGCTTCAGGCTTTTGGTTCTTACAGTTCTCTGAATGTTTCCACCAGGCTGTGGTCATCATCTCCCAATGTTACACAGCTCCACCCCCAGCCTAACGCTTGTTGGTTTTTTAGCAGGTTGGTCTGTTTTTTCTTTGTTTTAGAATTCAGCTACTTACGTGAAAATAACATCTCTGTGGACGTGCTGAGATGTGCTGGCAGAAAAGAAAGAGTCTTATTGTTCGCATGGTGAAGGGGAAAAGCCAAGTAGTTGTTCCCTGTAAAAGCTTTCTTTGGCAAGGGCTCCTGCTGGGTTTTGGTTGGTTTTGTTGCTGTTTCTTCCCCCCCTGCCATTAAAGCTGGTGCTGTCTCTTATTTATGAAAAGCTAAACTTAGGTATTTTACTAGGCAATGAAAAATCATCCTTAGAACTCTGACCAGCCACTGCGGTATGTGGCTGCGTATTGGGACCTGCAAAAATAAGAGGATGACAACTCAGATGGAGTCACGGCACCGCCTGTTACCTTCGTGTTGAAGTCAAGAGAGAGGGATCTTGTACAGGAGGGACAGTACGCCAGCGAGGGCTTACCCTGCAGTCCCGGTGCAGGGGTGCTGTGGGAGCAAGGGAAGCAGAGGACACTCAATAGCACAACTACAAGAAAAGTAAAATTGTTGTCCAAAACCTACTTGGGGATGAAACGTTAACCGGGGGAGGTGGAAGCAGACGGTACGTTTGTACGACCTTGTGGGAGAGAGCTCGTGGTCTGTGCGCAGAAGCAAAGTTTCTGTGTGGCTGCTGGTGCTGCTGAGAGATTATTTATTTGTCTTCCCCTCGCTCTCTTCTGGTAAAAAGCTTCCCTCCCCTCACAAAAAGAAGCACTTCTTTTCACAGAGAATTACTTGAGGATTTGTGACTGTGGAACAGTGAATCGATACTTGTTTGCGAAAAGCTTCGGTTAAAGTGGGACAAGTGGAGATTAGCTAGCTGATCTGCCGGTTGTCCATCACTATAGGTTTCTCGTTGTTAGATGGAGAGGTTTATCTTGCCCTCCCTGTTCAGAGCCGGGAAGCGATCTGAGACGAACTGTGTGGCTCACAGGAATTAAAAATAAAAGCTGTAGGTGCCACAGAAGCAATTGGAAAGAAGGACTCCTCCGAGGGAGCGACGTGGGCACCTTTGAACTTGTTTGTGCTCTGGACAAACTGCCCCCGCTTAAATCTCCCTAATCACCAAAGGAAGCCTGAGTAGGCAGAGGTTATGGGGTTGGGGTGAGGTTAATTAACCTCCAGTTTTGTAATTCCTGTGTAGAGATGGCTCCAAAATAGTGAAGAAGGATCCAGTCTCGGAAGGGTCCTTTTTTTGTGGCTGGACCTTTGTGCCCAAAACAGAGCTGGGTTTTAAGCTCAACCAGTTTTGCCGAGATGCCGGATGCCAGCTCTAGGGGGTTGACAAATTGACGCTTGCCACAAATTGCTCAAAGGTCCACTAAAATCAAGATGCCTCCAGGTGAATACCGAGGTTTAACCTGGTGGCTCAGACTGCGGGAGGTAAGGTAATATGTGATTTCCTCCAAGATTCGGAAATGTGCAGGCTGGAGTGAACCACACGATATTTTTAATCTGAGTTTTTAGATTCCATAGAGTTAGATCATTTTTATACCACTTGGATTTGTTCCAGTGTTTGTTTATATTTCAATAGGGGACGGCAGGACTTCATGTGCTTTTGTCAGTGACATAGACATATTAACCAGAAGTGTCTAATTATCTTTATTGATTAACCTTATCTTATAAAGAAGTAGTCACTCACTAGAGCAGTCCATATTCTGTACGCTGCAGGAAGAGAAAATGATTAATTTACTCCCCGGATTGTACTGCTCTGTATGCTACGAGAGTAAGTGATGGATAAGGGACAGCCTGCGCTGTCTTGGGTCAGAACAGTAGGTCAGAGTCATCATTTACCTTTTGAATGTAGAGTGAGAATTTCCTCTTCTTGCAAATCATGACCCCAATTCACTTGTTTACAGGGAGAGGCAGAATTGGACACACAGTTGTGTTCTGCCGTGTACACGTATACAAACAGTTAGTATACATGCTGTTAGTAGGTCTGAAGTATCTGTAGAGGGAAGTAGGACCGGTGATTTCTGAGATGAATTAGAAAAGCTATCTATTAAAAGTCTACAGAGCTTTACTGTTAAGTTTCTTTCAAATCATACGTTTCAACCTGTCCTTTGCTGTGATGCCAGGAACCGTTGACCAAAGCCAGAGTGCATATTCGCTTAGACCGCTTTGTTTTGTCAGGCAGTAATGTCTTGCTTTCTTCCCTATGATGCACCATTTGTTCATCTTGTGCCACGTTTGGAGCTCTTGCCTTGCTTTCTGTTTGTAAGTCTCTAGCGCAGTAAGACCCTGGTGTGTGAGGAAGGATCCTAAACGCAGTTTAATGACACAATCTAACCTTTATCCAACTTTGTGTGTGGTACCTATATATGTGGGGGGTGGGGTGGGTATGGTATGTGGGTAAATACGATCTCTGCATCTGGAGATGCCTGTGTCTTGCAGAAGTCAGACAGGAATGCTCATCGTGCATTGAAATTATTAGTATATTGTTATATTTAATGCAACGGAAACACAATGACTTAAGAAATAATCTCATAAATCCCAGAAAGAAAAAGAAGGCTAACCCAAGAATGCTCTTTGCCAGTGCCATGTGGGTTGAGAGCACTGTCGGTTTTACGGCATTCCTTGGTGTATTTTTCAGCCTCCCTTTTGGTTTGTCATCTTCCTTTGCACTATGTCTAAGGCATAGCTTCATTCTCTGCACAACCAAGATTCCCCTCTAGGCGTTTCCTATTCTCATGTTCCATTCTGCCTTTTGTATTCTTGTTTTTTGTGCTAGAGACGGTCTTATTCACGTTTGTGTCTTGCATGGAGTTTTCTTCTTCTTTTGTTATTCTGACTGCTTTCCCCGGCAAGGAGGCTTCCTCTTCTCCACTCTGTCAAACCAAGCCCCTCCACTGTAATGATCGTATCCTTCTCCTGCTGTCATCTCTCTCCTATTTCTGACTCACTGTTCCATTCCACTTTAGCAGGAAGGGAGCTGACGTACGGCAGCCACTGGTACTGTAAATACTACAGTCACCTTAATGCTGAGCTGGGTTTTTGCTCTCCCCCGTCGCTCTCTGTGATCACTCACGTACCTCCACAGGAAGTCTAGTGTCCCTCGCTACCTAGCAAAATGGGTCCCCATTGCTCTCTAGGGCTCCGGGTGTTCCCATAGCATCCCAAATCATCCTGAGGGCGTACCGAATATGTTCATGTCCATCTTCCTGGAGAGGCTGGAAGAAATCCTCTTCTGATCAGTCAGATGCTTTTTGCTATTGGTAGGACAAATGTAATGGAGTCAATTTTGCCTTTGAATTGTTTTGCTTTTATTATATCACGCACAGTACACTGACATTTTGACCTATGTGATACTCCTGTTTAAAAATCCAGTCATTTTGTGTGACATGTCCTCAAAATGGCTTGTTTTTCACTGGTCCAGGCAGTGTGATTAAATGTTCCAGGTTACACATAATAGCACGGTTGTAGCTTGGGTAGCACCGTTCCCGTCTAGTTCATCAGATACACTGAACAATACCGGCTGGCTTCCCAGTACGCCGGTTACTCCTGGGGCTAGGCTCTCCCAGTAACGCCCCCACACGTGTTTACAGTATAGCCCAATGACACGAGCGTGTGCCGTGCTCTTGGTGCCGGCTGTGGTTTGTGCATGGTCACCGCTACAAAGGGGCGCTCTCAGCTATTGCACGCAACCTGAGCGTGCTGAGCAGGCAACACCTACGTTTTAGTCCAGTAAATCGTGATGTTGTTTTTTGAGGATGGTGCTTGATGGCGATTTTCCATACTCTGGGAGCGGATGCCTTTAGACATGATCGGGGAGTTACATGTCCTCATAGCACACACAAAGTCTGCTTAGCAGCTTTTAGCTGTCGTCCAGAGTACGTTTTTTATCTCTAAAGGACATGAATTCAGTGCTCAAAAATAAATTGCCTCCTCCTTGATGTAGTCCTGATTTTTATGATTTCTGACAGAGTCCCAATTCATGCATTTCTTATTTCATTTTTGCATTACATTTATTTCAATAGAATTACGCAAGTATAAGATCGTAAGATTGAATGATAAAGTGATAAACAGGCATTTGTATTTATCACAGATCCTGCATATAAGAATTTTTCTGTAAGTCAAATCTTGTTTGCCCTACTGACATGAGTGGTAGCACTCATGTGACCAAAGAATAGTAGGAATTTTCCTTCTATGGAGAGAAATGCTAACCTGACCAGCTTTACTAACAGCATATTCTGTTGTTTTCAAGTCTTTTGATTATGAGGGGCAGCTGGGGTTTGTTCTCCAGACATTAAAAGAGAGAGTTTTTTAGGTTTCATCTTCTGTTTTCCAAATTTAAGCCACAACATTTGTTCTAGATGATTGTATCATGCAGTATAAAGTAAACTTGTGCTAGATTAAAAGCCATTTTATAGAGTTTACACTTTGCTAGTTTTATAGACTAACATAAAACATAAAGGTATCTTGGGATTTTTTGTTCCTCCATAAGAAATTGAAGATGTTTTTCTAGCTGCTTGAAAATAGAATGCCAGAATGTGCATTAGTAGAACATAACCGTTTTGATCATGTTAATGCCACTCTGTGGGGCAAATTCTGCCTCATGAGGGCAACCTTAACTTTTTGTACTTCTGGAATAATTATGATCAATTACGATCTGTAATCCAGGGCTTAATTTAATCCATGGGTAAAACATGTGCTTTGTCTTCATCTTCACTAGCCAGCTGTTAAATGGAACAGAAGGGAAACATTTATCACGCAGAAAATTTGTTTTCGAAAAGTTCGTGTTATAGCTTTGATTTCATCAAGTTCTGTAAATCAAGGATACGTTAAGTTTCATTAGCGGGCCCTTCCACGAGGCTGACTGGTTAATCAACACGCACAGGAAGCTTTGCTGTCTCTCTCTCTCTCTCTCTCCACCGTAATTCCAAAGACCTTTCCACTTTGTCTGCAGGCTCTCAGGCTCATCTGTGTTTCCCCCGCAGTGGAAGCAGCTGGTCCTGTTTCCCGAGGCAGTTGGCCTTAGGAAACGCACAGCGGGGAAATGCCACACTGTAAGCCACCAACATGGAGAGCTACAAGTAGAAAAGTACTTCATTGACCTTTGGAGGAAAGGCGAGACCTGGAATTGCGTGACTATGTTTCAGGGTAGGCCGTGAGTAGCACTTACTAAGTGGAAATCTCTAAGTTGTCTCTAAAATAAGGAAGTGTGGTTCCAGAGCTATAGGGGCATCTTCGGGAAAAGGCAACGCGGTGTAGTGTCCTTATTGTGTCCCTCATAAAGACCAAGGCTTGGGTGTGGGGGTAGGCTGTGACGTACAAACAGTGGTTTGAGTTCCTCCCGTGGCCAGATATGACCTGTTGTCCTTTGCGAATTCTGCAGTTCAGCTTGATAAACTTCTGCAGTTTTTCTATTACGCAGGACAAAGCATCACTATTGATTTTTACAGCTTGATGAATTTTATTTCTGTTTTCTTGCCAAATCAGCATAAAGGGGAAAAAAAAAATCACAAATCATTGCACAGAACTAGGGAAAATTTTCAAGCTTAATGAGAGTTTTGTACTTACCTCTCTGAAATTTTAAAAGCATGTGTGTTGGACCACCCTATGGCTAATAATTTTTCCTCCGGAAACACCATTGTTGAAAGCAAACTGGTTGCTGGGTTGACCACTTGCTATGTGGAAAATCAAACTCTGCTTTTCATCTGATGAGGGAAACATGAACACATAGCGGTTGCTCGGGCTGAAGTAGAAGTTACTGAGTACAGCGGCTCTGTACGGTGTCTTCGTCCAGCCAGCCTGCAGAGATCATCCTGAAGTCAGAGCAGCAAACTCTGCTCGTGAAATCAAGTCAGCATGAGCTTTGTTTCTCAGGAATCTCAAAACCATTTCAATTAGGAGAGGCTTTATGCTGCTAACCATCAGATGGACCAGCCTGACATTTTATTGCCTGGGAAAGCGTGGGTAAGGCTGATTTTAGCTAGCACTTCACTGGCCAAGGGGAAACCTTTTCACTACTTCATACTGTGCTGACATATAAATACATCAGGTATTCTTCCAGAGCGAACAGCTACAGCAAAAAGAATTCCTCCATCCTCCTAGACCGTAGACCCACTTTTGATGTGGATTTAAATACAAATAAAAGAGGAAAAACCTTTCCAAACTATAAATTAATGGATCAAATATTTCTAAATGAAATTGGAACGGCGTCTGTGGTTTTATTATCTTTTGCCATACAGGGCTGTCTTTGAAAGGGGAAAAAGCTTAGTGAAAAGTAATTTCAGAGCCTTGACTGCTTTTTGATTACAATTTGGGATTACGGTTTTAATCACCGCTTATCAAGTAATACCACAAACCTCAGAGCATGACCATCTTTCTCAGGGGAAGCCAGATTTAAAAGCCAATTTTCAGCAATCCTTCTTCTTTCTCCCAAACTCGTCTAACATATATGGAGGGATAATAATCTGTGATATTACAAGAGACCTTAAGCAATGCCCGAAACTCTCTGTGTTCTCAGATTTCTTCTGAGTTTTCCTCATTGTAGTAGAAGTATTATTGTTCAGCAGAAATACTGGCATATGTCTAAGCAAGCTCTTGTTTCAAGGCAGCCTCCATCCGAGTGCAAGATAGCGAGCACGCTCCCCCTTTCCCAAGCAAGCGACAGATTTTACACACCAAACTCCTGTGTTCAGGGGAGGTCTGAAATGTATACCTCGTATTTATATGCAAATAGCTGCTGCAAAATGGCTTCAGGCGCAAGCTAAAGCTCTCCCAAAGATGCGTACGAGCCAGCAGATACAGCCATGACAGATACTGGAGTTAAAAGATGGGTTTTAACTCAAAGTTAGTGTTATTGCATAGTTTTTCCACTGTGGGAGCTGGGTAGCAGCCCTGTGTCTGAAGCAGGGTGAGAGAAGAGGGAGCCCTTGGTTTCTGAAGTGCTTCAGAGAGCAGGACCGGGGCTTTGCAAGGGGAAAGACCCCCGTTAAACACATTTTGAAGTGTGGTGCTTGGTAGGGAGGTAAAGTGGCCAAGATCAACCCTGGACCCTTTCCTTGGGTTTGCTTTGGTGACTCTGTCTCACAGCGGAGTGCCGTGAGCTGCTGCTGTAGGACACCTAGTGCGTGTTAGTTCCGTCAGATAAATGTTGCCTGTCTTTTTAAAAGTGAAGACAAAGCCTTCCTCTTCACTCCGAAGAGCTTGCGTCTAATGAGAGTAATCGGACTGATTCTGACCACAATTAACTTTTGTCTGAATTATTCAATTCCTACTCAATAACGCTAGGGATGGAAGAGGCCTATTAGATCATTCCGTTTCTTCTCTGTAAAAAGCAGGATGTAACCTGATGGGAGATGATGCATCTTTGATAAAAGTGATGCTGTGAGTGATCTTGGCCAAAAGGCTTAGAAGATGCTGTTACCTGCTAAGGGGACGCCAGAGCTAGTTCTGTTCAAGAGCTAATGTACATGTGGTGCGTGAGCCTGTAGACAGGGCTTGGCATGGGCGTACTACAGCCAAGGAAGGCAGTGTTCGCTCCAAGGTTAGTGTCTCTGTGAAAAGAAGCTTGTGCAGAAACACTTGCAAACCACTCTTTTTTATTTTTAATTGTTTGAAGAGAGCTTTGAATGAGGCTCTAAGTAGTGTTAATGAACTGATAAATGGCTGAAAGGGGAGCAGGTGAATTGGTGTCTATCCAGCTTCCTGGAGGAACATAGTGCTCCTTGCTACTGCTGCGAGTGTCCATAATTTACCTACAAGTGATGAGCACGCAAAGAACTGCATTAGATAGATTTACTCTCAGTGAAGACCAAGTGCATAAGACAGACTTACCAACATCAATCCTATCTCTTAACTTCACAGTTTGAGCCCGTCATTAACCCCTGGTGGAAGCATGGTATGATAAGATTATCACTGATGGGACAGGCTCATCCTCTGAGCAGCATTCCTTTTTCTTCAAATTTGTGTTTGGAAGTTCTCTACCAGCTGGGTGGGCAGAGGATGATAAATCCAGCAAACTGTTGCTCGAGCAGAACCTCATCTGTCTACACGTGAAGAGCTTTCCATCTCTATGGAGTAGGCAAAAATCCTCAAAACCCCCAAATCAGAGCTATTTTTTAGGTAGCCTGGCAAGGGCGCTACAGCAGCACAGAAGACAGTCATATGGCAGATGACTTGTTGGCTTGGTATTGCGCAGTGCAGAATCACTGGATGACTTGGATGCTTCAGCAAAATAGGTGTGTTTGACCAACTGAAATTTGGATGCCTACTGACCTTGGCTGTTGAAAGCTGAGCGATGCAGCCTCACAATCCATAACGCAGGACTGTTAATGTTTCCCTCTGGGAATTCAGGATGCTCGTGCTCTGGCCCAGTGTGGAGTTTGGAGGGACTGGGTTGAATTCATAGTCTTCTGCATTGTCTAGACCCTAGAGGAGAAGACAGTTTTAAGGGACGTCATTTAAGTGATGCACATGCGCGCATGGCATGGTTCACCTCCTGTCTGCTGAAATGCACGTTGTCCATCTGTTCTCTCTCTGTTCTTAGAGCAGTTGGGATGCTGATCAAGAGATCATGCCTTAGCTGGTCAAAATGTCAGTAATTGTAGTTCACTCCCTGATCTGCTTTTCACATAGATGGCTATAAAGATAGTGGGGAACTGGCACCTTCAGATGGGCCGTGTTGTTGATTGTGTGAATAAGATTCCCAGCAGAGTTTGGCTTGGAAATGGCAGAATGATTCTGGTTTCTTACACACATGTAGGGCTAAAACCAGTTGCACCTGTGTAAGTAATGGTTTCACTTGTATCAAAATTTTTCCTTAATTGGTTTCTTTAGTGATTGCCTTAATTTCAGACATGGATGAGAGGAAGATGTTTGTACTGATTTGATTAAGCCTGGCAGCTGTCTCTCTTGCTGGAAGGGATGCTCACAGAATATTTCTCGTCCTCCCTGTCTGATACCACAACGTCACATATACAGAGATCTTTCTCATTTTTCCGTAAGGACATTAAGTTGTGTGATGTTGTAGGCTTCAGTTTTCAAGAGCAAGTTGAAAGCGAGACAAGCAAGACTGAAGGAATGCTTGTAACTAGAGAACGCTTTCCCTGCACACGATCTCGAAATCTAAATGTTCTGTGAGTCAGAGTAAAAACAATTTTAAAAGACTGATGAAATATACTTTCAAAAGGGAGTGAAACCTTTTACCTATGGGTCCTCAGTCACAACACGGTCATAATAAGACTAGCTCAGAATTACAGTCTGGAAGTCCTGAGCTTGTAGCGTACTGCGATGTCTCAGATATGGGGAGCCTAGCATTTCTGTCCCTGCTTGTTTCTGCCTGAAAAATTAACATCATCTTCATCTGCTCCTTCTGCCAGCCTAAATTAATGTGCTAGTCTGCTCTAAGAGAAAAAGGAAAAAACCCTCCACCCTGCTAACAAAATACATCAATGCCAGCAGCCCCTACACATGAATGAACCTCAATAAGCAAACCACTGTGCATGGGTGACAGAGGAGGAGAAAAACAAGAAATTGATAAAGAAATACATTTCATTTTCAGGCTTCTAAGATGTTGGCTTAAAAACAACAGGGAGAGAAAATAAACCCAGTCGTATTTTAAAATCATGAAAAATACACTGACAGTGGCCTCCAACCTTAAGTAGTTGGGCTTTTTTTTTTGCCTACAGCAGTAGACAAAGGGCTGAGAACCATTTTCAGTTATTGTTTTGGAGCTCTAGTCATGCTCCTCCATTATGGATTGATCTTAATCTGTCTCAAAGCACGATTCCTGAACCTCTTACTACTTGTAGCATTCTGCTAAGGTATTGGTTGGGTTGGGTTAAACTCCTTCATTTAAGATAGCTGCAGGAAATGGTCATGCACATGCGGTCATTTAAAATGCCAAAGCAGAAAACAGCCGCACTGGCTGCTTGACTTGAAAGGGGGTCATTAACAAGTCTAGGTTTTCATCAGAAGGGTGAAAACCAAAATGCCAATACCTTTTGTTACATCAATTCTAGAAGTCCAAATGTGCCATGAGGCACAGGCCTGTTCTGTGTCCTGGTCAGGAAAGTGGGCCCAAGAAGACTTATCTCTTCATGCCTGTCGGTCTCTGCAAGTACTGATGCACGTACGCGTTTCCCTGTAGTATCCTGAGCACTTCCCTAGTCTTTCACGCAGAGGTCAGATATTCGTGTTTTCCTGTGATGCAGATGACATACTGAGGCAGAAAGTCCAAGGGCCAAATACGCAAAACTCTTGTCTCAAGATCCTAGGCTGTTTGGTTGATTTTTGCAAGTGCTGAGCTCCCAACTGCAGGTGCCCATTTGCATCTTCAGAGGTCTGAATACCGCTTTGGACCTACTCCTAGGTGATTTGTCCAGATCATAGCATTAGTTTATTGCCTGTGGGAGTCTCAAATGTGATACTGCCTTATTATAGATGTCCAGGGATAAGGAAGCACCATGTGGATGTGGCAAGTGAGGGAGGAAAGGGACGTCAGGGGACTCGTTTTACATCTTCCTCCCATTTCTTGATGAAGAATGATGTCCACGATGTGCTAAGTTTTGAGGGCTCCCTGCCCTTTACAGGCAGAGGCTTTGTGGTCTTCCCTCAGTTGTGATCATCCCTTGCAGTATTCAAGTGTTCGAACAAGGGGGTTTTGCCACGTCTGTCTGGTGTATTGCTCACCAGCACTACATGTGATTTATTGTGCTGCGTAGGTTTTTCCCCATGCATCTGTAGAAAACACGGGATAAATGACACAGACTGAGTGAAATCGTATCTCCCAAGCCTCCTCTGAAAAGCTAATTAAACCCACAGGGTCTTGTTTGGGGGTAGAAAAACAGCAGGATGTGAAGTACTGAAGACCAGTAAATAAATTATTGGTGCTCCTTGCTATTTCACTGCTAGTAGTGATGTGGAAAAAAAATCCAAATCTATTCTTTCTGCCTGACCATTTTATTATTAGCAGCTTCTCTGTGTTTTATCCATGACTTCCTGTTGAAGGAAACTGCACTGGGGAAAAAAGAGTTTTTAAAGGTTGGACTTAAGCTCATAAATATACAGGGAGCTTCTCCACTGAGCCTGAAATTCGTTGCTCCTGTTTTTCATCCAGTATATCTCATCACCTAGGCGGAACTAGAGACTTGTGGATGTGGCTTGGAACGTAACGCAGCTCTAGGCAAGCTGCCTGGGTACAGTGGTGGTTGCAGGGACTGTAGGGGAACTGCACGAGGACGAGGACAGAATCTAGTGGCCCCAGTAGTAAAGCACAGCATGCACAATCAATTAGCTGGAAAACGTAGGGCCATCCTTAATCGTTATCCCAGTGTTTGGTAACTTATCCGTTCCGGTGAATTGTATTTTATCCTTCCAGTGCCCTGTTGAAGTAGGAGGTGTGGATGTTTCCTAGGTGAAGAACTGAGGTGAAGTGACCTGGTCAAGGTCACACGGGAAGTCTGTGTTGGAGCAGGGATCTGAACTGTTTTTCCATTGGGTTGGCAATAATGGATGGGGCTGAATGAGAAGTATGTGCTCTTGCCAGATCCAGGCAGCAAGCAGAATACAGGAAAAGCACGTGTATAATGAATAAGAGAGTGGCTTGAGCTCCTGACAGCCACAGGAAAGGCTAAAAATGGTATCCTGTGCCTGCCCTTCCTGTTTCTTCAGTGGTGGCAAAGTCTGGAAATTAATGGTACCTGAGGCTGACTCGGTGATACTTGCAGTCCTCACCTCTTCTGTGAAACATGTGATACATCTTAGCCTTAAAAACCAGTGAAAAAGGGGAAATGCCAGTACAGTAGTGCTCCATACCAGTGTCCGTGCCTGGAGGTTGTGGCCATGCAGGGCTGGCTAAAGTCGCTCGTGCGGGAAGGGAGGCGTTTCAGAAGGACACAGGTTGGCACAGGACAGCTTGCAGATGGAGACAGGATTCCTGGGCACTTTGTGTCTGGGCACAAAGCCCTCTGGCTGAGTACCTTTAATCTGCCAGTATGAAGCCGAGGAGAGTGTAGGAGGAAGGGGCCCAACTTCTGCTTCTGTGTAGGAGCAGCCAGATGGATTTAGAAGACATCAAACTCTTTCCTTTAGGGTCTTGTTGATCCACTTGCTTAATCCTGCCCTCTTATAGGTAGACGTTAATGGAAGGACGCTGCGTCTTGGCCGTTTCAGAGACTGGTTATTAAAGAAGATGCTCAGATTCAGTCTAAGTAATTGCTGAGTTTTCTTCTGCTTAATGAAACTGAAGAAGAGGAAACTTCATAGCTTCTGGCTTATGTGTAAAAATTTCTCCCTACATTTCTCTCTAGGGCCTTTCCTTTTAATGTTGTTAAGTACAAGCGGAGAACATGCAGTTCTTGCTGTTGCCACATGGAAATGAATAATGGTTTTGGGCAAAGACCAAACTCAGTTTCCAGAAGGCTGCTCTTTCCTGCCCATTCATCTATGTGATGTATAAAACAAACTCAAGATATACTGGCAGGAAAAAAAGACTGTTTAGTATTCAGAGCTTCAAAGACATTTAACAATATTGTCTTCACCTAGGAACCAAATTATTTCTTCAAGAACTGTACAGAGAACACTTTGCTTTCAATTTACAGCGTGGTCTGTCAGAACATATTGCAGCGGTGAGTGTCCTGTGGCAGGATCGCTGAATTTATACCAATAAAGGCTCTGAATACCTTCTTGCAAATCTGCCTTGTCAGTCGGTGTGTTGGAGATTTAGATGAGGAGACATACTTTCTGATGCTTTTCCCCAGTATTGTAACTGTTTCTGGAGGATGAATGTTGTACAAGAAAGAAGATTAAGAGCCTAGGAGCCCTGTGCTTTAAGCAGTAATGTTCTTCAGACTATGTGCGTGAGCTTCCCTGAGTAAACTGGTTAATGCATGCCTCAGTTTCCACGTTTTAAATTGGAATAACCCCCTCTCTCTCTTAGACCTTTTCTCCAGCCTGAATTGGTTGCAAATCCTCAGTTCCACAAAGAAGAATTACGAGGATTTAATGTCTTTGGGTGAGGCGGAGGCTGGGAAGCTTGCCATGTGAGGAAAGGCTGAGAGCATTGGGTTTGTTCAGCCTTGAGAAGAGAAGGTTATGGGGAGACCTTATCACCATGTTCCAGTATTTAAAGGATGGCTACAAAGAAGATGCAGACTCCCTTTTTACAAGGAGTCACATGGAAAAGACCGAGGGGTGATGGGTACAAGTTACTCCAGGGGAGATTCTGATTGGACACAAGAGGAAAATTTTTGACAGTGAGAACAATCAGCCATTGGAATAATCTCCCCAGGTAAGCGGTGGTTTCCCCATCATTGGTACTTTTAAGATGCAGCTGGACAGGGTGCAGGGCCATTTTTTCTAGACCGTGCTTTTGCCGAGAAAGGTTGGAGCAGATGATCCTTGAGGTCCCTTCCAACCTGGTATTCTATGATTCTGAGACTCAGCAGGTCTGATCTGTAATAGACACAACTGCACTGTATACAAATATGAGGACAAAACTCTGTGTTTTACCAGGATTGAGAACGTTGTGGAGTGTCCCCTGAAGTTCTGTGCCTTCCTTTGGACAGAGTAGAGCATTTGATTATCTCATTTCTAATTTCATCTATTTAATCTTTGGCCTTTTCCTGATACTGTTAATGATAGTAGGACTAAATTCACCAACTCATTCCAAATTTGCCAGCAGATTAATGGTAACCAAGCTATTCTCAAAGGTCCGTTCCTGGGTTGCTCTTTTTGACTGGTTCTAGTTTGCTTTGGCTCAGGTCTTATGGAGGGCAAGAGCTTTGCACCACCCCCTACCGTTCCCACTAGTGAGAACTGCAGTTCTCCATTACGTAGTTTCTTAAGTTACCTGGCCTCAACGTTTTGTGTTGTGTGTGATTCATGCTTTCATTTGTACTGCAGAGCAGCAAGCCAACATCTCTGTCTAGTACCTCATCGTACGAGGGTGCCACGCTCATCTATGGCAAGGTAAAACTTGGATGGGAAATGAGGAAAAAACCACAAATCTTCTTGGGAATGTGTGCTGCTTCTAGTATGGTGGTGAACTGATAGGGATAATAGTGGGTACTCTAATGCCACTGGCTTCACTCATTCCTGGAGATACGAGGTATTTATTCATTCCAATTTAGTAAAGAAAACTCATACCCAAAGGCTAGTTTCATCAAGACTTTTAGAAGCAGAAAATATGTCTAGTAAGTTAGTCTTTTAAAACAGGGGGAAAGAAAAAAAAAAAAAAAGGAATCATGCCAAATGTAATTAAATATGGGGGCTTTGTTTGATTGTGGGTTTTTTATTTTATTTTAGGTTGGTTTTTTTTTAAACTTGGCCCCTCCTTAAATTCTGGAGCAATTTTGCCCATGCTGCCTCTCATCTGATCGAGTGAGGTGTGCATATGGAAAGAGAATATGCACAATCCACTGGGGACACAGAGGTTTCCACAGCAATCCATAACAAATGCATTGTTAGGTTGGTTTGTTCCTTCTCTTTCCTGCTGTGGAAAGTATTTGATATTCAAATTAAAATGGTGCTTGTTTAGGACAATTCAGTTAAAGAATAAGCCCGGTAATTGGTGCCCATGGGACTGTTTACACTCTGCTTGGTGTAATCCACTTATGGAAAATTAATGAAAGGCGATTTCCTCCTCCGTTGTAGCTGTTTTAATATGTACACTATGTTGTTTCCTCTTCCAGCTGAAGCTTCAGATGGTTATTTGGGGACAAAAGCTCCAGCAAACTAACACGCTCCCTGGAGAGCTCCTTAGGGTTTCGGGTGGCTTTGGCGAGGCAGAGGTTGCGCACGAGCCCCCGCGGCGCTGGGACTCAGGAATGTCCTCTGAACTACGAGCCGTTCCTGCTCCCGGGGACGACCAGGAGGAGTAGTTTGCTACCAATTTATGTCCCTCCGTGACACTTGCCGGTGGCAGCTAAGCTGATCTGGGGCTTTGTCCAGCTGCGAGATGTCCCCTCTAGAGCACAGCACCGATCTGCACCTGAACGTTCACATCAAGTGTTTCCTCCCTGCCCCAGCACCGGGGAGCCAGCTCAGGGAGAGGGGGCGCTGCCTTTTCTCGGGAAGCGCGTGGTCCAAGTCTGGATCTCGGTTGAGCTAACTGGAATTGATTTTTCAGCTTCCTCAACTAGCCGCACGAGCCCCTTTGGTAATATTGAGGGGGAGGTAGAAGGGAAAAGAAAGGGGTTATTATGCACCTATACAGGCCGTGATATACGCAGCGTTTAGTGTGATGGGATGCCAGTACCACGTACGTGCTCGTAAGGGCACTGTGTGTCCTGCAGGTTGGTGAAGGGAGGCGACCTCTCAAATGCCTGAGTCAAGCCTGAGCTAAGGCACTGCTGCCGCTGTGCACCGGTTTCCCATTTCCCATTTTGTCAGATGAGGGGAGAAAAGGAAAAAGAAAAGCCAGTATTTCTCCTTTCCTCGGGAATATTTTTTAGTTGTTGCGCAGGGAGCTGGCTGTAAGTGCAGGCTGTGTGTGAAAAACGAAATACTGCAGTAAGTAACTGTTCAATTTTACAAACGGTGCTAATGCACAGTTTTGGGCTGTGGGAGCCCTGAGTCAATACGGCCAAAGCAAAGAACTCCAGTTCCAGAGCAAATAGCAGCAGCAGAATTGGGAATAGTGAGAGTAGAAGTAGCATCATTTTGTTATTCACAGTGGCTACAGAAAAATTCGCTGAGGAAATATCAAATGCAGAGAGCTGGAGGTCAAAGAGGAGAACAAAATCAAGATCATCCTAGAGAAATTACCAAGCTGCATTGCCTGAAAGAAAGTGAAATGAAATCATTGCCTCTTACCTCAGTAATAAGGCATCGGGGTAACATACAGGAAATATGCTCAGTTTGACCTAGGCCTATTACCTAGATACCATCTCTTCCCTGTCTTCCCCCAAATTCCCTTCCCTCCTTCAGGCAGTGGACAGATTGTATTTTCTTTATCACTTCTAAGAAATGCCTTTTCTCTTTCTGTGCTCAGCCTGCCTTCCTATCTAGACTGTCACTCCTTTGAATCAAATGTACTGCAGTCTTCTCTCTCCTAGTGTCCTTAAAACCTGCATAGTTCTCCCTGACCCAGACACAACTACAAATGCTGAAATCATCCTTCTGATCCTCGCTTTGCCTGTTCTCCTGGGAACCCCTCCAACTGGGGACCCACCATTTCTCAAGTCTCTGCTACTTGACGTCACCTTTGGAAATCCAAATGTTTTTGCCATGCTTTTCTGCTTCTTTGTTCCTTATGTGTGGAGCACATCTCTGGACTGAGGCACCTGCTCTTTTAGCCCATCTCAAGATCTTTCTCTTCCATGCTTCTGCTAAGAAATGACTTAGGTAAGGTTAGGTTGACCAAAAGAGGTAGGAGGGGAGGGGGAGAATTGTCCTTTTTTTGTCCCCCCCTCACCATCTCCTGAATTTATTTGCATCCATGAATAAATAGCAGGGGGAAAAGTCTCGCTAGATATTGATGTGGAAAACGTGGCAAAATGCATTATTGTATAGGTGTCTTTCTCTGCATGGTCTACTGGTGTGGTACTACCTGTTCGGGAAATGTGTTGTTTACCAGGTAGGGTCATTGTCAGCGGGGCCACAGCTGCCGTGCTTTTTGCAAGTTTGGAGCCCAGGGTACAGGCAGAAGAAAATGCTTTGCTCAGCTCTTGTTTCACCCAGCTCAGCAACATCTCACGCCTGTTCTGCAAACCACGCAATAAACCTCACCTGCACAGTGCTGTGTCTTGACTGTTAAAACCTTGATGTATGGCACACGAGGTCCAACTCATAACGGTCTGCGTTCCACAGCTCATTTGGTATCGTTCTGAGGAGCATCTGTCTTAGCTACTGGCAGCACGATCTTTGAAAACAAGCTTCATTTTGCATCTCTGTTCTTTGGAAGATGTGGAAGATTTACGACCTACAAATAATGATGATAGGTGAACTTGTGTCCTAGGGAACGGGATGGAGGCAATGAGCTTGAGAGATGAACAACTCTGGGGTCATTTGGGCGTTCTCACTGGCATTATCAAATAGAGATGGATCGGGTTCACTCTGCCTCACCACTCAGCTGTCTTCCTGTGCAAGAGCTGAACCTCTCTGTAACGCAGCATTTTCCAAACACCAGACCATCTACAAGACAGCCTCAGAGATGGGCTGGAGGAGAGACAAGGAAGCTTCTGAAGGCTTTTATTCAGTTCATCAACACTTGAAGGGAGTTGGGAGGAAAAAGTAGATGTTTCGGGAAAAATGACTTTTCCTCAACAGTCACTTGAATGTCATTGAGAGGGACTGTCTGTTATCTCCAGGTGATTGGCACCTCCTGCTCTGGATTGAAGGAGACTCTCTGTTCGTATTAACATAACTCTTATCATTTTGTCACTTTTGAAGTCCCTGTGGACTTTAATTTTTTGCTTTAGGCATGGTGAACTTTATTATAATTTCATTTGAAGAAAATGATGAAAGGGGCTTGCTGGAAAAGTGTCGTGTTTCCTCAAGACTCCTGGGCTCAATGACCAAGACCTCCAGTTGTCCTTTAACAAGCCCATCATGGTTTTTTTATGTATTAAATTCTCTTTGTGGATACTAGATGTAAATGATAAATATTAATTAACTGAGGGGGATGAGTTGCACTTCTTGCCATGTAGCAACCCAGCTGTGGAAGGCAGGGTGCATGACCTGGGCAATGTTTTGTAAAGGGGGAATTGTTTAAAGAGGGTGTGAAGCTCTCATGCATCCTTGGTGAAGCTGGTGGAAGCCTCCCATTGAGTGTGGCGGGAGATGGGCAGTAGCTTGCTGTGTATTGGGTCTTATCATATGGATGCAAGGGCAGGAATACAGAATGGTTTTGTTAAAATGGACTTGGTTAGCTTTGATTTTGGGAACTACCCAGATGAGTAGTTGAGATGAAATAGTATTTTGCACAAGGAGCTCTCCTAAAATTAAGTGGAATCAGTGTGTGAGGATGTTTGGCTCTATGCCATGGTTCTTCTAAGCAAGTAAAATGAAAGGAAGCCAAAAACCTCCTCATAGTTAGTAGTGTACCTCTGTTCCCTGATTGTTAGCTGCAAGTTATTGGGAATAAAAGAAAGCAAAAAAAACCAAGAGTACCTGAAAATCACTCCACTGCCTGTAAAACTTATGACAGATACTTTTCATTTAATTCATTCGGGAAATCAATATGTCGTACAGAATCATTTGACTGTGGGTGGCAGTGAAATGATAAATATACATGAAAACAGAATTGGATTAATAATTTTTGACAGGTAATATAATGCAGCTGTTGCTGAATGATATTAACAAGAGAAGGCATGTTAAGTCCCAATGTCAGAGTAAGGCTAGGTGGTTATAATGTCTGAATAAATTTCGTGCTGTGACTGAAGACTCTCGATGGCAGATGGAGATCGACAATATAAAGTTCTATTAAAAAGTCCTTTGCTTTGCTAATTCTTGACTCTCTTTACCGGTCAGTAGTCTGCTCATCGATCTTGGCTGACTGAAATAGAATTTCCCCATTCTGTCTGCCTGAGCCAATAGATTTCATTTGCAATATACTGAGTTGTGAAAAAGTGGGAAACTTCACTCTCCTGAGATCAGCATCCCAAAGAAGGCTGTCGTCATCTGGGCAGGGCAGCATCTCTCTTCTAGCTCTTTTGTTCCCCGAGTGAGACTGAGATTTTTAGATTTCTTTCGTCAAGGTTTACAAAATGATTATAACTGCATATGAAAGCCAAAATGCCCTTTGTGAAGGACATCAGATTGGGTTTATTGCACTTCTCCTCTTCCAGTTTTTCTGTTCCCCTCTTCTGTCATTTTCTTTTTTCTGCTACCCCCACAGTCCAGCTGTCTCCTGACTCTCACATGTGTGGGAATTTTTGCCCCCAAGTAATGCAAAGCAACCAGAACCCACTTAAACTGCCTATAGACTCCACCTGAAAAAGGGTATTACGTGTGCCATTTCTTGCAAAAGACAGAGGGGCTGAGGTAATCTCCTGTTCTCACTATTCAGAGGATGCTGAGCTCAGAAAATACCTGTGTACGTCTTCCACGGGGCCATGATCTCTTTCTAGGCTTGGCTGTTTGCCCCTATCTCCTATTGTGATATTTTAAGTACTAGCAACAACTTGATCCTTGAAGATGCTGAATATGCCAACATCATTTCAGCAAAGCATTTGAGTAAGCATTACCTTAGAGTATGGGAATGGTTCCCGTGGGGACTGTACTTTTAACCATGTGCCTTTTAACCATGCTTGCCTTTGGCTGAAGTGCCAAGTGTTTGTTGGCTGAACAGACCTGGCAGAATCCACCCCTCGCTCTTACTTGTACCAGAAACTCCCCCCCGGTCACACTTGGATGGTGTCTGCGTGCAAGTTTAGCGAATGCTGTGAAGTTAAGCAGTAGGTTTTGTGGGTGGCAGATTTCATTTGCGGTACGTTTTACTTATCTACCTGCAACAAAGATTCCTTATATACTAGCAAACTAGAAGATGTAATTTTAAAGGAAAATTAAGGAGGAAGAGCAGTTTAATAGAAGTATAGATGTGCAGAGGCAGTAGGCCTCGCACATGGGAAAACCAAAATCAACCGTTTCACTTACTGAAGGGAAAATAAGAATTAAGACCATATGGGCCAGGTATTTCCCCTTTACAGCGATGTAAATGTGGAGGCACTGGTGGTGATGAATGTGATGACTGTGACTTCAACGCATGTTGAGCTCTGTCCAGGTAGATGTTAAATAGAAATAAGCATATTTTACAGATGATGGAGTTTGCTGAAGCTCCAAGGTCTAGTTCTTCTGTCAGTGTAGAAATCGGGACTTTTTCTATAAATTCTCCTCTGAGCTTTGCAAGAGGTTGCAGTGCGAGAGCTGTTCTGCAGAGGAAGCCAAAAAAAGTCTTGCCTTCTCAAAGTCATGTGGTAAAATGTTTTAAATGCTAATTTGAGACTTGTAGTGAATGAAACACCTTGAATAAGCATTGAAAGAGTAAGACAGGTGGAAATAGCTGGACTTTTTGCTACGTAGTTAGCTGCTCTGTGCCTCGCCACGATTTAGACACGCTCCCTGTAGCAGAGGAAGTTGAGCAGTGCTGGGCGTAGGTCTCTGCTTCCATCTCAGCAGGGCTGGGTCATGTGGGATTTTTGTATTTGAGGAGTTTCTTAAGGTAAAAACTCTTCCCTGAGTTTCTCCAAGCACTCATACTCCAGCCCGCAGACTCTCTCGGTGAGTGTCTGGTAGTGAAAGCACTGCAAAGGGATAATCGATTTTCAGCCATTTTGCAGCCTTTGGGACACAAGGAGTTGGGTAAGCATATGACGTGATCACTGTCCCTGCTTGAACGTGGAATCTCATCTTTTAAAAAGAAAAAAATCTTCCTTTAGTAGCGTATTTGTAGTTTTCCTTAGCCAGAATCCCTCCAGACAAATTCAAGCCTCACCGGTTGTTCAGGGGGACCGAACAACTTGGAGACCAGCTGCCACGCGTTTCAGTGCATATTGGCATTTACTCTGTTAGCTGTTAACTTCATCGTGAAATCACTTATTTTCCCTAGCAAAAGCTTTTTGTCTGAAGGCTCCATATCTCAGCCAGCATCTGCGTCCCTCTCTAAGAGGGCAGTATTGTTCAGTGAGAAAACAGACAATGCGTGACAGAGACGAGGGAAAAACGCAGTGACACAAAGCGGCCCCAAACCTGGTGCGAGTTAATGGGATTTACCAGAGTTTTAGCACCTCTGTAATGGGAGGCCTGGAGGAACCAGCGGACGTTTCTGCTGTAGAAGGTCCTGTCTACGCCCAGCAGAAAGACAGCACCTCGGTGAAGAACCTCCTGTCTCAAACTGCCATCTCATGAGCGTTTTTGTGTTAGCTATGGCTGTCTTCTAAAGGCTGAGGATGGCTGTAAGCGATGAAGTGACTGGGACTTAGAAAAGGATCTGCTTCAATACTTTTTATAACGGCAAGAAATGGTTAACATGGGGAGACGCTGGAATTAATTGACTTGTTCAGCTGTAGCTCATCTACTGTTCTGTCATGAAACTATCAGGGCTGCCATTTTATTACTCAGCCAGGACCTGGGAGAATATTTTAGTGAGACAGAGTAGATAAAGTGGCAAGGAAAAGAATAGGTAGCACTGGAATTATACAGCTCTTATTATAGCTTGTTTCAAAGATTATTTTAATTTAATTGATCAATTAGCTAAAATTATATACTAGCGTGCTGCTGGCATGGGCCCAGATAGGTGCTACCAGCATTTGTAATGTCCATCATACCAGCCGCAGATATCTTTGAAATGATTTACTTGGTGGAAAAAATGTTTTTAATTAGAGCATTACTTGTTATCTTTACCAGATTATTTAAACTAGCAGTTGGAGTGGTGACTTGATAATGTCCCTGTAAGAAATATTCTGCCAAGTGTACAACCCATAGATCTTGAGATAGACACATTTTGACCAGCTTTACAGCTCCACATATCAACTTCTACAGCAATTAGAAATAAAACCACATCAGGAGGCTAACCTCCATACCCAGGTTTAATTTCCATCAGTTAGAAACTGTTTACTTGTTCTAATTCGGTAGTTGCTGGTTTTCCTCTCTTCCTGTCGTATTTATCTTTATTCTTTCAACACGTAGCCACAATTTCAGCATACCTTGGTCATGCTAGGCTTTGAATAACATAGTATTTAAAAATAAAGAAACTTTTTGTTCAGTTCTCTCTAGTCTGGACAGCTTGTTTTAATAAGTTAGTAGCCTCTTCCTTTCACCACCTTCCACTGCTTAGTGATCTTGCTACTCTGGACTACTAAAATATGGAACATTTTCTGATAGTGCTCTTGTACAGAAACGGTATCTTTCAGTGTGATTTCAAAACTTTTCTGAATGAAGATTCTGCAGTCTTGTGCATTGGGCAAACACCGTCACCATTAAAACTAGTTGTATTTGATTAAATTAAATGTTTTCAGAAAGCATCTGATTTTGTCTAGCAATGTTTTGTCTTTTATTCACAGGAAACAGCCCAAACTCTCTTTTTACCTAGCTTTTATTGTCACCTTCTTTCGCTTTTGTGTCTAATAAATGCCAGTGTTTTGCGAATGCACATTTGACATGAATGGGAAAGGCTTTGTTCAACTTCCCCACAAGAAGGAAAAAAGCCCACTTGTCTAACTCATCGGAATTCTGACGGTTGTGCTGAAGCAGAGAAGGAAGGCGCCTGCCTGAAGTCACACGAAATGTGTGATAAACACAGCTAACACGGATCCCTGTGCCCTGTTCGGCTGACGGCAGCCAAAGCCTAGCCTAGCCAGACTTGGCTTCCCGAGAGAGCGGTGGGAAGAGGAGGTTACATGCTCAGCGCTGGATGGCTGAAAGACTTCTGGAAAGCTGAAATCTTCCCTGGCCTTCAACTCTGCGCTGCATCGGCGTGTTCCCAGAAATACGGAAGATTAATGTTTTCTGGTAACTCTTTGGAAGCATTCAGCTGAGTAATAGTGCAGATATTTCTACTCAGGAACTCATTTAGCCTGCTTCTGTGTTTTTAGTTTATACTACAATGAGATGAGTTACTGGCCAGACACTCGGGACAAGTGATGTGCTGTGGTTTGATTCCCCCCGCCAGGCTCTTCGGGCGGTTGTGAACACCTGGGTAGAGCGGGCGCAAAGCCGCGTAAAGGGATTCTGCCACTTGCATTTGTTTGATATACCACCTCGCTGTGAATAGGGTGAAGAGAGACTTGCCAAAGCGGAGTAAGGCAAGTGCCTGCTGTTTCCAGTCTCGTGCGTGTTGTGCGCTGCAAGCGGATCCATAATACGCAACCATGGACCTTCTTGGTTTGTAACACTCGGGGAACCTGTGCAAATGTTATAACCCCCCCTCCATCACAGGGCAGTCCAAACTCCATCCTAGGACATTGGGATCCCAAATTCCCAAGCCTGTCCTTTCTGATTTTGAGTGTTTTTACACTCACTTGCACAGAGTAAGGACTGCAAAAGACAGACATGGGCTAATCAAGCGGTGAGCTGATGGTCTTGTTCTTTCAGTAGGAGATTGAAAGATGAGATGTATGCATACTACTAGTTTCTTTAGGGCAAAAAAGTAGATTTGTTCCCAGCCTGTGCAGTTTTCGTTATTCTTCAGGGGGAGTGAGATGGGTTGAGGACAAGAACCCGAGGATGAAGTTGTTTCTAGTAGAGGTGTGTTGTTCTACATTGGCTATTGTAAAATAGGGCAGGCATTTGCAAATAGGAAACTGAGATGGGGAAAAATACTAAACGAGATGTCTGTGTTTGCTCTGCAAGTCCATAGCAGATGCAGAAATCAGTGTTAGTTTTTATGAATCCTGTGCTTTAACCAGCTCTTGCTGTTTCAATGCTAACGAAGAGCCAGGTTGTGACCGGGTCCTGCAGAACAGCCCGCAGTAAGGCCCGTTGCACTCTTTTTGTTGGTGCGTTACTGTTCCATCTCTCAGTGTCACGCTCCCCCTGGGCAGGAATATAGCCTGGAAGGCGCAGAAGTTGACGGCACGTGAGCAGACTGTACCTAGCTAAGAGCTGCAGGACCCAGCGGTGGAGCGGGGAGGCAGGAGCTGCGGCTCAGTCGCGCTGCCTTCCTCAGGCACCTCGGTTAGTGTCAGTCCTGCACGGGGCATGGAGCAAAGGCTCAGTCCAGGTCAGGATTAACCACGAGGTGAGTGTCCCTTTTCATTAAATTTGATGCTTGCGAAAGACTCCAGGCAAAGCATGAAACATGCTGAGATCCTGGAAAAACCAAACACACAAAACCCCCTCATGTCCATCTCTAAAATGATATGAGTAGTGTGTCTGATTTATGAAAAATGTATAAATGTGACTTGGGAACAGCTTGTGCTTTCACACTAAATAAAAGGAGAAGACAGAAGAGGGAACTCGAATGTCTGTGAGCATACTCATGTATACAAATGACTGTCATAAATCTTTCTGCATGATTGCTTTGCTTTGTGGCATCTCTTTGGGGAGTTCTTCAGGGGAAAAAGCCCTACAGTTTGGGAAACTGGAAAAAAAATTGCAAAAGAAAATGGATTTGCTGATATAATTATGCAATTCATGTAGAACATATTTGGTCTGCTAATCTGAACGGGAGGGAAAAGCCTAGACAGTGCTGTTGGTTTAAGGGAATTGAATTAAAAGACCAAACATCCTGGGTGAGACTGCTGCAGCTCTCAGGAGACAGGCCTGGCTCTGGAGGGGCTTGGAGCCCCAGAAACCCTGCTAGTGTCTCATGACTGAGGAAGGAAAATGCGTTATTCTTGCAAGATGGGCTGGGAGAAAACAAATTCCTCAGCTGGTATAAAACTACCTTGACATTGGTGCTCATTCACATTACCTGCAGATTTGGTCCACAGCATCCTCAGTCTGGGTTTAAAGTCACTCCTGATTGTGGTCTAGCTCCATCAGCCTGGAGCTCAGGGCAGGATGCAGAACTCCTCGGGAAACCAAGATGAGCCCTGGGGAGCTCATCTCCCATGGGGATTAGTGCTGTTATGGCCAGCCTGGACCCTGTACCCAAGCTAGTGCTGCTCTGTGACTGTAACAGCTCTGCCCTGCCATTCCCTCAAAGGTCTCTTCGGGTTGGGTGGTGGGTGGTTCTTAGTTGTCCTTTTGATAATATGTGAAGGAGGAGTGAGTGAGATCATTCAGAAAGAGATGGCAGAGAGGGGAAACGAGTGGAAAGACAGTGGAAAAGGAAGAGCTAAACTGTTTGCGCCCTTGTAATGTGGTAGTGTTGCGCTTTTCCAGGAGATCTCGGGGTGGGGGGGGAAGTCTTGCTCACCAGACCCAGGCTAAGACAGCACGACTGGCAGCTCTGTGGCTTGTTCCTGCCTCTCTGATTGCGTGGTCCTGATGTTGGTCTGAGCTGTACATCCTGCTGTCCCTCAGGAGTGACCTTGCTGGAGCCCAGGGCATGCCTGAGAGGTATTTCTGCAATTAATAGTTTGCAGAGGAATTCCTGTTAATTAGCTGGGCTTTTGCAGCGTGCTTGTGGAATAGTTAAACAATATATAAATAATATTAATAGTTATAAATAATATTAATAGCTAAATAACTATTAAAGCTGCAATAAAGTATGTCCAAAAAGGATATTTGGATAGCAAGGAGGATTTACTTTAATGGTATAGAGGGCTTTTTGCAAACCATGGTGAATGTGATTTTGATTTCTGAGCAAGGGTATGCACGTGTGATAGAACAGCTCAGAGCAACGCTCATGATCATGCCCTAGTGCCTGTCCTGAAATGACCGTAAATGATGCCAGCGAGTTCAATCAAGCTGATCTGTCCTGCTCTCCCTAACATCAGCCATCTGGCTCCGTAGCCTTTGTGTTGTGCATGACCAGCCAGCTGGCCATCTGCACATCTCAGCTTCCAGACCCCTCAGCCTCCCTTGGACAACAGCCGCCTTTGGGGCTTGAAGAGCTGCTCAGGCTTCCATGAAGGTGTAACTCCAGAAAAACTCTTTCCGTCATCTTCAGTGACAAGAGCAGTAACCTCATGGAAAGGCCATCACCTTTTCCTTCTGTCATTGAACTGTGATGCAAAAAGGAAGAAAAGCAAAGATTACAGTGAAGTTGCTGTTAGTATGGGGGAGTGAAGTCCTCAGCTGCTATACGCAGCTGTGATTTATTTTTTTGGTTTTTTTAAGGAACTAAGCTTGCCTTACTTATACTAAAAGCAAAATAATTGTCTTTGATAGAAATTTGTTCCTTTCAGTTGAAAGCCTCTGAATTTTGAAAGTCACTAGAGGCTGCCTTTTGCCTTCCTTTCTAGAGTTTTTGAAGAAACCAAAGAGATTCATGCTAAAAAGGGAACCGCTGAAGCCTGTTCCGTGGTCTTCTCGTGCTGTGCTCGGTTCCTCCATTCAAAGCGTTTGTTTAGTCAGACAGCTCCCAGCGAGCCAAGCTTTGTCCGACGTCCGTTGGCACGGGTGAACAGGGACCGCCTTGGCTCATCTACCAGGACATTTGCCGGAGACTTTAAATTCCGCTGTAGACCCAGCTACAGCTGCAGGACGGCTGTCTCCTCTTCACCTCCCTGGCGAAGGGAGCACAACCTCAGTCGGAAAGCCTTGGCTAAGGTCACGGGTAGTGCCAGGCTGCCTGTAAGCAGCCATCTCTTCGGGGGAGCAGTATTTTGGCCAAGAAGCTCGTGCTAACAGGAGAGTAGCACGTCTCAGTGTTTTGTAGCACAGAGTAGCAGAGAGAGGATGGGACGTATCTCGCTGTAAAAGCCGTTCTGCACGCTTTTGAAATAATCTTTGATAACTCAGAGGAAGGTGCAGCTGTGCCTTTCACCGAAGAGCAATGAGGATGGTAAAAAACTGCTTACCCCTCCTTATGCAGGCTTTCCCTGTACGTTAACAGCCGTCCCTCTCCCTGCTGGGCTGCCAGGGACTCGCTTAATTCCTGTGCTCAGCAGACTAGCAGGATGGAAACCGTGCCACAAGCAGTTCTTGCTGCTGTCATCCCATTTTCCACGGCGTGTGTAACACCAGTGACTGGATGCAGCAGGATTTTGGTGGGTTATTTCCCCGTGCTGGAAATCTGTCTAATCTGCCCTTTTCTCAGGCCTCCCTTCGCTTCTATTGGAAGCCAGCTCTGCTGCAATTTTCCAGGCACAGGTTAATAGGATAGATTAGTGGTTTATTACTATGATTATCTTATTGTTCTTTGTGTGACACTGACCACGAGTTTGAAGTGCTGCGTAAAACATAAAGGAGACACACGCCGCGCTCGCTAAAACAGTCTTTAGGTTATAGGGAGTCAGATCCTGCCGGTGCTCGGGAGGCAGCGTGTGTGTTCCCATTCACCTTCGCGGGCTCTTCGTGGGAGCATGGGTGTTTGTACTGGCTTTCTGGAACAAAATGCCTCGTATGTGGCTCTTCAAAGGTAGCTGCGGCGTAATTAGGAAGGGAATTTAAAAGGTTTTAGCAGGAATTTTCTAAAGCTCCCAAGTCATTACGGAGTGTAGGTACCAAAGAAATTCAGTGACTTTTGTGCTCTCAAGGCCAATGCGTGCTTCTGAAATCCCACTTATTTCTGCTTGGGGCCTGATCCCGTCACTGTAACTACGCTGCTTGTAGAGCACGTTGGTCTCTGCCTCGTGCGCTCTGTTTAACCTTGCTAGCTTGCGTGGGCTCCGGAGGATGGCTTCACCACCTTCTTCTCCTGGGGATGGACTGCGGGGTGCCTTTAAGTCTTATTTGTTGCAAGACAAGTTTGGAATTCCTTGTCCTCGTGCTGTGACTTGTGCGGTGAAAGGTGGCACCTTTGAGCACAAAAGCTGTTATTTGAAAGAGCAACAAGAAATCTGCCCCGAGGTGTTCACCTGCTCAGGGGCAGAGAAAGCCAAGAGCCCTTGCGTGTTCAGGGAGCTCACGGTTGAAACTTTCATCGAGCGGCACCACCAAAGCCCTTGAACGAAAGCCCAATCAAAGGTGTCAGTTCGGCTGCCAAGCCCACTAAAATGTCTGTAGGGTATCTCTCCAGGTAGTGGGAAATACTAAGTGCCTGCTTCTACAGAGAAGCCTGTATTTTAATAGTTTTTACTATTGAATGGCAATGTTAATGTATTCCATCAACTGCCCTGCAAACAGGAGTCTCGTGCACAAGAGATGTCCATTTCCCCGTTCATCCCTTGGCAGGTATTGCTGCTGTCATCCAGTTTTCCATGGGGTGTGTAACTTCAGTAACTGGCTGCATCAGGATTTAGTGGGCAGAGATGGGAAGCATCGCAGACTCAATGCATCTTCAGCCTTAGGCTGTGTCTGTGGGCGTCTGACTACATGAGACAGAATATATGAGATCCATCAGGAGGGAGTCACAGCTCTCGGTCCAATAGGGAGCCTAAAGACGTCGCTCTTCCATTTTATACCTTGAGTACAAAATCATTCTGGTTGGCTGTTTGGGTTTTGTTGTTGTTGTTGTTGGGTTTTTTGTGTTGGTTGGTTGGTTGGTTTTTTAAGGTTACCTGAAGCTGATGTCCTATATCTACATATGCACTACCGTGGCCTATGTTTCCGCCTTCTGGGGTTTCTGTCACCTCTTCCTAAAATTACCGGCCAAGGGAATAGCTCAATAGCAGGTATTAATTTCTCAGCAGTTTGAAGCACTAAAGTGAGAGTCTTAAGTATGGAGTTAAGAGCTTGGTTGTATCAGGCCTGACTACATTTTGGTTTCTTAGTATAATGTCATAAACTAAATTTTATCTAGTGAGTTATGAGGCATTAAGATCTCGTTAAGGATGACCTCTTTACTCCGCTGAAGCGCATAAAGGCATTTGTGTTGTTTCACAGTCTGTGAATCATCCTGTGGTGGTAGTGCTGGCTCTGATGTGGACTGGATAGAGACCGCTCCAAAGAGTAACTGGATGTTTGAATCTTTCATCTCCTGACACTGCTGCCCTTTGCTCTTCTCAGAGGTGCCTTGAAGGAGCCAACCAGGAAAAAAAAAAAATTTTTTTTTTCTTTTAGTCACCATTATTTGAAAAACAACCATAATTTATTAGCATGCAGACTGAGCGTCACAGACCATTTCCATCTCAAGCCATGATTTTCAGACCTCTTTAGAGCTAGAGGGAGGGTCTGGAAACCTACCAAATGCAGAGCCATTGGATCTATTTCCCATTGGATTTACTTCCATCTGTGCGCAAAAAGTGCAGAATCCACCTAGGAAAAATAGCAGAGTTTTGCACAGGTTTAAATGACTGCAGAGTGCCAGGGTGAAGAGAATATGGGCCCATATTTCTCTATGGAAGACAAGTAGTTCACAGAATAGGAATGTGATGTGGTTCGTGTTTTTGCTTTGCTAAGCCCAGGGGCCTTGTCATGTTGGTTTGGGAGATTGATACTTTCTTTACAGCTCTCTACCTCCAGGAATATTGTAGGTTGGGAAGAAAAAACCTGCCAGAGAAGGGGCTAAACTATGCAGCAGATAATACTGCGCTGTTGATCATGGATGTATTAAGAGTTTAAGTTGTTTCGTTGTTGTGGTTTTTTGGTTTTTGTTTGTTTCGTTGGTTGGTTGGTTTTGTTTTTTTTTTTTAAATTAAGTAAAATAGTGGTTGTTTTCCTCTAATCAAAGCGATTTGTCTTTTCACTCAACCTCCAGCCTTCCAGTCATGGCCTTTCCCCCCTGTTTTTTCTTCCCTTTTTATTTTTTTTTTCCCCCTCTCTCTCTCTTCTGCTCTAAGTGCAATCGACAGCAGCAGACCGGGTCTACAGCGGTTTGATGTTTATAAAGTGGTCCAATCATAGCTTCACTTCTGGGCAGGAGTAAATAAATTCATCAAGCAACTGATGCTTTTGCGCTGCTGTTATGATAAATGCTGCCATCAATTATACCAGTATGCTCAGGCTGCAAGGAGCAGAACTCACTGAACATTGCTGCCTGATAGGAATGACAAAAAGAAAATATGTGTTGACTCTCTTTATGCTTTGTATTCGCAAGCACAGCTCTCCAATTATACTAATTTGTTTGTTTGGATTAGGCAATAGATTAAGAAGTGTTTTTAGTTAACACTGGAGCATAACACGCATTAATATTTTGGCAAACATGACATAATTCTCTGCGTCGGGCCGGAATCAGCCGCGCGGTGAGTGTAGTCTTGTTGACTTTGAAGTTGCACCAGGTCCATGCCGTTGGAGCGTGCCGCGAAAGAGCAACCACTCGTCTGGCTGGGACCTCCACTGACTGCAGCACAGAAAGAGAGCTGAATGTCACCTTCTGAGTGCAGGACAAGGATGGTGTATGCACCCTTGCATGTAGCTTTTGAGCAATGCTTGTATGTGGCATTTGAGAATCTGCCGCTTCCCCAGCTGACTTTGCATTCCTCTGGAAAAATGGTACCGCTCCCAGTACTGAAGGTGTTTGTTCATTGTTGTGTTTTGAGGAGGTTGTAGGTGGTCGTTTTTAGATTTTCTGTTGTTTCAGCTCAGGACTGGCAATAATAAGGTGGCAACTGGCTTTTGTTCGATTACTACATTGAACTCAGTGCCCCCGCTCTTTTGTTCCTGCGTGGTGTTTATCACAGTCCTTGCGTGATGTGATTACAAAAGATTCGTTAGAGAAGTGAAAACCGAACTAGCAGACAGCACACTGTAAAACCTAAAGCATATTTAACATTATTTAAGACATACTTTCTTTGATCGCAAACTGTGAAGAAGCATTGCGTGAATTGAAGGAAATTAATTAATTCAACAGAGAGAGTTCCATTTTCTCCTTCCAAATTAATAAACAGCTTGCAGCTTTTCAGAACTGGACGTTGTCACTAAAATACCTAGAAACGAGTGCACCGTACAGCTCAAAATAGATGTAAACATACATCGTCTGCTTCTTTTGGTCCAGAGTTCACATGACAGCATGTATATTTAATACTGGCAATTTTAAAATTCAACAAGCATATATGGACCCCATACAAGCAGCTGATGTAGAACTCATCTAGAGTTAAATTTGTACTCTAGAGTTCTAGGTTACTTGTATGCAGCAGTAAAAGCCTGAACAGAGTCCTGTCCGTGGTGTGCCATCACGAGAGCTGTGTTTGCCATGGCTGCTGTCTCCCGTACCTCATGCGTTCGCTGTTCAGATGCTGCGGTGGGGCAGCGTGTGCTGGTTTTGTTGAGGTGGGAATGGCGAGGAGCCACGTCCAATCCTCCTCTCACGGATTCTACTGGTATGAATTTCAGACTTGTCTGCAGGTAGGATTTGGGTCAAGAAATAGGTAATTCTCAGTACAGGATCAAAATAGGCTAGACATTAGGAAAAAGTTGTTCACTGAAAAAGTTATCAAACATTGGAACAGGCTGCCCAGGGAGGTGGTTGAGTCACCATCCCTAGACGTGTTTAAAAGTCATGTAGATGTGGTGCTTGGAGACATGGTTTAGTGGCAGACCTGGTAGGGTAGGGTCAATGGTTGGACTGGATGATCTTAAAGGTCTTTTCCAACCTAAACAATTCTATGATTCTATGAAAATCAAATTTCCCTTTCTGTCTGCCTCACTACCTCTGAGAGAAGGCTGAACATAAATGACAATCTCATTTATATAAACAGCTGTTGTTGTTTGTGTTATTCTTAGGGGGGGGAGAACAAAATACTGCAAATTGGCAAGTTACGCACGTAGGTGTGAGGCCAGGGTCGCCCCAGCAGCACAGCTCTGTCGAGACAGCTCTGAATAGGGCCAGAAATCCCCGTGTGCACGGGGCTGTTGCGGACGTGGGGAGCTCATGCAGCTGGTTCTCTGCGGGATCAGCCCGCTTCTCCGAGCCAGCCAGGGTCGGCGGGGACTTGAAGAAAGCTCTATGAGACAGCGGGTGCCAGTTTTCACCCTGAGAGTGCGATCCTCTGCGTTTCACGTATCACAACGTTCGGCAGTGGGCTGGAATCGGTAGAGGGTCTGGTTCGTTAAGCGCAGCCTGGCTCGTAGTCGCTGAAGCATACACTGAAAAAACACGATATGCAACATCCTTATTAAACGCAGAGCATGGTCTGCAAACTGAAAGAAGGAAGGCTGGGCCCTGTAATCTACTCTGCAGAGAACAATTGTGCAAGGATTTACAAATGACGTTTACAAACGACGGGAGGAATGCTGTGCTAATAGCATCCAGACGAAAAACTCACTGGAAGATAAGAAATGGGTTTCAGTCCTCATAACAGTTCATTGTCTGCGGCAAAAGGATTTGGGCTTTTTAGCATTTCTTCCAAGTATTCATCTGCCTCCTTATCGAGAACTTGGGCTTTAATCCAGTGGAGTTTTGAGTTTCCAAAGAAGGTGCTTTTTTGTGTTTGGGAGTTGAAGGCTGGTTGTGGGCGCCGTTTACCCTGTTGTCCCGCTGGCTACGACTTTATCTGCCATAACACAGGTAATGGATGCAATTATGTCAGGATAAAGCCAGTGTCTGATTGACAGCCTCCGCTAAAGAAACAGTAGAAGGCTCCTCGTGCTGCCCCAGGCCGAAGCTCTGCCCTCTGGGTGGTGTGGGCACGCTGCCTTCCCAAGAGGGGACTGATGGGCCGCAGGCAAGGGAAGGTCGTGACTGATTTGTCAGATTAGAAAAGCCCACCTTATACTTTCATGGGCTTCGGTATGAACGGAAAGCGCTGGGATTTTGTGATCAGAGCCAATACGGTAAAGGATTTTTGTGATTCCTGGCAATCCCGGCTGGTGCAACAATGGATTTGGGGGTTCGGAAATGAAACCAGAGCTATGAGAATTTCGCATGCTCCTTCGTCTCCACCTTCACCAAACACGATCAAGGAAAAAGCTTTGATAATCGTTGAATGTTGAAATTAAGTTCAAAATTGCTTTGTCTGTTCTGGATAAGTCAGTTGTGCTATCTCTAGAAGTGCTGAAGTACCTTTTCAATGATTTTCTTTTTTTTTTATTGAAAAGACATTGTACTTTCCCCTGTTCTGGGCTCCTACATATTTAGCTGCTTTGGGGGACAAAGACTGTATTCACATGAGTCATCTGCACCCTCTTATACCCCACTTCTTACGTTGTGCAATGTTTGTGGAATGCCGTGAACTAACCAGTCTGCTACTGGTCTAATTGTAATTAGCCACAATGGTGACACATGAAAAAGAAAGAAATAATTTAATCTGATTTTGAAGAGAATTCCTTTTCCTTGAGTGAACTGTGCCTGTGGAGCTGGTGAGCGATGGCTCACACTGGTGCTCCAGCAGGTTGCCTTGCTGTGAGAGACATTGCTTCCCTCAATGGTGCCTCAAATGACCACCCCACCCCACCCCTTCTTTTTTTTTTTTTTCCAAAACTAACTTCTTCAGAAGTTCTCAAAATAGTGCTGAATACCAATGCTATTCACCTGCAGAGGAAAATCTTGCTGTAAATACAAGCATAAATAAGAGGCACAGTGTACCTCGCGGAAGGGCTCTGTAAAGCTTTCTTGGCTGGGACACCTGGGAATATCACAGGGACTTTGCGTTTCCAGGGAAGCTATTTTAATTTATTCTGGAAGAAGCGAGTGTGATTTTTGTCCTTCCTTTTCTGTGACTTCTTGTAAACAGGCACATCTTAAATACAGATAATTGGGTGAAAAGGGAAGAAAATAGTGTCTCTTTATATACAAGTAATTGCTGTCACGTCTAGGTACTTCTGAGACAGGTCCTAAGCTTTGTTCTTAAATTGCTCTGCAGCTGCGGTTTGCTATTGCCCTGAAGAAGAGAGTTTTACATTTCCCTTCCGTAACTTTCAGGAGCAATACCCAGCAGACTGCGTCGTTGCATCTCCAGGCTTGACCTTCTGTATTTGCATTCCTCAGTTTTCAGCTACTGGTTGCGAGACAGCATGCCCGCCATGCCCGCGTGCCGCCCGCGGTGCCGATGTGCCACCCCGAGTATTTCCCCATAGTAGTGGCTTTGGTGAACGGGGGCTGATTTGCCACATCCTCACCTGCGGCTGTGGGTACGTTTGAGGTGTATTTTAATTTCAACGTGCAATGTAGCTTTACGTTTACTGTCCAGTGAATGCTGGCGGTACCTGGTATCAGCTAAACAGATTCCTTCTTCCCCCAGCGTTCTGCTCTGGCCGTTGTTGGCTGGACATTTGGACAGCTTGGCAGGGAGGAACCCAACTAAGGCAACAACCTTTTAAATGCAGGGAAGCGAGGTTCCGTCCTGCGGCTGGTTGTGGGCTGGTGGCAAAGGGAACCAGGCAGGTGAAGAAAAAGCTGGTTTGAATTTCAGACTGATTATAAATGACAAGTTATCAGGGAGCACAAAGAAGGAACTACTGTACATTTTGTAACACCGATACCCTTTGTTAGACTACAGACAAAAGCAGGCTTTGGCTCGAGACTACAGGAGAATGCAAGATGAGAGTCTGTAAAGATGGAACATATTGATCTTCCCTTTATCCTTTCAAAGCATTACTCTTTTGTCAAGGGTTCCTGTTTTTGTATAGCATGATGTCTCTATCTTCTAATACTTTGTGCATTTCAGAGCACCTTTTTTAGGGAAATACTACATGAATGTTTTCTGTAATTACATTTTTTAACTAAATATTTTTAGTAATGAAACACATACATTTAGGGGAAGAGAAAAAAAGTTCTCTCCAAAATGAGATGGTAAAAATGGCTCGGTTGCTAGCCTGGCATGAAAGCGCACAGCTTCGTGTTCCTCACTGGAGATATATTGATTTATATGAAGTAAGCATCTTTTTCGCTAAGCCCCAAATCAGAGTGGGTTATTTTGAAGTATGCTGTCTCCTATAAACTCTAAGAAGAGAAGACTTCAGTGGGGAGACTGGAGATATACAAATAGCTAATTTTGTTTGTTTGTTGACTAAGTCAAAACAGGGGTGAAGAGAAATATCTGGAACAAAAATGAATTCTTTAAGCTTTTTCACTGAAATAAAAAAAAAAAAAATTAAAGTTCTTTAGGGTCAGAATTGGGTCCACTTCATATCAGGGTGTCATTTAGAAATGTAAAACTAAAAAAAAAAAACTAAAAGAGTGGAAAGATAATAACCCTTTTAAAGTTTATTTGAAAAAAAAAACCCTACTAACAATTGCAGTAAATGCTTTTGGCCCATTTTGGGGTGTCTAAATTCCATTTTCTAATGAATGAAATAATCTCCCAGGTTAGCCAAGCCCCTTGTCCCCATGTGTCTTGAGCTGCTGAGTCATTGCCATCTCCTGACAACATATGAATGCACCACTGGTGAATTTCCAGGAAATAAGTGTTGACTAATGCTTTCTAATAAAATGTAGTGGTGTAATACAATAAAACACACACAACCATTATTCAAGGTGCAAACCTCGAGAAAAACTTAGTTTGTTTTCAGTGAGGAAAGAATTGAATCCGTCCCAAATCAAGTACTTAATCCACAGCTGCTATAAATCAAAGAAGAAAAGAATTAAGTTTCAATTGACTTTCCTGACTTCAACCATCAAACAAGAATCACTTGAAAGATGGAGGGAATTCTGCAATCTAAAATGCAAATGCATTGCGCTCGGTAAGCTCAGCAGACTGCTTCTGAGGGTGCTGCAGGTCCCCAGCAGGCCAAGAGCCCGTTGGCGGAGGCAGGTAGCCCAGTTGGGAGACCACAGCTCTGGTGGCCGGGGCAGACTGACCAGAAGCGAACAGAAATAATGGACTTGCAAGCGCACAAATGTTGAACCATTCCTTGTTCTTTACAAGTTTTGCTTCCCAAAATGAGAAGTTACCAGGATTGAAACTATTCGGAGTGTCGTAGACGTGACAAATGGGACACATTTATTGGTCTGAAGACTAAGGGAATTTACTAGAAGTGCAAGATTTGGAGGGTTTTCTTTTTCCTGTTTCTTCTTTTCTGATTTTAACCTTTTCTTTCAACTCAGTACAGAAAGTTTGTATTTGGTATAAGTTGCTTCATGAAAGCAAGAATAAATGGAGTGCCACAAGCTTTTTGTCTGCAAATTTTTCACAGGTTTTAAAGGAACCTGATAAATACCTATATTTCTTTCTTCTCTTCAACAAGGAAGAGTTGGGGCTTTGCATCTTTTAAACCCTTCTTATTTCTAAGAGCAATAGAGAATTCAAAGGTCTACAGGTCGGTCTGAAGTTGTGTAATTTGATTTTGCTCTACTTTTCACTTTGATGGAAAATGGGAATTTACTCTCAAATCTAGCGAATCTCAGATAGGTATTTTTTAAAGTGTGTGTGGGTTTTTACAGCCACTTCTACTGTTTGTTTTCTGGAATTTCAGTGCTGCTTTAAAATATCACCAGTTACTGTCTCTGTTATTTTAATGGACCGTTTGAGATGGTAGTAGAGTTACCATACTGGTATTTCTGTTGTGTGCCAATTCCATTTCCAACCTGTGCTATCAGAGGAGCACATAGCAAGAGAAAAATTCCTATTCTGTCTTGCCTCCAGCACGATCCTTCTTTCAACTTTTCTATAAATCTGCGTGAAAGCGATATAGATTCGTTTGGGTGTCCTTGCTTGAAAGGATGGAGCGCCTTTTCATTTCGGTACCATCATATGGAAAATGTCCTGTGATCAGAGGTTGTCCCTCTCCCACTGAAGTCAGGAGAGGAATGCTGGGGGCGATATCCTGAGCTGCTGGAAGCTGGCGTAGCTCCATTTACAGCCACGGTGTGAAAACAAATGCTAGAGGCATTTAAAAAAGACACGGACCTTGGGATTTATTTGTGGATATCAATATTAATATTATATTAAGTAAAAATGAAAAAGAGAAGAAATTAGTATGAAAGAGTGAAAGAACTGCAAGAAACAAACAAAACATTACTTTTTAATTGGATTGTGCATTTTCTAATTCCCTTTTCTAATCCACTATAAGCAGCTGGCTTGTGACAACGTATTCCCAAAAGAATAAGCAATTTTCCTCTAACATACCAAATTGGGTCCATCATGGCAGTGTTTAGTATTCGTTGGCTATCAGATAGAGATTTTCATTCCTTAAAACAAAGGGGTCTTGTCTTCCCTCTTCTCTGCACCCCAAAACACCCAAATTCCGAATTAGGATAAGAATATGTATAAAGATGAATTATCTAATATAGGATTTGCTGTGACTTAGAGGGGTGGATAGGAAGGCATTCAGCTACTTCTCTTGCCATTTAAAGACAGTATCAGATTTGCTACCATGCACCGCACCTTGGGGAGAGAGGTTTCAGAGGATGAAAAGTTTACTCTTGCCAGTTGTATCTTGCTGCGGGTTCTTAAGGCTTTCTTATCCTACAGCTGTGGGACTTCAGTACTTTCTCTGCTAAGGTGATTTCCCAAGGTGGAGCCCTGCCTTTTGGTGTTAGTCAACAGCGTTGCTAGTTCTCAGGCTGGGGTTTAATGCTGATACTGCACTGCCCCCCAGGCGCTGTTTCGATGGGGCACAGTTCCGCAGTGGGTTAGGCTACACTGGTGGCAGCAGATGGCATATTAACAACATCTGCCTTTTCTTCTGACCCGAAAGTCATGTTCCAAGAGTTAGTCAGCAGTGAAAACTTACCGTTGTAGCTAAGGCTCTTTACAGGTTTTCTGGAGTTTGCTTTTTTTGTTTAGTGAATTCTGGAGTCAACCAAGACTACCTCTCTCCAAGAAATTGCCTGGGATAAGTGGGTAAATGAGAGGATTTCTTGTGGTAAAATGACAAAAGAAATAATTACGTAAAAAAATCACCCCTAATCTTGTTTCTGAGGCTTGGCAGTAATAAAATAAAATCCGCAGACCACGGCACAAGTCAAATGTCATCCAGTGGTTTTTTTTTTTTGTCTGCTGTGCACGCCTGTCTTTGCTAAGCTTACAGATATGTGAAACTATTGTGGATCACATCTGTAGAAGCTGGCTTTCACCTTCAGCAGCCACAGGCTACACATGTCACCCTTGCTGTTGCTTAGTCTGCTGGCCCGGAGAGCAGGCGTTTCCGAATTGACAGCTTGGTACATGGTAGTCCAGTTGTGGCCACAGAAATGTGAGTCTGTTACTGCTCCAAGTTAAGTGGTTTTATCCTGCCATAATCCCTGGAAGTCCACGGTTCGGTTACTCGCATCAGCTCTGAAAACCCTCCCGTGAGCCCGCTCTGCACGGCTGCTCTCTCGTCGGCTGCATTTAAAGAACAATTTTTCATTGCCCTTTATGCTGCAGGTTCAGGCAGTTGTGCAGCTGAGGAACAAAGTGACGGAAGATGGGGCTTAGAACTGTTGTGTGTGCCACAGACATTGCACTTTATTTGAGGTGAATTTGGGGTATGTTTGTCTTAGTATTGTCCTTGTAGTTGTCTGCAGCACGCTCTGGGAAGTTATGTGGGTGTAAGAGAACGTACATTCACTGATTCTGATACAGTTTTTTCCTAAAAATGAAGGTTTTACCTGACAAAGGTCAGACTCAGCACTGCTTGTTCAGTTTTCATGTTTGAATTTACACTGATGCTATGCACAATTAGTGGCAATTACATGAATTTACATTTTCAAGGCAGAGGATTTTCTCAGCACTAAATCTGGTCTTTATATCCAGCTCTTCCAATGACATCAGTATTATAGTGTTACGTGGCAGTATTCACTTACCTAATTTTAGAGCAGGCTATTTTAAGAGTAATCTGATGTATTCATTTATGTCATACGTAAAGTGGATGTTATAGAGATGCGCTATTCTTATCACTGCTGCCCATTACTATTTGTCTTGTCTGCGTATTATGTGTCAGATGGAAGCATCTCACTGTCCCGGTCAAGATCAGGGTCCCCTTGCAGATAAAAACTGCATTCAAGCATCAAGAATAAAAAGTTTAGGCAAGTGCCACATGGGAAAAAGGGGACTGTAAGACACAGACTGAAGGATTCATCAACAGAATGAGTTGGGTAGTAATCAGTAATTGCGCCTGTGACCAGTTAAAGACAGTGGTAAGACCTGTTCTGGGAATATTACTTCTAGCTCTACTACCAGATTAATTTACACGTTTTTACTTTAAGCCTTTTTTTACCCTCTGTTCCAAAACTGACTTGTGCACCCGAGTGTTTGAAATGATAGCTCTGCAAAAGGTATGCCCGTTCTAAAGGCTTCCTAAATATCAGTTTCTCGAACCAAACCTGCAGAACCTTTGCCTGCACAGGCGATCAGCTTCACGGTCTCCAGTTGGCCAGGCAACAGTGGCGTTATGTCTGGATTGGGCTCTGGGTCTTCAAGGTGATGTATTACTTGTGCGTCTGGTTTTATAGCGTAGTGAATGTTGTCACCCCTGGAAATACATTATTCTTCCTATGCCATTCTGGCTTTTTTTGGCTCACATGGGAAAGCGTCCCATGCCAAATCCTCTGAGGCCCCTCTTTGTGACACCGCAGGAGTTCCCTATCCACGTACGGGCCACAAACGTTCTTAAGTCCTGGGAGGAAACCAGCCTCAGTTATCTTAGCTACAGACACATCAGGTGAATTTGAGGTTTTTATTAACTTTCTTTTATTCTTTATTTTCTGTCCAGTCTACCCCGGACTCTATGGGTAAATCCATTAGATTCCGCTGTATTAACCTGCCCACCTCTAGTTTCCTCTTGCGCTAATCCAATTCGTGTTATGGTTTCCTCTTTCCCGTGTTCAGGAACTTGCAGTATTTCATGTGACAGACAATTACTGTTTCAAGAGAATTCCCCTCACCTTTTGTCAAAAGTTGAACAGGCTCAGTCTGTCACCTGAGCTATCCTTCAGGAGTTACCCTGGCAGGGCACCGCACTAATTGTGTTGAACAAAGCACGCTAACAAGCAGCAGTGCTTGCTGAGTGCAACGTTGCCTCTGTTCAACGGCAACTGAAAGCCCTGTATTTTCAGCCAAGGTAGGTCCGTGGGAACCTCTGTCAAGGCATGTCCTCCCGGTGGTCTGCGTGCCCGAGGGGCGGACGGGAATGACCGACGAAAGCTTTGCTCAGCGCTAGGCAGCCTCTTCACTGCCTCTTGCTCATCTCTGGTTTTATGTAAATCAAAAGCAGCTCAACAGACATCGAAGGATTTAATGTCAGGAAATCTTTGTAAGCTGGTACAATTGGACACATGTTGGATGTGATATATAATAATAAATAGCATAAAGAAAACTACAGACCTGATCCTTTCCATTTCATGTTTCCTTTATGTAGGGGGAACATGACCCGTCCTTTGTGGTGGGTATTAATGTCTGTACTTGGGAAACACAAGCCACCGGCATAAAATATCTCACTGTATTTAGTATCAAAAGCAGTAAGTGTTCTGTATCTGCAATTATATATCATGATGTAGCGGGTAAAGGCATACGCAGTCTGAAATGCTTGTGAGCTTGGCCAGAGGCTTTGACGCTGCGGTTTCACTGTGGAGTGTTTTGGTGAGAAATAGTTTTCCCTCAAAAGAAGTAAATATATAAAGAAATGAAGCTCTTCAACTTCATAGCCCAGAGCAAGATTAAGTAAGAGGGAAAAATACGTAATCTGTCTGCTCACCATAGAATTAGTGAATAATAGAGAATGTCTTCCCAGCATCTGCAGCTGAAAGGGTTACGAATATCGGTGCATGGCAAACCCACGTGTCTCTGCCTACCTGCCGCTCCCCTCACCAGGCTGCTCGTTTAGAGCCTCTTCGCAAATCTATTGGTTTTCCGTGCTTTTCTTGTTTTAAGATGCATATGGGCTCTAAATCAATTGAGATGAAGATTAATAAAAGCGAATTCTGCCACCTCCCTCATGGCAAGCTGTCCCCAATTTTCAGACAGAGAAATTGAGAACTAGAGAAGTTTTGTCGTCTGGAACAAGAAACAGCATAACGGTTCTTTAAGCATTTGCATAGTCCAATATAGTCTTGAGTGTTCTTTTCCTACCGACTGGCTCGTTTTCAAGTGCGTTTAAAATAAAAAAAAAAAAAAGCCTCCAAAACTGTTAAATGGGACTTAGTCCTTTACTGGGAATATTTGGGAATTCAACTCAACTCGATGAGTTTGGTTTTGTCATCCTACTTCCATCTGTTAAGGCTTCTCACTGGCATAGTTTTTAGGATGGAATTTTACCATGCATCAGCTTTTATCTTTTTTTTT
>VYXH01005050.1:331267-401660 GCA_013397275.1 Burhinus bistriatus | reverse complement strand
TTTTTTTTTTTTTTAAGATGATATTTTTTAAAAATACATTGAAGACTTTAATGCTAGAAATGGTTTGGTTTCTATTTAAATATGCTGAACATCTCTGTTAAAGGCAGATACAAACTGTACTAAATGTTCCTTATTACTCACACATGCAGTGTCCCTGTGAAAAACATCATACATCAGAGGCAGCAGTGATTCTTCAGATTTGCCCAGTGACAAGCCACCGTATAGCTAGTCTTTGCTAAAAATGTCAATGTCAACTTTATTTGCCAAAACATGTTTTCTTCTTTCAAGCTGCCAGTTGTTGTTTCAAAATAAATGGAATCTAAAAATCTCATTATTTTTATTGTTTAAAGCTAGCATTGGGTGCAGCTCTGGGGGTCAGAAGGTAACAATACTAATTTACCCCTGTGCTGCTGCACTTAGAATATTTAATCTCTTATGACTTTGACATGATGACTGGCTGTGTTTCTTAATTTTGTTGTGAAGATTTTGCTGGAGGGCCATGCATCTCTTAATAATGTGCATCAAGACAGAGACAAGTAAGGAATGAATATTGTATGAGGCTCTTTTCCTACAAGTGGATCAGCCTGGGCAAATACCTGCAGAAGTCCATGAGCCTGTACCTCATGGCAGAATTGGGACTGAGAGGACGATGGCCAAAGATGAATGTACCCTCCTGAATTCAGTGCAATTCCACTAGCGAAATATTTTTAACTACTCTAAGCCAGTGATAACATTCAGCTTTTTCACAGGCTTTTGGCTGGATCGGACAGGGAGCAAGATCCTTCCAGCTGTATTTGCCCCTCTGTTGGGGTCTGCTGGCTATTTTAGTGCCAATAAAAAGCCGTGACGTTCAGCATGTGTCTGAGAAAGCTCGCTCTTTTTGCTTGTCCTTTCAGTAAACAGACTTCTACCTAAAAGCACAGCTATGTTAAAAACATGCCTTAATATAAAACTTGATCCAGACGGTATTTTCTGCCTGAGATAATATTTGGTTAAATACTGATTAGAGAGCTGACTTCAAATCTGTTACCATCAGGTAACAGACTAGAGGTTTAAGAGTAAAGGTGGAAATGAGACAACTGGATCCCATGGAGGAACTTAGGGTCATAGTCCATAGATGTCAGCTGACGGCTAGAGCTACAGATTGATTTGTTCCTGGGATTAGGAACACCATTCATGAACAATTTTTCAAAACCAGTACTATCAAAAAGCAGTCTCTGCGTTAAAGGTTATACAGAGTCTGAGAGCAGAGACGGTGATTGCAGCAGAAGAGGGAACACAGGGAACCAGAAGACAATATTGGTCAGTATGAAAAGCAGAAGTCTCAGCGTGCAAACGACCTGGCCGTTGTTTAGGTTTTTGTAAGTTTTCTGGCAACAAGAATAAGTGAAGATGGATTTCAATGAGTATAATGAGGTAATTTCTGTATCTGTAATAGCTGGATATTCAATTACATTTATATATCTCTTGCACATTTATTTTCTTGAACAGAACTCGCATAAACATAGAAGCTGTCCTTGAAAACTTCCCAGATTTATTTCCAGTGCGTGAGTCTCTATCCCTGTCTTATCACAGTACCTCTGAAATTCCTTACAGCAAGTTATGATGGTTGTCACAAACATCCGCCTGGAGCCGGGGATCCCGGTGCAGCAGCTGGCAGGCAGGTTCCAACCACCTTCCCCTTCTGAGGCACGGGTGGACCGAGCCCCTCTGCCGGTTGTGGGAGACGGGGTCCTCCAGTATTTTGTTTCTGTTGTTGCATGGCGTAAATCGAAGACCACGCGAATAATCTTTGATCATGGTGAATGGTGATAATCCTCTCTTAGCAAACAAGTACCTATTCTGAAATTACGGTAGGAGACAGTAACAGACAATGGACAGAGGACTATGCAGTTGGATTTTCAAAAGGTAGGAGCTCAACTCATTCTTATTAAAATCGGTGAGGGCTGTAATGTTTATAAATTAGAGCTTTGTAAAATGTAAGCATGTGGGTTGAATATTTTAGTCTTGGCAGTTGTTTATATTCTGTTTTTACAATGGCAGGTTTATTGGGTTTTTTAATGCGTGTTTGCATAATTGTTGGGTTTTTTCTGGATGCTATTTACTGCAATGTGGTCATCAGCACAATATCACAAGCATGAAAGCAGCAGATCTGCCTGCTAGTGGGCTGTGTATTATAAATCCTCTCTGCAGAGTCAACCTGTAGTTTTAATACAGTATGAGGAATATACGGGCAGTGTGTCTTTGTGTCGCAGCAAGAGGTGCCAGAACATAGTGCCGTCTGTACAGTTGAGGAACTGTCCCGTGTGCGAGTGGGAATTGCGGCAGTTTAGAAGGAAGCACCCCAAAATTCCATTTAGGAAACTTCTGTGTAAGCTTAATAACTGAAATAATGATGAGACTAATACTGCCAAAATTAAAAGGATATGTATCTCTATATAATTTCTGAAATGCGTGTTCAGATTTTAAAGCAGCTCATTTGATTTAGAACCGTCCTCAAGATGAAGTTAAAATTTGGCACCTTCAGGCTAATCTTGTGAATATTTAATCCCTGTGTCGTGCGTACCACTTTGAGTAGGTCTGCTGGTTATGAATGAGAGTCTTTGCGCACTGTAATTGTGACCCCACTAATAAACGCTTATGGCATCAGGTCTGTAATAAGTGTAGCAGAGAGGTCGTCTTACTAAGGTAAACACATTCATCTTGGTTGAAACCACAGCACAGCACACTGCGTTGTCATTCTGCTCTGAGTAGAGCAGACACCGATTATATTCAGGGCTATCCAGTCGCCATACAACTTTACTTTCTGAGCCAGCACTAAATGTTCCCAGCACAGAATCACTGCATGGAAATCCCTCATGGGTTTTGGGCTTCCAGGCTTTTTAATGCAGTGGGATGGGTACCAGGTTGGGGATTCCTCCCTCTCTGCCTTACCTGGCCGCAGCACTTCTGTGCGAACAATAGCAGGCGTTTGGTCAGCTGTGAACGTGCTCCAGAGCCTCTGCATCAACGTGAGCAGAGTGGCAGTTTGAGGCCTTAGGGACCTGGCAGGGTCTTGTTGCAAGAGGAATTATCCGACTATTGGCCTTCTCGTGCCACTACGATACCAGTTTGCCATCTTCTCCGAAGCTGCAGCAGAAAAGGTAAGAGGCTGGTTGGAAACATCTCAAGTACGAGACGGTTGAGGCTTCCTTATTTATTCCTCTCTGAACTTGCTAGCTACTTTTGTAAAAAACTTCATGCAAGCATCAAGTTTGTTCAAATCTCTCCTTACAGAGTCTGCTGGATCTATGGTAAGAAGGGGGCTGCACAAACAGTAAATTGCAGTTATTTGATGGGCTGCAATACCTCTTTGCAACAGGATGAGGGCCTCAGTTCTGTACATCTGGGTAACTTAACAGAGATCTTAGAGTTTGTTGTCTGTTTTTGTTGCTGTTTTCTTCTAAATACATACTAAAAGTAGAAAAATATTAGGCTGTATTAAAACTCTTAAGTGATGGGCTAGTAAATGCAGTTGAGATTTCATTAGGAAAATGGGAGGTGATGGTAGTGTGTGTGAATAACTACAGCTGAAATCTACAACTGCAGTTCACCACTGGCATAATGTTTTGTCTGTGTTGTTTTGTTTTTTCTTTAAAGCTAGTGTTCAAATACTTTAAACATCAAAGTCTTCCCTTCCACACATTATTCATTCTTGCAAACGTCTCATATCGTGCAGTAGAATGATCAGAAAGGTACGTCTCTTTAGATATGGTAAATCAATCTTGTGTCCTTTTGGAAAAGTGGTTGGGAATGATTTTATGGTTATTAACTTTTTTTTCAACCTAAGCTTTTTAAAATTCAAAAAACTTTCAAGCAACTTTTCAATCACTCTCTCCTCTTCTCACTTCTCCCCAAAAGTAAAATCTTACTTATTTTGTTTCATCAGCAAGCCAATTCCTTCATCTCCTCCTAGGGACATTAAAATGAAATTCAACAGAAAACATCTCATAAAAAATAGAAACTCCTGTTGATTACCTGAGTATGGGCCTGCCATAGCTGGGACTGCGCAACGGAAGGCATGGTGATTGCAAGGGTTCTGCTATAGAGATTGTACTTTGTAGGTCCGACATGGTCTTTTTTTATAACTTTTTCTGGCCACTTTTGGAGAAAACTTTAACTTGGGAAATGTCTAGATGATGATGGGTATCTTAGTCGTATTCGGTTGTTGCACAATCTACAGTTTTCACTAGCTAGTAAAAAAAAAGGTCTGGTTCCTCTGTAGTGGTTGAGGATAGTAGCTCCAAATGAACTGCGGTCGGGTTGCGTTGGAGTCTGTTGCCTTGACTAGTTCCACAATGGGCTCTGCAGATAATGCCTGTAAGACAGATGCTTTACTAAAGGTTCTTTTCAAAATCTTCTAGTTCGGTGTTGTTTGAAGTGAAATTCACTGTCTCTGACCTCAGTAGCTAAGCAGAACAGGATTGTAGATGCAGAAGCAACTCAAGTTTTCCTCTATATCAACATTTTTGTGCCAAGATGGAGCGTTCTGCAGTAACCAAGAGACAACAGAAACAAAAATAACTGTTGCAAGATCAACATTGTACAAGACCAAGCACAGTTTCAAGGAGAGCCACAGACTATAGCAAGGTTTGAGTTTTTATGCTGTCGTTATCATTGCAGCCTTGGCTATTTGACAGTCCAGAAGTGCCCCAAGGCAATAAACCATCTTTACTACAGTAGGGGAGATGCCTATGACAGACGGCTATTGTAGAGTGCTGACTGGTTTTTTAGAGTCTTTACCTCTGGCTACTTAACATCATCTTCAGCCAGCTCTCCTTCATCCAGGTGCTTATTCTGGCTGAGCACAGGGGTAGAGGAGAGGCGTAAAGAGGATGATCAACTAGAGACTGCCATTTGCATAGACAGTATCTTGGTGTTCCCTTATAGCAGCTTCCTAATCCGTCTCGGATGATACGAGTGAAAATACCAGCCCAGTGGAGACGAGTAGGAGTAAAAATCAGTAAGAGCAAGTGATAGCGCGAGAGAAAGAGAGAGAGAGAGAAACTGGATTTGTGATTTGGAATGGGATCCTGGCATTGCCCCTGGCTTGTTCCGTTGCTTTTGGAACAAGTTACCGATGCCTTCCCATCTTCCCCATTTGTACGCTGGGTCAGCAATCAGACCTGATTGGTACGGTTTCAATAAAAGCATTTTCACTGAAATCCAGATGTTGCATATATTGATTCTGATCTAGTTTTCTTTTGGCAATATAAGCCTTTCTGAGGGAAGGAAAATTGGAACCTGACCCCTTTGGGCAGGAAACAGTGGCTTCAGCTCAATGCTGTTTGTGTGAAAATATTTCAAAGCTTTTTGGTTTTGTTCCAATGCAAAAAGAAAATATATTTTCTGACCTTGACATTTTTCCAAAAACACTACTGCCATCCTTCAGTCAGCTCTAATAGTATATCTTCTGTAACTTGCTTTGAGATCTCTGAATGAACAGTGGTCCGTAAGAGCTAGCTATTGTTTGAAAGGTGTTAGGTAAGGTTTCAGCCATATAAGCATATTCTCATGTTCTTCTGGGCACACCCTTGGCTATTTTAAGCTGACCATTTCAGAACATTTACTTAGCGAAAGAAAACAACTGTTTGACCTAAGTCAATCATGGATGAAATCATGTCTTTGAAAGAGCCCATTTAAAACTGCAGTGATGTGGAAAAAAACCCCATCAAATCTTGGTAAACTCTCTGAGACAGTCAAAGGTGTTTTACAACTCTTAGGACAAACTATATACTCATGTGTCAGAATCCAAAGTGAATTCTTGCGGCCAGCTTGTGAACTTGGAGTTTGTAATGGAAATAGTGATGTAACAGATTCTTAACCATATCAAGACCAGCAGGTGTTGCTCTAATATATTAAATGCTGTGGAGACATCTAATAAGCTGCACTTGAGCATTAGTTCGATACGTTTTCTTAAACCAAATTGGTATTTTCTAGGATAATGTAATGCTATGACAGGCTTGCAATAAGAATACTACTAAAATAATCAAAACACTGGGAAATTGCAGGTTCTGAGCTGCTTCTGCTGAGCTGACTGAGAGTTTTACTACTGCTTCAGTGAAAGAACATCTGACCCTGCACTTAGGTATTACTTGTGTTTCAGAATACCGTACTGTAGGAAGTAATCAAATCCTGGACATATTTCTGTAGAGACGTACCTGTTTGCGAGAGATGATGGTGCAGAAACCTGTGGCATCTTTTGCTAAGGATAAGATTAGATTGTGGTGGAACTCTAGTCTAGGCTTGTTCTGCACGGCTGATCCCTCCAACACAGTTTCATTGGCGATCCCCAAAAGACAAGGGGAGAATTCCTTCGAGACAGAAACACATGTTTTCTCAAACAAACTGCGCCCTCAGGGGCCTTGCAGAAGGTGAACAACAGGAGGGTCAGAAGGCGGCCAGCAGTGGAGAGTTTATACCTCAGGAAACCCTGAGCAGGCCTTGCCAAGCTACAGTAAGTTCAGGGAGGTGGTAACTTGTGCTGGATTTGGAGCTTGGCAGCTCCTGAAATCAAGAAAGAAGGATGAAAGGAAAAAGAATTCCCATAACCAGGATTATGTTATGGTATGCAGCCCTCTGACTGAGATGGTATACGAGGGAGGACCACTGTGAACGTGAATGGAGAAGCTGCCAGCTGTAAGGGCTTGTTTAGTGTCCATAGGTATCAAGTTTTGAGATCTTGGTAATTCTTTAGCAGGCACTGGATGTGTGTTTGAGAGTAAGGGTCTAGACTGCTTTTCTCCATCTTTGTGTGGTGCTATGATTCTATGATAGGAAAGACATGGACCTGTTGGAGTGGTTCCAGAGGAGGCCACAAAAATGATCAGAGGGTTGGAGCACCTCTGCTGTGAGGACAGGCTGAGACAGTTGGGGTTGTTCAGCCTGGAGAAGAGAAGGCTCTGGGGAGACCTTATTGTGGCCTTTCGGTACCTAAAGGGGGCCTATAAGATGAGGACAAACTTATTCAAAGGGGTAACATCCTGTTTCACTAGAACAAAGGGTAATGGCTTTAAACTAAAAGAGGGTAGATTTAGACGAAATATAAGGAAGAGTTTTTTCACTATGAGGGTGGTGAAACACTGGCCCAGGTTGCCCAGAGAGGCAGTTGATGCCCCATCCCTGGAAACATTCAAGGTCAGGTTGGACGGGGCTCTGAGCAACCTGATCTAGCCGACGATGTCGCTGCTCACTGCAGGGATGTTGGACTAGATGGCCTTCAAAGGTCCCTTCCAGCCCAAACTATTCTGTGTATGCTTGGCAGGAACTTCACTTTGCCACATGGATGTGGTCCCAGCCATGTCACTTCCAGGTAGGACCACTGGCCAACGTTGTACTTCGGCTGCTGGGAAACCCATGGAGCCGTGTGCGTTACTAGCTCTCCCTCTTGCTGGGAGCGTGTGAACTTGTTTCAGCTTATTTCCAGCGGCGAAGCGGGTGGGGCATCATCTCACCTCCAGGGGCTGCACCCATAGACAAGGCCAATCTTTATCCCGGTCATTCTCAGGAGCTGCCTGTAGCGATGCTGGGGCAGGAGAAGGGACCCTCCAGGTGGGCAACGAAGAGAAAACGGCCACTGGTGTCTTCGGTGGGAGACAAGCGCGCGACTCCCCTGGCTCCTTCACCCATCCCTGCTGCTGAAACCCAGCGGCGGGAGCGCGGGGGCGGGCGGCTGCCCCCCGGCAGGGCCGGGATGCGGGGCGGGGAGCCGCGGGCGAGGCGGGGCGGNATGGCGGTGGCACGGAAAATCAAAACTTTGTTGACGGTGAACATCTTGGTCTTCGTGGGCATCATCCTCTTCTCCGTCTACTGCAGGATCCAGGACCGTTCCCAGGAACTGGTGCAGATCGTCCGGAGCGCCGACCGCCGGGCCAGGAGTCGCGGCGCCAAGGTGGGCAGCCTGGCCGACAGGGAGTCCATCCTGCAGCGCCTGGACCACCTGGAGGAAGTGGTCTACAACCAGCTAAATGGTACGGAGGGCTGGGAGGGGACGCGGCACCGGTCCCCTGGTGCCCCGTGTGCTGGGAGGGTGCTGCAGAGTGGGGAAGAGCTCCCGAAGTGCCCGCCAGGGAGGGAACCCCGGGAGCGATACGCACTGAGCCCACTGCTGAAGTGCCGGAAACAAAGGGCAAGAGGTGGCTGGAGGGATTTGTTGAGCCCCTTCCCCGCCAAGTCTCGGTCCAAAGTCAGGACTTCCTCAATAGATGCGAAGTTAAGGAGGCTGCAGAGTTCGTGGGTTTAGGGACTGGTGGAAGCCCCTGCGAACTGTACCAGCTTTTACAGTTTGCCTGGATATATTAACTCTGCGTGGGTAGGCGTTTGGATAGCAAATACACCGTTAGGTTATAGCTGGAAGTCATATACTTGCTCTCATAACTACTTTAAAAACATTCTGCTGAGTTTTTATGCTGTGTACTTTTAAGGGTCTATTTAAACACAGCACCCATATGTTTCCTTAATGACTTTGCCGTTTAAATTTGATATTATCTTTGGTGAGGAGGAGAAGCATCCCCCATTTCTTTTTACGACGTTCCATTCTAATTCACCAGCCTTGAAGAATCTTAGTAGGTAAGCAAAGAACCCTTCCACGGTAGTTAGAACAGGCTAAGCCCTAAAAGTTATTATAAGACAACTAACGTTTCACATGGAAAGTAATTCTTTGAAACAAGTGCATTTGTATTTGCATAGATTCATAAAGTTCTAAATGTGGAACATAAAAGAAAAAGTATGTGATTAAATACATCAGTGCTTTGGACAAGAAGAGGCTGAAGGAGTGAACTTTTACACAAAATTATAGTGTAAGTGTAACATTTAGTGTCTAGCATCAAATAAACCTTCCAGTGTAAATATGTTTATGTATACCAACTGTGCTTCTAGGCTGCTTGTGCAAATCTTACTCGTAACATTGATTTAACAAAGACTGCTGGAGTCTCAAAATGCAGACAAATAGGAGGTTTAGGATAAAGTATATATCCTATTGCTACTTTCTGAATGACTGTATAAATCGAAGTAGGTTGGGCTGGTATGGTAATGTGCCGTCCGTGCCAGCAAGTGTTATGGAACAGGCACCCCCTTACGCACTCATCTGTATAAACGGGGAAAAGGGAAGGGGAATGTGGAGTGTGGGTGTTAGTCACAAAAATACACGTTCATGAATTAGAAGGAAAGTGTCAACAGCTGTGTTTCCTAACCATATTTTGGAGAAGTTTTGAAGAATGTAGGATTTAAGAGGGAAATCCTCCTCCCAAATTTAACAAAGCCATACAGTTTCCAAAATAAATTAGACCGGTCCCCGAGCTGTATGTGTCGTAGCTCAACTGAATGGGTCTTTTGGCCCCAATGGATTTGTTCTTGGTGTTGTTCATGGGTGAGACTTTGGGTAGGATTTACCTGCTCTGGGTTCATCTCAGTGTAGCATCCCCTGGAGAACCAGCAGGAGTCCTTGATGTACCGGCCAAGCACCGTGGCACGTAATGACTGTGGCTTCACAGTAAACAGGAAGCTCTCTGTAAAGTATGCCTCTGCTTTGGAGACTTTCTTCTTCTTCTTTAATTTGGTTTGTTGGATATGGAACCTCACAGTGAAATTACTTGAACTTAAATGTTGTGTTGCTTCTTCAGGTCCCAATAAACACTGTCGGCAGTTTCTGCTTCTTGAAAGTTCTTACACAGGAAAATAGAGAAAGTTTTTTAAGCCGAGCTGTTCAAATTTCCTGTTCATTTCCCTTCAGTTCCTCTCTGATCCGGTTTTTTTATTACGCAGTGGTACATCAAGACAGAGTAATGAGTTTGTCATCATTGTGAAAAGATACTTTGTAACTTTCTTCTCCCCCCACCCAATCCGGTGGCAGCAAAACTGAAAAGTCCTAAAAAATTAGGAGGTGTGCTCCCCTGAAGTCGTCAGAGTTGCGTGACCCTAAGTGAAATCAGGATCAAGCATCTGTGTTTGGGTTTACCTCCCTGGTATTCCATTTTTAATATCATGACTCATTACTTGGGCCATTAACGGGTGTAGTGCTACCCTGGCAGCAGTGAGATTCAAGGGAGCCTGTCTGTGACGGTGCTCTACCGTGTCTCTCGGAAAGTCTGCCGGTACACAAACCCTCTGCCTGCTCTGGAGCTGCGCACTTTCATCCCAATGTCGAGCAAGGTTTCTCAGACGTTATCCTGCGTACTGCTTTATGACAAGGTTAGAGAGCCATCTGAGGCCTTCTCGGACGTTACTTTTTAATGAGGTGGGTCAAGGTCACTTTTACAGGGAGAGACAGCCGTGGGTAGGCAGGTTTGATTCGTAAGGAATATGAATTCCTTGCGTACCCAGAACTCCTGCAAGCATCGGGAGTTTGAGTCCAGCTCAACGTTGCTGTTACAGGAGGTCTGTCCAGATCAGTATTTCAATTTTCTACTTTTTCTTGGTTCTTTCTATTTTGAGATCAGCAAATTTAAAGCCACCTACCGAGTGTCTTATATTTTTGGTAATAAAGCCTCAGTTTTATTTCATTTTTCTCTTCTGTTCGGATTAGTCCTAAACTGGAAAGACCTTAACCTGGATTTTCTAGGGACTCTGTTGAAGATCCAGTGCAATAGAAAGACACGTCAGTGAGAGACCAGCCCTGCAGCTGCAGCCATATGGAATTTTGTTTCTGTCACACTTATTTGTTTTCCTGCAATCAAAGAAATTTTATTTGAAAGCGTACATTCTGCAAGGAAAAATAAACACGAGCAGTAATTTTGCAAGTGTATCAAGAGGCAACCTAAAACTGATCACTAGAGAACTCATTAACTTTTCAGCCTGAATAAAACCTGTGCATACGATGCCTGTGGAGGTGTGTGTAGGACGCAGAGGACCATGCATGAAGGTCAGTAGAAAGCTAGACCTTGCAATTATCTTTGGCAGAACAAGAATTTTTAGAATAGAATGAATGAGAATTGCCATGATTCCCTGCAGAGTCATGCACACGTACACCCAAACAATAGTTTCCAGCTGGCTCGTGCTTTGGTTTTCTATCAACTTACGCTCTTTATGCTCAGCTGCTGCTGGTTTTGGTGGAAGTGAATGGATGGAGCGGCAAAGGGAAAGGAAAGCAATGAAACGTGTCTGTGGAATTTCCTTGGTGAAACTTTATATTACCTCTCAATATTTGGCTTTGGGTATAACATTTATTTTGAAAAACTGAGTTATTCTAGATCTAGTTCATCAATCTATGTTGGTTTTTTTTTTTTCATTTTCACTATGGCATTTCTATTGATGAATATGATTTGTTGTCAGTCAACACAGAACTAATGCCAGACAGACTAAGTAGCGATTCATGAAATGGCGTAATGATAATACCTTCATATTTTTTTCCTTTACCTCTATTTTTTGTAAAGGGAAAAAATAGAAAAGGTTTAATTGACTGAATTTTTCCCTAATCAGTTTTGCATCTGAGTCTGTTGCTGATGATTTACCATAGGGGATAAAGAATTTTTGACGCCGCGAATAGAGCATAACCTTTCATGCCAAAAGCAATTGAAGGGTCAGACTACAATTTCACTGTAATTGCCTTTTTCCCTTTTCACTGTCTTTTTCCAGTAATACACAACAATCAATACAGCATGTAATTAGATTTCATTCAATCTGCGAAGATTAAGAGTTTTCATCTTCTCATTATGTATGCTCACATCATGTCTTCCTACCCATGTCTTCTACATTAGACCTCTTTGACCTGTTCTATTGCAGACGTGGAGGGATAAGTTTGGAGTATTCCCTTGAATTTGGCAGATTATCATTCTTTACACATCATAATTTGATTTTGCTCTCTTTGGGAAGATTAAATACAATAGCAAATTCCAGTATGATAAATGGGTTTTATATTGCATATGCATTTCACGGAGGAGGCTGGGGAAAAAAAGTGGACAATTCACGTAATTGCAGCACACAGGCTTAAGATGATGGAAATAGCAGGTCCTAGGTGCGGGGGACTGATTCATGCAGACTGTGACTCCTGATTTTGAGAGTGTACTGGAAGCAAAGTGATTGCATTTAAAATTCAACCTGGCAATCTGCATACTTAAAAGGTACCGTAGTATTTTTAAAAGGATGGTTTATTTTTCATAGGCTTGGGGCTGGTTGAAAATGGTTCCAAATTTCCATATTGAAAGTAAGGGTTGGGAACAGGCTGCAAATGAATCATGCAAATGTCCACATCAGATTTGTCAAAAAGAAGGTTTTACAGCTGGCAACTTTCAGTTGAAGAGTAATTCCTTTGCAGAGAAGAGAGGTGAAGCCCCGTGTGCAGGGGGGAAGATTAAGCGTGACTGCCAGCCTTACGTTAATGGCACTGCACCTTCTCGAGCCCCCATGCAGGTTCTCACCTTATAACTCTTTCTATTTAATTTGGCTATGGTCTGATGCTATAACGCATCTGACAAAATTAGCAGATAATTATCTCCAAAAGTATCAGCTGCTTTGTGGGGACTGCTCTCAGCCAGGTGCTTTCCTCGCACCCGTGGGAGGCTTCTTCGTGTGGTCTCATTTTGAGGATATTATTAAGGAAATGTAGGGTTGGGCCTAGTGAAGGCAGGAGGGGAAAATACCAACTCCATTCCCTATTTCTTTTATTTTAAAGTTAGGCTGCAGTTTGTTTATCACACAGCATATAATAAGTATTTTCAATTGTTCTGGATTAGTTACTCAAGCTTAGGGAAGTAAACATTGTTACAGGCCTGACCTTCTGTACCGCAAAGTAATGGTTGAGGCCAAAGGAATGGTTTCCACTTCACATTGGCTTTAGCTGTGTTAGCCTCGATTTATGTAGTTGAGGAAACTCATAATCAATGATTTCAGGAAGGCCAAGACTTTATTCCCCCAAACAGGGGAAGAAAACTTCATGAGTTGGTATTTGGATAGCTCCGATGAAAACATAGTATTCGAAATAGTATTACTCTATTTAAGCGCTTTAGGAAGAAAAGGCCTAAAGGTTTGGTAGAAAAAAGAGGGTAAATCTCTTTTGTAAAATGGGCAAAATTGCATTCAGCTCTTCAAAATATTGGCAAATACAAACCCCATGTCTCCATTCCAGCAGCACATCGGTGATTTTAAAGTCTCTCCCTGTACTCGGTGTTTCATATACTGGTAACTGATTTTTTATGTAATGTTTCTACTTTTGGCGTTTGTAGCTGGGAAGAAAGCTTATTTTGACAGAAAAACCATGTGGTAATTTTATCATTGACTCATTTTTTGTGTAAAACTTGAATCATTTGTACTATATAGGATTAAAAGCGATGTTGACAGAGGTGGACAGAAAATCTTTGACTGATGCTGGTTTTGTTGCCTCTTAGAAGGTATTCCGGTTCAGTTTCATTCCAGTTTAGTTTCATTCCGGTTCAGTTTCTTTCCGTATCTTTGTAGATGTGGCTGGAGTAGGAAAAGCAAATATGGGTCTGTCACCTTTCTAGTGAAGAGCTGCAGTGTGGTGGTTGCACATCTATAACCGCCATACAGGTTTAGAGGATTAGGAAACCTGGCTTTAACTTACCCGTGATAGTGCGAGGTGGGGTTTTTTATGAGTTACGAGGGGTTTTTTTTGTTAATTTGAGTTTTTAAGTAAATAAAAGCAGGTAGTAGTTAAACCAAGAGCATCATTTAAGAATGCAGTTCCAGCCACTGAGTGCATGGCTGTTCTCCAAGGAAATAATAAGATTTATGAAAGGAAGGAAAAGAAATGAGTCATGTTTAACAAATCTTGCTTTTATTAATGCCCCTCTCTACCCTTACTAATGGGTACTCAGTCTTTCTTTCTCAGTATACTTGGCATACTTTTTAATTATTGTTATTATTTGTGGGGTTTCACTTAGTAGTCCTTTCCATTACTTATTTTAAACTACCAAACTGAAAGGGGAAAAGAAAAGAAAAAGAGCCTGTGATGTTCTGGATAACAGGAAGGAAGAAAGCCAATGACAGCCGAGCAGCTTCCAACCTTGTTGTAGTCCTATTGATCAAAACTGTCCTCTGAAATAAGAGAACTTGAGCTTTTGAGAATGAAACCCAGATAGCGATCCTCCCACTGACCCAAAGTCATCTTCTCCTGAGAGCACAGAGCTAAAGCAGCCAAGTGCTGATTGGATGTATATATGACTTGTGTCTGCTTTTCCTAAAACTCGCAGCCGTGGTGCCATGGAGGTGGCTGTGAACGTCTGAAGGCCTTGTAGGTGAAGGCAAAACCCATTTCAAGGACAGCATGGCAGATGCAAACAGATTAAAAATTGTCTTTCTGCCCTACAGTTTTTATCCTTTCAGGTGTTCTGGAATATCCAGGTTTCCCAGATAGTTTTGGAGACAAGCTACAGCTCGGTTGACACTTGCTGGTTACTCAGCTGACACTTACTGGTTACTCATCAAGTCCTGTAGGCTGTGAGAAGACCATAAAAATGACCGGTAACAAGGCTATTTCCTGAGCCAAGATTTGCTTGACTTATGGAACAGAAGGGAGTACTCAGGGAGCAGCATGATGCAACTTGGTCTCGGGTCCTCTTATTTATCTGGGGTTACTTTGAGTTTAAATGCATGGTAGTACTGCTGGGGAAGAAAGTGACACTCTTGGTTCTGTAATTTATTTCTTGGTCTAATCTGCTAGGCTTTCGAGTTCTCAATTGCAAACTCTCCAGTACACTGAAGAGTACGGAATCGCACCTGGTGAAGATAGCTTCAAAGCTTGGTAGGCTTCATCTTTTCAGTGTTGGCTTACCTCCGATTTCTGTCCTATCTTCTTTCATTGCCCGCAATATCCGCACTGGTAGCGTACGGGAGTGTGGCATGGATAATCTGTATGACTTCTCTGGCCTTGTTTTGTTGAACTCTGAAGCAATAGGAAAGGGCCTTCATTTGCATCAACAAGAGGTCCTCTAAAACTGAGAGAACTGAGGACGGGATTGCTATTCACGGCAAAATGGTCCTTTCTTCAAATTGAGTTCCACCAGCCGGCTTGCTGAAGTGATGTCACACCTGTGATCTGGTGTAGATCTGAATGGAGTGAGCTGTGTCTGTATATGCAAGTCTGTAGATGTCCAGGGAAGTGTTACTTTGGAGCTGAGTTCAGCTTTCTTATCCCTCTGTTTGACATTCTCCTCCCACGGTGAGGGAAGTGGCCTTGCGCTTCTGTGGTTCTTTGCGCTAGCTTTTTATTTCATGTCGTTTAGCTAACTTGGACTCATTGCTACGCATGGAGACAGCGTGCAGCAGCACTTTCTGTGGGAAATCCCGTGGAACATCCAGAGGAGCTCTCACACCAGTTTCCTACCCCTCTTACTGCATTTGTCAGGCCGTTTCATTTCTGAATAATTGCGTGTGTTCATCTGTTTATGCCTCGTGTCATCTTGCTGAAATGTGCGTTCAGAGGACTTGCTTCAATGTCTCTAGGCAAGTTTGTTGGTCTTGTAGTAAGAGGAAGAAATGGATGTCCTCAGGATAAAGTAAACCCGCTTGCTGTTTGCCATCAGGGCAAGCTACTCTGTGTGCCTTCTGCCCAGTCTTGCAAAGCCGCCTTGTGAAGCAGATGTGGCTCCCTGCCTCTCCCTGTATTTTACTTGGATGACTTGTTCTGAGGGCTCTCTCAAGCCAAGGATGAGCCTGGAACCATGAATTGTTTTGTATCTTCAGTGAGGGGAGTCCTTAGTGAAACAAAGCAGTAGAAGAGGGCCAGTTCTGGGAATCTCTGACAAATAGCAAAGGGCCTAATACAGGTTGGTTGTTGGTTTTTTTCAAGTATGTCCTTGATTACTGGCTTTGGAGGAGAGTCCAAGGGCAGCTGCAGTGTAGATAGCTGAGGAGACAATACGCTGATTCTGCTTTGTCATGAGCACCTAGTTTTCTCAGTGCTGAAGAGTTGTCTAAGTAAATGATCAAAACATTTACAGAAAAGGTGAGAATATAGATTTCTGAATATTTTAAGCCTTGCACCACCTCCTATGGAGCCATTCTTTAGAAGGCCTTTCACTTGCCGCCACAGTCTGATTTATACTTTTAATACCTGAGCTGTAATTTGCATGTCATCCTGGGAGAATGGGCAATGATTAAAAAAACTAAACCAAGGAAAAGGTTTTTGAAACAGCTGCTCTAAGAACTGCTACTTAAAAATGGTTCTCTCAAGCGGAGGTACTTGGTGTCAGAATGCTACAGGAGAGTTACCTATTTCACAGCATCATTTGGAAATCACATCTAGGTAACCCAAACTCAGTGGATGAAATGTGCCTAAAATACAAAGGAACTTCTTGGGCCTCTGGATTCTTTAGTGCATTTGCTTCAGTCTTCACCTACTGGGCTGAATGTTAGAGCAAATGCCTGAGAGGCTGCTGTAGTGCCAGGATCTCCCCTGGGTTGAATACCCACGGTAAAATGGTATAGCGCTGGTGAAAGCCATGCTGTCCCCCAACAGGTCCCCGATGCCTCCTTCCTCTCGGCAAGGCCGCGACATGTCTGTGGAAAGAAGCTGCTGATGTAAAGGCCTTTGTTGTCTGTGTGCCGCTGGACTCGGCTCCAGTAGGACAATCCCTTGGCTGTACAAACCACTGCTTTCCCCTCTTCACGCAATTAGCTGCGGCAGGAGGGAGAGGAGAAAATCTGAGCCTGTGTAGGCAAAAGGCAGCCGTGGAACTCAGTTATCTACCTTCTACTTACATTTCAGAGCTACTTATACAGGCAATCCAGTTGCCTTTACTGGAGTACTCATGAGAATGAGGGCTCACTAGCGTGAGGGTCTCACACGCTTTATAAGGCGTGACTCAAACCAGGTTTACTAGAGTTGCATTTGAATCACCGCTTGGTACAAGCAGCATAAAAGATCTCCCAACTAGGCTTGGATGTCTGATAAACTGATCAGGGAAGAAAATGGATCCTGCCAGGTCTCTCTCTTCTGTGAAGTTCTTTAAATATTCCGATACTGTGAAACACAAGGACCCACCTACAGAGGTTCACGTAGGGCGGTGTTAGACGATGCAGAGACACCTGTGCGGGGTAACCTCTGTCATAGGCTTCACAGACCCAGGAAGCACAGAGCTGGTCCTTGTGGGATTCCCAGCGTGGCACTAGTGTTTGTTCCCGTGAAGAACTGATAAAAACCACATCTGTGATACAGTCAGCAGTCGTGTTTAGTTGGGAATCGAAGTCAGGTACCAATCCAACACTGCCTTCTGAGCAGACCACAGATCTGGCCAGCCCCTGTCCTGCTGTCAGCAGTGCGTTGAGTGGACAGTGGCAGATACGCTGGTGGGATGGGGTGACTTGCTCAACTAGGTTTTCATGCCTGCAGCAATGATCCGAATTCTCCTCAGCTCACCCATGCGCTTCGTTCTGTTGAAGTCAGTTGCCTAAATTCGTCTGTGCTATTGACCCAGAAGCATCGGCACAGCCAGTAGTTACCGGCATAGTAGCTCCAGGAGTAAATTTGGCCAAATGAAGGTACTTCTGCCATAGCATGAACAGTATATCGGCTAGTTATGATGTATACGTAGTATAAAGGATGAATTCATGCTGTGTCCCTGTACTACTTTAGTATGGTTGGGAACAGGATCCTTCCTCGTTGAAGCTTTTGGAGCAATTCCCCTTTCTGGTATAGATCTGGTGAGCTTTGTGTTTCTGCCTCTGACCTCTACTACTGGAGTCTTTGATTGCTTCTGTGTTTGCACCGCTTGACTCCTGTTTACATTTTGCAAAAAGAAGTACGCAGACCAGGAGGTCAGATTAGCAGCCTTATCATGGCTGTTTTGCTCCTGGTATCTGAGCAAGCTTTGTTTAGAGATTGATTTATCTGTTTCCACAACACTGCACAGTACTATCTACCTACCACGGAGCAAAACTGAATCCTCCTCTCACACCCCGTTACGTGTGCTGCGGGACACAAGCCCCGGTGCCCACCACTGCCCGTGCTGCCATGGACGCAGCTCCCCCATCCCTCAGCCAGTGCCTGCACGGTAGAAGACCTTCACTTTTGGCCTTTGAGATCTGCTTCTGCCTGTGATGAGTTTTGTCTCAGTTTGATATCGCTGGGCAAATCGGTGCCTAACTGAGAGGGTCTAACTGGGATCCAAAACTAGACTTCTCCTCAAGATTTGATTGAATAAGTATCTTTAGTGCGCATACACAATTAAATGCATATGGGTTACCTGCATCCTAGCGGAATGCTTCAACTGCTAGTATGTTGTTTAAAAAAAAAAAAAAAAAAAAAAAAAAAAAAGAGGAGGATCATATAACTTTCCCTTTCCTTCAGGTGAAGAACAAGGCCACTGCTGTATTCTTTAGAGCTGTGGGTCTTACGTGGGCAAAGGTTTTCAGACTTCAAAGCAGGGATGGGACTTTTTACTCCCGCCTGCTCAGCATCCTCTGTTGACTCGCCCCAGCCTCAGCCAAAGGTTTGATCTCTCCCTGGAGGGGGAGCAGGTCCTCGCTGCAAGCACTCAGATTGGACCCCAACTGCTGGGACCTAGGAGTTGTCCTCAGTGCGTTGGAGCACTTTAGAATGCATCAAAAACTGGAAGGTGTGTGAGGTCACACAGTCTCCGATTCCTGTTCCCCACAGCCCAGACTAGCATCCCAGCCAAGGTACTGCCGTACCCTTGGCAAACACAGGAGCTCGTTTGTCTTGGAAGGTATCCACCATGACAGCTGGAAAACCCTCTCCTGCAATACTGGAGAAGTTTGCTTCTCATTTTGTCTCTGTGGCATTTTTGGTGGGGTGATAGGGTTAATTGGTTGTTTTTCGTTTGGATTCTTTATGCTGGTTTTGTATTTTATTTGGCAGTGGGGCCTTACTGCCCTTTTAGAAATTGAATTTATTTTTTTCTACAGCTCTCATATGCCTCTAGGATGTGAAGCTTTTGTAAATAAAAATGCATTTTTTGTTATATTAACCCATTTTCAAGCAAGCCTTATGTTGTAGAAAAGATTGGTGGTATTCTTTCCTGTGCATACTGAACTGAAGGCAGTGATAAGGCTAAAAATATCCCCAATTGAAATAGCATTGTGTAACCCAAAGGTTAGTCTTCCTCAGGATTAAAATTTGCAGTGGTTTTATAGATTCCTTGTAAGGCAGGTTTCTAGTCATCCAGCTCTGTGTAAAACGTGGCTACTGGTAGCTGCGCAGTTTTGCATCTGCAAAACTCAGTCCCGTTGGTGACGACCACAAGCACAAACCTGCTGATGAAAGATGCTGGTACCCGTTGTGCCGGCATCAGCTGGCCAATGGGGCTTACCTGTTCCCGTGTCGGTGGTGGTACGAGCTCTGCACTGGAGGCGCCGAGCAGGGACTAGGTACTGTTCACACCGCTAATAGGAAAAACAGATTTTGCTGCACAGAGCTGTTAATCCTAAAACACGATGAGAGATTGCAGGTGGCTCCACGTAACAGATGGGAGTGGAGCATGAGGTAAGAGCGAGCTGATCATGTTCAAGTCATTAAACAACCTAATACTAAGCTGCCAAACTGCTGAAATAGTTGGTGCTTACAACTTATACGAGCAGTGAGCGGGTTTGGCTTGGAAAAATGGGTGGCTGCGTGGTTTCGGTGTTAGCCGGTGTTAACCTTGGGTTTGGAAACCACGTTTTTTTGGTAAGTTCTGTTACTTAATTTCTGTGTCACATGCAGAATCCCCAGAATCCAGGTCTGCAGATTTAGGCTTTTGACTTCCAGCACCACTGCAGGGACGTGGGCAGCCAAATGCTCCACGGGAGCCTGCTTGTGTATTTCTTCCTGGTGACCAGTCTTTTCTCCCACTTTTTAATGGTCTTTTGCACCTGCTAGAGTTCGCAGCTCTCTCAACACTTGAAGAATGTCCTTTGTTTATTCACTGCTCGTACTGTAGGGAGCAGTGAAAAGATTTGCAGGTATTAATTACAAGTTTTCCATCTTCCTTCAATTTAATATTTGGCAAACTCACTCGATATATCCTTCCTGGGATACTCCTTTAGGAGTAGACCTAAGCACGTCAGTACCTGCACTGGACACCTTGCTCTCAGCTACTCCAGTTTTGAATACACAAAACCAATAATCTTGGGTTTTAGACCCATGCCAGCCTGATCCTCCTCCTGAAATAGATCCATCTGGCTCAATGCATTTTTGTTCAACAGAAAATTAATTCTGGAACGGAAGTGGCTTTTATAATGCTAGTATCCAATGGGGTTCTATGTAAAGCCTGTTTTCTGGAAGAGTCAGCTTGGTATGGTCCCCATATTCACAGCCACGTTCCCATTTCAGGTCTACCAAACCCTCAGCTGGGCTGCAGAGGGCCATCGCAGATGAGGTCAGGGAATTAAGAATTTCTTCTCTGATTCATTCTGAACCTGATCTGCCTGATAACTGGATTCTTTGTCTCCCTCTTTCTGTGACACACGAAAAAGTTCACAAAGTGAGGTTTTTAAGTTTTCCTTGCACGGTGAGAAGAGTGAGCAGAAGATACGGAGAAATGGAGGAGAAATATTCATGAGAGAACAAAGACGTGGCGTAACTTTGAAGCTGGGATGGCGCAGCCTGGCATGCCAACAGACACAGGCTGAGTGACGCGGCCCTCAGAAGGCGTTGATCATTGCAGAGGGCACTTTTGCATATGTTTAGGCGTTCTTAGCCTTTAATCACGCTGACAAGAAGCTGAAGAAAAAAATACTGCTTTTTTAGAGACACAGTTGAGGTTGTGGAAGAACGAGACCGGTGAAAGATTTTGTAAAATTCTTCTTATTAAAGTTGCTTATAGTTGATGAGGTAAGCAGAGGATTAATGAACTGGGATCGGGGTCCGTGCATGAGTCACGCCAGGACTGCTCTAGCCCTACGGAGAGGTGGAGTTCCCCGTTGCAGCACTATGTGCAACAGGCTGTTCTGGTAAAGCCGGTAACCCAGTGACAATTCACGTTAGCGCAGATTGTTGACAGCTGTTCTGGACCAGAATTTCAAGTGATGAAAGCTGTCTCTTGCATAGCCTACTTACGGCACTGCAGTAGCAAGATCAGAATCCGGCCCAAAGGACAGGACAGCTAATGCGGGATCAGCACCAATTAGACACGACAAGGCAATGCTCTGTGTGATGGGAGGCTGAGATGTCCTCTGTGCACTGTACTATCAGAAAGCAAAACTGGATATTTCTGGATAGAAATTTATTTTAGAAAACAAAGTCAGCGTGTGATCTTTTGGTTTTGTCCCTGAACTGGAAGAAGATGATGCCTCTAATCTGTTTGATGGGTGAGATCGCATGCCTGTGGCTTTTCTATGCTAGATACGAGTGTCTCAGCATATGGCTGTGAAACTAGAGGTTGATTATTTTCAAAACTATTTTGGCAGATACTGTTAAAAAAAATGGATTTGTTTGATGCTCTGCTCATGAGGCTGTGTGGATTTAGGATTGTACCTTCCTTTAGATTCCTTTCAAAGGTAGGGGGGGGAAAGCACCCCTACTATAAACAATCAGAAGGATTAATTTCTGAATAAATGCTAGGGGAAGCAGGCAGAGTTGCATGGAGCGGTGTGTCCTGCTGCCATGGTGCCTCACCTCTGAGTCTGTGTCTTTCCTTTCCTAAGGGAAGAAGTGCGAATTTAGCGAGGCAGGCATTTATGTGTGAATTTTCTTTAGCGTGGTACCTTTACCGGGAAAATAGTTTTAAATGGGGTCACAGACATACCTCATTATTTCATCAGGAATCCCCTAATCTGTGACCAAAAAGCATGCTGTTTTATCGCTTAACCTGGTTCTCACCATTGCCGCTAACACCTGACAAGAGGCGTGTGTAAGCTCACAGAGACGGGAACCAGGGGCTAAAGGGGCAGCTTCCGTGCTAGCTTTAGAGAAAATATGTAGAGCTGCTGAAATACAAGACCCGGGCTTCGTTTCCAGGTGTGTCTTTCCTTTGCTCTTCAGCGGTGCTGCCAGCCCATCTCACTGTTCTTTTCTTGCCCTCCCCTTATCCGTGTCCTCTATTTAACTGAGGAGGTCCGAGTCCAGACCGGTGTGTGCAGCATCTTATCTCGAGATATTGTTGATCAAGGATATAAATAGCAGCCAGACATCCAACAGACCTAGACATCCAGTAATTACCATAATTAATCCTAAAAATAAGTGTTTAGATCCTTGAGCAGGAAAAGCAAGAAAACTGACTTTCTTGTGGGTTGGTATCCTAAAGGTGAATTCTTGAGTGATCTCTAACAGCTCCAACAGATCACTTGTATTTGATCTTTCACCGAACCTCTTCTCTCAGCAGGAACATTTTAGTGCCACTTTCTTCCCAGATGTCGACTTTTGTGACACTTGCAGAAATGTAATTTTTGGAGACCTCTGACTGTCTGCCAAGCTTTGGCTGAAATTAGACACAGTCCTCAAAATCTAACGAGCAGAGGTGAGGCGAGGGTATGAGAGAGGGAAGCAGACTGATAGACAAATGCAGACAGCATGATCCCTCAAACGGTTTTTTCTTAGCAAACAAGGCTAAAAGTTGTATTGGTGACAAATGGGATTTTTACTCATTTAAACACAAACTTGAAAATCGAGTTCTTAGCTTTTAAAGGAACCAGACTCAGATCTTCGCAGTGAATTCCTCTGCTTGCTCTGTTAATTGGCAATATGTTAACACAAGCATTTTTTCTCTGCTTTCCGGCTTACTTTGGTTAATAACTAGAGCAACATGAAATTTCCCTGACACTACACCAGTGCTGCAGGAGCGCCTCCTTTATTTTCAGCTTCCTAAAATGGCAGACTTGGGCCCCCCCTAGCTTGTCTCATTGCCTTTCAGTAGGGATTGAATAATTAAATCGTGCGAGGAGCAGAGAAATGACCCTGTGCTGCTCTTTGCTAGGCAGCGTGAAGCATGCTCTGCTGCTCGGCTCATCAGACACCCTTCATGGCCCAGGGGGCTCAGCGTTGGCTTTCACTGGGACCATTTGGTGCTGGAAAGCTCTTCCTGCTTATGGGAAGCGTGGGTCTGACCTGAAGTTGAAGCGTGACGAGCTGGCACGTCTGCTTTGTGTCCTTGAGGAGTGATGAGTCCAAGCTGTGAACTCAGATCTCGGTTTTCTGAAATTCAAATCCTGATTCATGCCTGTCTCTTCACTGAACCATCTTCTTCTCCCGTATAAAGGCACCTTCTATCACTGTCTTCATTTCTCTCTTTACTGTGTAATTTAACATCTCATAATGTAGTCATAAGTACAAACCTGAGACACATCAGGGGACAGGAACAGTCATTCTTTTATGGAATTTCTGCATAAAGTAAAGGAAAGCTTGAAGAAAAATTGAGTCTCTGAAAACCTGAATTTCTTTTTACATTGCCTCGGTGGAAACCAGATAAGCAGTATTGCAGTCAGTGGCATTAGGAAGGTAAATTGGAGAAGTCTGAGCCACAATTTCAAAGGCTTGGCTATTGTCTTTATATGCGATCTGAATTCTATATGCGTGTGATAGCTTTAAACATGCTCCGTAGGTGGACCGAAGTAGCATGTTGTTACCAAACGCACCCCTCCTTTGTCAGACAAAGCCCGCTTTGTCTTGCAGTGAGTTTGTCAGGGCCTAAACTAGCCCTAGGTCACAGTCAATTCGTAAAAATACCAACGCGCAATGAAGCCAATCTTGTTAATAATGAATCAGGTATTATAGCAGTGCTGGTTTTTAAAGTGCCTGTAACAGTGGGTTGTAGCTTTCCCGCTCCTGGAAGTCTGAGTCAATTTGTCTTTATATCAACAATAAACCAGAAAGGGCAGAAATCAAAGTAAGCAATGTTTTTATTACTGCTTTTAAATAAAACGTTGTGCCAATATTTTTTCCCTAACATTACATCTTTATTTTCTCAAATTTATTGACAATTGCTATTTATCCTCATTTCTTCTTTCTTTTGCAAAACTATCTCATCCTTTGATTTACTTCCTCCAGAGAATATGGTACCTGATTCTTTTGATTTTTCCCTGATAAATCCCTGATTAATTGTACGTTATAAGCTATCCATGCGACATTGTGTCTTTCATTTCTAAAGAGGCTTTCTTTTATGAATTTGAAGAGGGAACACTTTTCTCTCTAGAGCCAAAACCAGATGCAGGGTCAACATTTCCTTAAACGATAGCAAGGCACTTCAAAACCAAGTATGAGTCTCAGCACTGTGGACTCCTCCTGCTCCTGCACCTCCTCTATGAGCAGGAGAGAACCAGACCTTTAGCTGTGGCACATCCTCTGGGAGATCTGCTCTAAAGGTGGCTACCAATTTATCTCGCCAATTTAGGACTCTCTGCATAGTAACTTCCTTCAACCACTGTAGCTTCAAAACTGCCATGACTTGTTGACTTGCAGGCATTTTTGGTTCAGATGCTGGATTCTGGCCTGTATTTTTGCTGTTTCAAATGTGTCCTGTGTTTGGTTTTGAGATAATTTTTGGCTTGTCCTGCTGGTAGAAAATTCAATTGCGTGCGTATGAGGAGGTTGATGGAAGGGAGGCACTGCAGCAAGGCACGGCTGTAGCGTGTGTTGACGTGACATATGAAAATAAAGTGAAGGGAGGAAAGAGGAGGCAAAGCAGAGATGCAAGTTCTATCTGAAACCAAACTTCCAAGCCAAACTCCCTGAGAGGTGTCAAAGATGTGCCTGAAAAAGAAGCACACAAACACAGTTCAAGAAAAATACACGTATCTACCAATGTAAAATAGGCAGTCTGTCAGGAAAATGAGTATGTTTTAAAGCCAGCCATCAATATTGCTGTGTAATGATGCAAAAGAAAAGTATGTCACCTTTAAAGAGCCTATGAGGCAATATCACACCAAAAGGAAAACGGAGGAAATCAAGGCTCTTTCTGGCTCCTGTCAAAACCGATGTCCAAATTAACTGATTTTCAAGCGTGGGCCCTTGAAGAGATCTGATGGAAATATTTGAAATCTCATGTCCTCAACGGCAGCTGATCTCTTCTACCATGTATTCCCAAGGAGAAATGCCTGGTGATAGGATTGAGAGGCAGCAGACAGAGAGCCAGCACTACTCTGACAAAACCGGGGACCTTTTCACACCATTTGATTCTCTCATGGCCAACAAAAACACTGGACGGTGACTCTTGGAGCACGGAGGGGAGAGCAGTGGACATAGCCCGCAGGTCTGTCGGTGTTATGTTGTCTCTTTGTTGTAGTTGCGTCACCAGAGCTGGACTTGGTGACTGGTTTCACAGCTGTGGAAAATCGAGATCCTACTTTCAATCACAATGTGATTTTCGGTCCCAGCAGCTGCTGCGGCTGGGTTTGGAGCTGTCGTCCTCTGCTGTGTGAAACGGGTTGGACAACCGGGAGCTTTTCGGTCATACAAATGGCAAGCATTGGACGCGACTTATTATTGGGAAAGCTGCCTGTGTGATTATATTAGTTTAATTTAATAGCAGACTGTTTAGGTAAAAGAGCAGGGAGGCATACGAATGTCTGCAAATAACGTGGAGCATGATTGCAAAATGATGCTGCGGGAGGTGGGCTTGTCTGACCCTTGTCGAGAGCCCACCAAAAGCCCCTGAACTGGGAGAGAAGAGTCTTGCTGAGTCCTGGCCATGGTCCCTCTGAGATGGAGCGGAGTCCCAAGGGTGCCTGACTGGAACCTGGGCTGAAAGGAAGTAATTAGGCAGGCTTGGCAATGTCAGATGGGATACAGCCTTTGGTTAGTTTAGACTTTAATAGCAGCACAATAGAGTCTAGAGTAGTACAAGCCTGCATAGGACCTGAAGTTGGATGGATAGGCTTTTTTTAGATTCCTTGTATTTAAAGATAATTTCTTCCTTATGGAACCCTACCCCTGCGGGATTTACTGCTGTAGTTGAGCTGGTCTGAGAATAGGCCAGTCAGGGATTTCTCATCCAGAATCGCGTCAGAAATCAAAGGGTTATTTTAACAGTTAAAGCCGTGCAGTCAGCTCTGTAGGTGCGAGAAAATGTCATTGCACCCAACAGCATCGTTTCAGCTGGGGGCTCCGTCCCGTCAGACCGTGGGTCAGAACTCCCTTCCCGCAGCACTCTGCCGCGTCCCTTCCCTAGCTCTGATTCACACAAACAAATTCCTCGATTTCCAAAAGATCTTTTCCTCATTTATGAAATGAAAGCCCTTTAACTTGACTTGGAGCAGCTTCTTCCTGAACCTCATTGAACAGCCCCAAAGTTTTAGCTCTTGCACCCTGGAGCTTTTCAAGGAGAACTCCTTCTCCCTTTCTCTAGAATGGCGCTGTTATCATTTTAATGATCGCTTTCCCCAGGAGCTCTCAACTCTGTTTCCCTGTAGAAAATTAAAGAAAATCTGATATATTGATACAGATGATGCATTTCACGTGAGTCAGCGACACTCTGACCCTGACAGTGCCAGAGAGTTCATTGCTGCAGGAGGCCGTTGAATCCAAGATTAGCGGCTGGGCTTTTAAAAGGCACTGGGTAGTTTTAAGCCCTGTTTCTACCCGTCTGAGTTAAGATAATGAGGGTAATCTAATATCATGCTTCAGGGCTTTAGTTACCTGCCCGTGGGGTTCAGAAGGGAGCTCTGCTGCCAGGGACTGGGCCGAGTTTAATTGGCCAAGAGCTTTATGGCTTGTGCTTCGTTTCCTCTGAAGCCTCAGGTGCTGGCTGCTGCCAGAGGCCAGGTACCAAAGTGATGACATTCAGATTTTGTCTGCTTTTAACATCAGTGGGCTGCGGGCAGCTACACCAACATTTCAGCTCCCCCCCTCCCAACTCCAGATTTATGCCATCACCAGAGGAGGAGTTTTCTGGCTTTCCTCCAAAGCCCTGAAGAGAAAAATCCATTTTATATGTTTCACCGGCACAAAACACAAGTCATCTGGGATTTTAAAACTTCTAGAAGAATCTTGGCGTCTGTTATTTATTTAAAGAAAACAAACTGATCTTTCTCTGTGAATGATCTTTTTGATCATTAAAATGAAAATTTTAAAAAAATCGGAATCACACATGTATAACTTAAGATTATGCATATGAGGTAGGCTCTTTTTTTGTTGTTAATCAAAATTTAAGTTTAAAAATGTATCACATAGATCTCCCTTGTTTAAGGGTCCCTGCTCTTTAGGAAATTGATTTTGTTTATATCAAGGCTCTGACAAAACTCTGGCATCTCTCTTACTACCTATAGGCTTGGGATCAGTGTCCTACCTCACAAATGAGCTTTTATCTTCATCTCCAACAGTCTGTGTAGCTCCTGTTTCTTGGTCCTTCCAGTCGTCAATCTGTTTATCTCCTCCTGAATTATCTGTTGTAATTAGAATACATTTTCTCATCTCAAGGGGAAACCAGCTCCAAATGAGTATTCTATAAAAGCAATTACTTTTGATATTAGATATCTGTACATAAAAACACAGTATTTCTTCCAATTAAAAAGCACTAATGAATTTTCTGTCTAGAGAGGGAGTAGCCTATGCAATGCTACCGTTTCTGCTAAGGCAATGAACAAAAAATTAGGCCTGTAAGGGCTGAGGAAGCCAGCAGTGGCACGTGTGCCACAGCTTCGCATAGCAGGTCAGGGAGAGAAGATGGCTGTGCAAGGACAGATGTTCCTTCTTTTCCCCAGCAGACCTATTGTATACATTGATGGACTTGATCATTCTCCACATTTGTGCCAAGACGACTGGCACAGGCTTTCCTACTGCGCTTGTCTCCTACACCTGGCCCTCCATTACACATTTCCCTTTGTATTTACTCAGATATTGCTCTCCACTTCCTCAAAGTCTTGGGTCATGCACTAGGAATCTTGCATTTGGCGTGGAGCAGCTATACCAGAGATCTCCGTGGACTCCTTCCCTCTACAGACACAGGAGGAGTTGTGCTGAGCTTTCTCAGCTGCAAATCTCTTACATATATGAGAACTGCCATCTTTCGTCGTCTCAAAATAACCTGAATGAGTAGGGAGCTTTTATCACAAGCCTTTCTACAAAAGGAATCATTTCAGAAACGTCTTGATCATGTTATTTTGAAAGACTATAAATCCTGTCCTTAGGTTACTTTCCCATTGGAATCCTCTCCTTTTCTTCCCCAAGAAGCCACCTGTGTATGGGGACACATCGGAATAGAATCCCTTCAATGGAGTAGAAAAGAAGATCCTCCAGTGGGCTGTGGTTTCTTGCTGTGATGGCAAGGATGAATCCACACGCCACTGTTGTACTGCAGCCTCTGCCTCTCGTACTGATCCGTGTTGTCTTCTTGTCTTCCTCCCTGGTTATCTTTCTGCATCTATTTCTTGTCTTCAACACTGATGGCGAGCTCTTTGGGGTAGGAACTGTCTTTCTGGGCTTGTGTAACATCTGCTACAAAGGCGTCCTGAATCTAGGCTACGTGCTATGAAAACACTAAGAGAAAAAAAGCTGTTCTGGCCAAATCCTGTCCTAGCACAGCTCACTGTAAAGGGTTTAAGCATTAATACATCAATGCGGTAGGGGCAGAGCGTGTAGGATGGAATAAAGGTCGGCTTCTAGCCCAGATGCCAATAACAGCCCTGGGTGTTTTTATGGCACTTTCCATGGAATGTACTTTGAGCACTTGACAGATATTTGTAGGCTGTGCCCCACAGTGCTCTCTGCAACCGGGAAATGTCCCCATTTTAAAATACAAGAAGAAACATGGAGCAAAGAACATCGGGGTTGGATATCAGTCCTCTTGCCAGATAATTTGTCCCAATCTACATCATTTCCAAGGCTCCTGATTCCGCACTCTCTCTGCCTGACTAGCTTCTGTGGGCAGAAAAGGACCAGCCCTCCTGCAGGCAGAGCTGCCAAATCACTTCATCCCTTCCCCGCCGTTCAGCAGCCTTCTCACAGATCAGTGTCTTACAGGATTGTCAGCCGTCTGTGGCCGAAGGTGGAGAAACCCTCTCTCAGGCTCCCACTTGAACAGAGAGAAGGGTCTGGAGATGAGCTGGAGGTAAAAAAACACCGCACCACCTAGCTTCTAGAGCCCAGAACTTGCACGTTAAGTGCTTCAGCTTTACAAGTTATTGCACTTTTTTTCCTTTAGAAACCATCAGCCACAGGATACTGTTTGTCTTCTCCCTGGTATAGCTGCAGAGATACTTGGGGCTGATACTGGATACTAGGGGATATAAATCTTTCAAGCAAGGATGTAGCAAACTTGATTACAACTATAAAAAATAGGACTGTATTTTGGATTTCAGATAAATGGAAGTGCTGGAGTCATTTAGATTGGATGGGATTTTGTTTGTTGCTTTTCTCTGCAGAAAGTTGGAGCCTGTGTCCCTGGGGACTGCGATTTGGTGAATGTTTCTGTATGTAAAACTAAATCTCCACATACAGCATTCCTTCTAGCTCAGAAAGTAAGCACCTTTGATACGGACAAAATTCAGATCAGTTCCCTGGGCAGCAAATCTTATATATTATGTAGGCTGACTGCAGGGTGGTGGCAGGAGAAACTGATTTGGGATATGGCAAGTTGGGATATGCAGAAATTCAGGGCTAGGCTCTGTTTAACATTTAGACTGAATCATGAACCAGACACTACTGACTCCTCATGCTGCATACTACTGTTTGCAAAGTTAGCTGAAATAGTGTCAAATAGTGAAACAGTTTCAAATAAGATTTTTTTCTGGATATTGTTGATCCTTGTGCTTGCAACTGCAAAATGCTTTTACTTTTCCAGGTTTAATTTTGGTGCACAGAGCTGCTAAGGCATTCAGCAAATTTATGCCTGTGGGACAAAATGGTTTTTTATATTCTCCGAGGCAGCAATCGCAGAAAGCCGCTTTAGCTGTGGTCATTTGTTCATTAATCATAGTTCGTGCAGTATTTACGGGAATCAATGAAAGAGGCAGATACCTGGTTTTGGCAAATTTTTGCATGAGATCCTTTGACAAAAGTGAAGCATGCAGCATGGGAGAGGGAGGAAAAAGAGGGCACAGGCTCTGAAACGTGTTCAGAATTTTGTCAGTGTCAGGGTGGTATCATAGGATGGAGAAGAGAGAAATACCATTCTCCATGTGATGCCATGGGATACTGCCCCACACCATTAGCTCCTGCTGGCATCACAGGGAATCACTGGACAGAAGATGCTTCAACTTTTGCCAGAGGAGGCAAGTGTTAGAAACTGAGGGAGACTGCTTTTTAATTCCCAAATTAATCACAACAGGACAAGTATCCAGGCAGTCACTGGGTTTGATTTCTGGCTTCACCGCCGTATCTTGCACAATCCTGGGGAGGTCCTTAACCTTCCAGCAGATCATTTCTGCCCGAAGGTGGGTAGAATGACTCCTTCCGACCTCAAGGGGCGTTGGGAGTCCAACCTCACTGGTGTTTGGGAGGCGCTGCGATATTTCAGTGACAGTTGCAGAGGAGCTCCAAGTACTATAGCTTTCTGTACAGTGGGGGCTGCTTTGTATTCAGTAGCCCAACGAAAGGACATGTGAACCAATACAAGCTAGTGCAAAACCGTTTTCCTGGAGCACCTCAATGGCTAAAGTATCCAAGGTGGAAAGGTTTTGTTTATTTCTGAAAAAAAAATCTTTTTCTGATGCTGAATCTCAAGCCCAAAATCTGCTTCTTTTGGAATGTAGTAAATAACTTGGGTGCTTTTTATCCAGAGATTTTGAAGCATTTTGTAAAAGCAGTTACTGCTGCCATTTTGTAGCCTCTGTACGTCCCTTCTTTGTCAAACCCTCTGCCTGGTGGGACTCATCAGCTCAATTTGGAATTGAGACAAAGCTCCTGGCACCTTTTCTCTTGGCTGTAGCACCTGTACCCCATGGGGACTTGCCTAGTCTCCCCAGGATGTCTCCTCTAGCACCCAGTCTGGACAACGTACGGAACCAAGCAGCCGCTCGGAGCGTCCCTGGGCTGTGCGAGGTGCGTATGAGAGGCAAGGCACTGTTTATGCGGTTGAGCCTTCCTCTGATGTAAACGTGTTATTTTGGAAAACTTGTTCCTCTTAGTTATTTTTAGGGATCACAAAAATGGAGCTAGAAACAGCAAGACAACTGGTGAGCTGAGACCTTTTGCGTAGTGTTGAACAGCTCGCTTGTATTGCTCTTTCTTCCTCCTCCTCCAACCAGCTGCTTTTCTCGTGCATCTGCTTCGCTCGAACATGTACTGTTAATTCCTGAAGGAGGAAGACCATTTTTTTCCTCTGTGCCTACAGATATGCCAGTCAGGGAGGCTGTAACCTTCATCTGAAGTTTCTAGTTGCAACAGAATGAGATTACAAAATTAGCACCACACAGTAATTCAAGATGGAAGCATTAGGGCTGATTCATTAGAGGCAAATAACGTAATACCTGCTTCCAGAAGGATGGTTTTGTATAGAACTAGCTTAAAAAAATGTTGTAAGCTGAGGATTGTTTTAGCTGTGTTACTGAACCTATTCAAGAGTCTATGAACCTTTTTCTTTTCTTTCAAAAGACATAACTGGAAATGCTAAAAGTCAGCGTTGTCAATCTGTGTAGAGTTACTATTGACCCTGAATTCTTTTTTTTTTTTCCTTGGTGAAACTAGGATCTAAAGACTTTTATTGCCTTATAAGGTATGCAGGGATGTTTTCAACTAAGAAATCAGGATTGGAAAGGGAAGGAAACAACTGTTTTGCTGATGAGTTTTATGTTTCCTGTTTAAAAGAGGGAGAAGTGTTTCAGGGGTCGCAGGTAAAACTGCTGGGTGACTATGCCAGTTTTTTTAGAAGGAAATGTTTTATTCCCTCCTTTTAAGGCACAAGGAACCGGAATACTTTCGTGTGGTTATTCAAGAGTGCAGATGGTCGAGGTGTAGATAGAGCTCGGAAGTTTGGCTTTGGAGCCCTTCCCAACCTCAGCCTGAGACAGGGCAGCAAGGGCATTTCAGAGACTTCTCGGTAGTTCTGTCAGTGCTTCCCCAGTCTGGTGGTGCTGGTGGTGGAGCTGGCCTTGTGACTGTGCCCAGCATCCCTGGTGCCACCTGGGCAGACTCTTGATGAAAGAGGGATGAGGTGCGGCAGCAGAGCCACAGCTGCCGACGGGGAGGTGGCCTTGCCAGAAGTGGCAGGAAGGCCAGGAAAAGGCTAAGAACAGACCTGTGCTATTGTGAATGTGGGTGTATAATTATTCTCAGTTAGTTATTTTTATCAGTTAGTTATTTTTATTTTGAATTGTCGAAAGGTTAATTATGTCTGAGAACCTTGTCTGAACGTGATTTACAGCTGCCTGTAATTGTGTTGCAAGTAAAAAAAAAAAAAAAGAAAAACACTAAAATAATCACAGATGTAGTTTGATCTTGCTTTTGTCATAGTTTCTCACATAAATCTCTTCAGTAATTTTCCCATTGTGACAGAGTTTATGTTGAAAAATAGTAGGTCTCTTTTCTTCCTGGAAAATTATGCATCCTGCAGAGTAATTAATCTGGTTAAGAAACTAAGACTGGTTCATTCTGCTCTCCATTCTCCCAGCAATTTGTGTCTTAGGCAGAAATCTCTGCAGTGAGAGCAATAAATTTGAAAGGAATGACAGACGCTAATTATTTGTGACCTCATTGTCATCTGCGGCATTGCACTGGGTATAACTGATCCCAGCCTATGGTCTGTAGATCTTTTTAGTCTAAAAACGTAAAGGAAAAACAGCCTTAAAAATAGCAGCTCACCGGGCATTGCCACTGTTGTTCCCTCTCCGCCCATCACCGTTTCAGAGCCGGCAGCACGTTTTCAATCCTTTGCTCTGACACAAGCTGTAGGGTTGCGCTATCAGCAGCGCTGCTGTACCCTGCCCACAGCGGCTTCACAAGCCGTGCAAAAATGGGTGAAATGGGTGCTAGCTAGAGCCATCGGTAGGCAACTCGTATATAGGATGAGGTTCTGGAAGTCTGCAGCAAGCTTTAAAAGAAGAAGAAAGTGGAAAAGCCCTCTCATCTGATCAGCCTTGGTTAAAACCCAGATATATGCTGGAAGTTGAACCAGAGGCACTTCTCCATCTGTCTTTTTTAGGTTTTGTACTGCTCCCCATCACCGTAGGACCTGAACACCCAGCAGATAAAATCGATAGCAATTGTCTCTCTGCCAAGCAGCAGTATTTCCAGAAATGTATCCCTTTCCCTGTTCCAGTAGGCAAGTCCCGCGGGAGTGAATGCTCCTAGGGGCCATCCCGGGGTTTTTGCTGAGCAGAAAACGCCCAAGCGGTGAGGCACAAACAACTTGTCCTGTGCTGACTCCCTGTCCTTGGCAGCCCACCTACGCATCCTGTGGGAGCACTGCTGCAGAGTATTCTGCTCCTCCATGTCCTCCCAGGCGTTGCTGGAAGGCCTCTGAGGAGATGATTCTGCTCAATGGTCCCAGCCGTGGGACACCCCTCGGATGAGGGCTGGGAGGACGTGCTGGAAGGTGTGTCTTGTTCACCAGCAGCCTCTGCCTCAGCCAAACCTGGGGACACTGCTTCCCACCCCCTGCCTCCCGGTCCTGTCTCTTCAGACTGACCTTTTTGAGAAGATACTGCTGAAGTGGCACCTCTTTTCTGTTTTTTTTTTCACAAAAGGCTGACACAGATAACTGGATTTGGGGGTTGGCGAGTTATGATCTTGACTTAGGTAGTCATGGGGCAAAGCACTCTGTTGAGGAGACATTTGCTGAAGCAACAGGTAATCCTTTGAGATGAAAAATGTTATGCAAATGTTGCCTTATGGGAGAAATATTATGTCTAGCTAACCAAGCAAGCGTTGAAGAACATTGCCTGTAATTGCTGAATTTAAGACACATATATATAAAATACACTATCTTCATTGTTCCTAAGAACTTCTAGGGACAATTCAGTGCTTTTCTTGCAGAATGAAGCAATGTGATATCATTCATTTAATTGCTGCTGTTTATCGGTCAATGTTACTGCATTGCTATAATAACTGTCAGTCAGACTAGGCTACGATTTGGGTAATGAATGGGGAAAAAACCTCACAGCAATATGTTCTGAGAGTAAGTCAGACATATGACGACTCTTTCCTAGAACAAGATAAGATTATCAGCATGATGAGCTACAATATCAGATTTAGGAAAAAAGTATATGAAATAATTGTCATTCGGCATGATTTGGAATGCTATCTAATTCTCTCATAAGAAAAGTAGCAAAGAAAGTGCTTGCTGCTTCCTATGGGTTGAAAGTTTCATTCTCCTGTAATTGTGCCATAAAGATGCAAGTATTTTGTTCAGTAAACTACAAGAACATATAGTATAAAGTTTTCAACTACTGGAATGAAATTGTTGCTTGAAGTCAAATGAGCACGCCACATCTTGGAGTCCCTTTCATCAAAGCAGGTCAGTTAACTTTAATAAAGTCATCTTCGATTTGCTTTGATGTAACATCAGAACCCAGCCCAGATGATTCCAGATGATCAGCAAATAAATTTCCACATTGCAGTCCTTCAAGGACATAGACTTTATGAAGTGTCTAGTTGTCTGGATTCTTTAACTTCTAAAGTGCCTAATTTGACTTCCTTTTAATAAGGCCTGCTTGTACTGGGTTGGTTTTTTTTCTTTTGAGGGAACTGCTGACTTTTCTGTGAAACTGAGCCCCCATTTAAAATGCCGTATATTGGGCAAGTAAAGCAGAGGCGTGCAGCATCACTGCTTGCTATTAGTGTCTTTTAAGTCTTAAGAGTGTATCATGCAGGAAGAGATTAGGTTGCTGTGTTTTTCCTTTTGGGTGGGGAGAGATTTAGAGTCTCAGACATGTAATTTCTGTAATTAATTGAGCAAGGACTGGGATGGCAACATTAGGCCCTCCTGTTCTAATTTTTCTAAAGGAAGTAATATTGAATACTAAAGCTGGTCAAAGTGCCAAAGAGCCTCTCATCCTAAATTAGAACAAAAGGGGCAAATGTTACAATTTTCCTAAAATATTTTCAGAAATATTTAGTGTGTATCGAAGTGCTTCACTTAGTAAGGTAAAAGCATTTCTGTTGTTTGAAATCACTACCTGCAACACAACTCTTGAAGAGCTTTAGTCATGTTTCAACAGAAACCATGACTGTCTCATTCTCCACTTCAGAAAATTGTTTCATTAGAAAATTCAAATAGTCCTTCTTAAATACGCCAAATATCGCGATATCACATTTTTTGCTTACGGCTTCCTCCTTTGCATGACTCAGTTGGAGACATGATGAAATCCATTCGTAATTGTGAGCCCCCCTTGTGGTAGTTGCCCCCTGTCCTCGCTAATGCAGAAGTATAATAGCCAGCTGCCGGTGGATCACTGATGCTAACCCAGCTGCGTTATGATGATAGCTGCAATCGAGAATGGAAGGTTCTCAGACATTTTTGAACCAGTTTTAGTGGAAGAAAGATTCATAAAGTACATTTCTACAAAGGAATGTGAGCAATAAAGAAGAGCGCTTTGTGATGTGTAAAGTAAATCTGTTCAGTTTTGGGGGGAAAAATACTGTTTTTCAAGAGATCGCATTGGGCTAATATTAATCATTGATAGTAGGAACTCTTGGTGTGTTTGTACATTAATAGGAAACTGTAGGCATCATAGTGTTTGTAATAATTAAAACAGAACCCGTCAGGACTGCACTAGAGGATGGCAACCAGTGTCACAAGTCCTATCAACTCAGCACACTCAGTTGTGACTCTTAACAAGCAGCAATTGAACACAGTGCTGTGTTTCGGATTTGTCTGAATGAATTGCTCCCAGTGTAAGTCAGCAGGAAGTTTTGACTCCTGAGCTAGCTCCTGTTGGCCAGAAGTTTGGACAGCAGAGACACTTACCTGAAAAAAAGAGAAATCAGGTTTTCAGCTGGCCAGAGATTCATTCACTCTTGCCCCCTCTACTTCTGCACAGAGGAGAAGCATGGCTGAGCCAAGGATGCAAAGACTTTCTAAATACTTCTGCACATACCTGAGGACAGTTTCATGAATTCGAGAATAACATGAGACATGAATGAAAAGTATATAGATATTTGAAATAGTTATAATAATCTTTGGAAATCTTCAGCTTGCTTTTTTGCAGTTGTTGCATTAGGTCCAAATTCTCTGGGATTTAGTGGCTTGTGCTGGTAACTCCTTGTGATATTTTTAATTTATTTTTTTTTTAGTGGGAAGGTGATGAGCAGGAATAGGCACTCTGCCGTCCTGCTGGGGCTCAGCTCAGTCCAGCTGAACTGATTACTTGCATTCTCCTTGTACATTTTGAGACAGAACAAGAGCACTTTCCTGTTTGTCTTCTGGGTTAGTTCCGTACCTTACTAGAGGAAAACGTGTTTGGGAGAGGAAGACGACATAGCTGGCCTGGGAGGAAGAGTAGTCATGAAACAGCGGGAGGGCTCTCTTCTGCGTTACCAAATGCTGGGGGATAAGACACCCAGGGTGGTCCAAAATCTTAGTTTGGCAGTGTGACTGACTGAAGCAGCGAGCTGTCTACCGATACCGTGTTCCCTTGCCTTGAGCATACTTTTCATTTTTCCCGGCATTTTGTTTCACTTACGGCTTTGAAGGAGTTCATTATTGATGAAGCACCAGTATCAATCCCAGTAGCTTGGTGCTTTCGTCTTTCCTCTCTGTGTACCAGGAATACAATACCCTAGAAAAAGATGCTGTTTTGAACCTTCATCTTTCTACTTTCCTCACGGGTACATGGCCTGTGGGGTTTCTGCTCGTGCCTCTCTTCGATCTCCCTTGCTAGTGAGACCTGGAGCTCACCTCCCCCGCACACCTATAATGAGACCATGGCTGCGCAAGCCTCTTGTTTTCCCTTGTTTTCAACAACTCACTAGGCTTGAACGCTTGGAGCTGTCTGAATTTTTCAAAAGCTTGGCCATGCCAAGAATGTTTTTCTGTAGGGCGTCCTTTTTTCCCCTCTTCTGCCCTCCCTCCCCCTGCTAAGAGTCATGATTCGCTCCGAGACAGTTGAGCGTTTCAGTGCATGATGATGAGGAACATGAAGAAGACATCAAAGACACAAACACAAACAAGTTCTGTCCTGACTTGGGATCGCTGATTGCAGTATGAGGGATGTATTTTTGTAGGCAATGTCTGAAATTCAGTACCAAAATTCGCAAGTACTGCAGGTACTCAGTTCTTTTGCATTCAGACAGACGATTTGTGGTGTTGCTCTTAACCATAGCACAGGGTTTTCTCATAAGCACCTGCAGCAGAATATGCTAACTTTACTCTTTCAGACCACTAACGAACCACTGTGTCTCTGTTCTGTCCTGTAATTAAGCAGAGATGATGATGGAGCTGTAACAAGCGAGGACAGTGTTAGCAGTGAGGGGTAAGAGACATTCCTTCATGAGGGACTAAACTGTCCCAGACCTTACTGTGGCTTGGAGAAGCCAGTCCCAGCTTTGTACTGCCTTGTGTGTTTGTTAAGAGCAAATGTTGAGAGTTTCCTTCTGTCTTTCTCTTTAATTATTTAGTTGAAATAATGACATTTTCCTCTTGAAAAATTCTTAATTTGAAAAATTTTGAGCAGGTCAAACTCTAATTGTTTTGCTTGGCGTTGAAAATGATTTGGAGGATGTTTGCACATTTCTGTATGGTATCCCCAAGACTATTATAAATAACTTTTCCACTTATAATGACTTGTTGATAGTGAGCCTTTTGGAAAGGAAAGCTTTGACATTAAACACAAGATATGTGAGGAGCTTATTTATGAGAATTCAACATCAAGTTAAATGCCTGTTGCCATGGAAGAAGTCCTTGGCCATGTGATCATATGGGCATTTTTTATGTTGGTTTAGTTTAGTTTTACAGGTATTTTTTGAGTTGAGCAGTGATATACCAGTGAATGAAACCTATGAAACGCATTGTTGACTGGCTAGTATCTGATCACTAAGCAACGTGGGGTTAATCGTTTTAGCTCAAGTGTGTCAAACTTCCTGATCCTATAAGCTGTATAGAGCTGAGTATCCTACGTAATATAGGTATTTCGTTCATCGGAGATCTGAAGGACAGAGGTAATCTGAAGTAATTCCCAGGTGGGAGGTGGTGTCAGCTCCCTAATAGTTTTAGCACATCTTTGTGGGAACAGGCTGGGCAAGGTGTGCGCTTGAGTCCAAACGACCCATCTATTGACTCACATAGTGAAGTTAGCTTTACCCTGTATTTCCCAGCCAGGAGCAGCTGGTGACCAGTTGCACAGGTGCATTCCCAGCATGGGAACCAAACCTGAACCATTCAAGAAGCTGCAGGTGGTCTTAGAGCCACAGAGCACATGCCTCAGCTCCAACACTTATTCCAGAACTGACTTTTATATGGAGTTAAACTGGCAGATCTCCATGTGGTAGAAATTCAACACTATTTCCATTAAAATGAATGGAGCTATAATGGGCTATACTGGGAAAGGGCCTGGCCTGAAGTTCTTATGAGGAAAATTTACCTTTTCTCCTCTTACTCATTTTCCATCTCTCCTGAGTATTTGAGTTTCTGCTGGACGTCATGAAGGGATTTAGTAGGTACAGTGTTTGGTGATGGTATCTTTCATTTGAATACCGTTAGTGGTTGAGGACACCTAACCCACAGAACAGACTATTATGGGAAGTGGTAAGTTGTAGTAAGAATTCCCTAAGACCTCTTAATCTGAATGTGTTCTGATTTTGTACATTTCAAATGCAGACATAGCGAGTTGAAATTAAATCTCTTAAGGATAATTAGGCATTTATGAATGTTTGGAAACAAGTTTCCTGTTTCCAGGGATTTATACAGGAAAAAGGAGAAATTGTGAAAGATGCTAATTGATTCTTCATAGTTTGCTTATTAATAATTACATGTTGATACTACAAGACGTGTTGATATGGGCACTGGCTGAAAAGCTGAGGATAATTTCCACAGAGCCATGAGGGTTTCAGGGCTGAATTTCGTGGGAGTTCGGATCTTGTTTATCTAAAAACATTCTGTGGTCACTGAAGAGGTTAGATCCATTTCATTTATATTAATAATTTGATTTTTTTTGTCTTTTTCATTTAGGTCTGGCAAAGCCTATGGGATTAGTTGAAGGTCCAGGAGGCTTGGGCCAGGGGGGAATGGCTGCTACCCTGAGAGATGATAGCCATGAATCAGAGACTAAGTATGAAGAGTATGGTTACAATGCCCAACTCAGTGACAGGATATCACTGGACAGGTCCATCCCTGACTACAGACCAAAAAAGTAAGTTGAATTCCACATTTTTGTTAAAAGAAAGTGATTGATTGTTGTTCTGTTGACCCATGGTGGCATTCTTCTCTTCACATCCCTTCCTGGGTAGAGTATGACAGCAGTTAGTCATACCCATACGCCTGAGTTTAGTGACAATTAAAAAGACTAACTGCCATCTCAAGCATGAAGTGTCATGTTAAATGCAGAGCTAATTCTGTGAGTAGTGCATTAATATGCACATTCAAGGACTCAGATCAAAAACTATGTCAGGATATTGGTGATGGTTCAGTTGGGTTTGGTTCACTTAGAAAAAGCCAGGTAGTGCCAGCTTAGCCCATCGTCAGAGGTGGGAGCCTTAGGCTGTGCTCCTTGTGGTCATGCGCAGCGGAAGGTGGGGCAGTGACAACAAACACTTCGTAGACACTGGTCGCTTCAAGAAACCCATCAAATCAACTGCCTTTGTGGAATTGCATTTGATGTTCTTAGAATTGTTTAGTCGGGGTTTATAATGTGCTGAAACATGGGCTAAGTGTAATCCGTCAGGGTCCTATCGTTGCAAGAAGATGGTTTTTTTGTTCTTTGGAATGTGTGTTTATTTTTCTTCTAGTGTTGCAGTCTTCATATGCCTGTGCTATGTGTGACATTGCAATTATATGTTTAATCTTTGTACTGATTTATTGTATTTTATATTAAATGTCTTTCAAATCTTTCCTATTTATGGAGTTATGTGTCTTCCAGATGAGACATCCGCACTGTCATCCTTCAAATGACAATCAGTAATGTCTTAATGCAGAGGAGATCAGTAGCAATGCCTAGTTACTCTCAGGAGACAGAATTGAAAAGAATACTTAATTAATTTCTAATAATAATCTTCTGTTTTAAAAGACCCACTGGGGCTCCTAGGCAGAACTGAAAGTTAAATAAAAAAGTATCTTATTAAGTGGTGAGAAAAGTTTAGCCAAGCAAAACAGCTGCGCTATGTGAGTAGATTGCAATTGAATTAGGATTTTAGGCAGTTCAAGCTGCCAAAAACAAAATCCAGCGAAACAAAACTTCAGCTTAACTACAAATTTCATTAGCTGTGTTACATATTAATCTAATCTCAGAAGTATTGACTCAGCACTTGTTTTCTCAGACACTTGCTATACAAAAGAAAACCTAGATAAAAGAAGTCGCAAAGAGAAAAAGATCTACTGCTTTGATATCCCATTTGATGCAAGTATACTGACTTGTCCAATGGTCTCATCTCTCCATCTCTCTTGATGTATCATAAAAATCCATTGTGGAATTATTCTGGGGAACAAGTAGTCCGTAGTTATGCAAATATTTGACTTGTGCATCAGATCTGGTCCAAAGACCCTTAAAATCAGCATGAAGTTTTTCAAATGGAAGTCCGTGAGGTTTGACCTGGCCTGTTATTAGCTGCTGGGGTCACCTGGATAGTAAATGGAAATGCTCCAGTAGGGAATACAAAAGCGAAGGTTGCCGAGCTTGAATCTAGCTCAGCAGCTGTCAGAAGCATGACAGCATTTGCAATGCAGTGATGTTTCACTTCAGATTAAACTCTTCCAGTTTGACTTGGAAGCTTTGATGACTCATTCAGATGAGCTTTTCAATGTGCTCATTTTGGGAATCTCGTAAGGCCATACTGCATGATTAACTGTGAGTTACTGGGAGAACTGTCTTCCTTGTGCTGTTTTGACACTTTTGAGGTGGTTCGGTCTAGATGCTGGAATTGAAACGCTTGTCTCTAGATACTTATGAGTCACAGGAAAACTCTTCAGATTGAATTTGCTATGAAAAATGTGTGAAAGTTTGGAAAAGCTAGAAGCTCTTATGATATGAAGAGTTTTATGCACTTGTATCAAATGAGCTTTGGCTGCCATTTGGTTGCCATTTTCTATTAGAAATTTCTGCTGTCCTCATGAGCAGCATTTTTTGTCTCTGACCTCTTCAAACGCACAGCTACTTGTATACAGTCTCTCTTGCGAGCTCTCGCTCTGATGCCGAGAAGCAGTTTTCACTCCCTATTCTATCAACCTCTTCTTACCCACCATGTCGTACCACGTCTAAGGCTTACCTAACAGGTGATACTTGTGCATCGCAGCCATGAAGCAAAGATGAGCTTGACTTTCTGTTTTGTTTATGCACTCTGCTCTAATTATATATTGGAAAGAACTAAACCTCCAGATCTTTGAGACAGGCTTCGGGAAAACCACTCTTGTTTTGTCCAACTCTGTATGCTGACTTGCCCAATGGTCTCATCTCTCCGTCTCTTGATAATATCTCATCGCTGAGCCCTTCTCAGACTGCTTGTGATTTATATTCAGGTCATGCCCAGAACTTTTCATCTTTAAATTGAGAAGCAAGGTAGAATTAATGTCCAAGGCCACGTACAAAGTTCATGGCCAGTCTATGAATAAAACCACTTATCTGGATTTGCATTCCCAAAGTATTAAACCATGCTTTCTCCCCATTCCAGCTCCCATTTGAAGTGTTCAGATCTACATATTTGCACACACCAGTAGGTATTAAAGATAGGAACCAGGAGAATTTACACTCAAGTCTGCATTGCATAGGCAAAATTTATGAAAGTAAATATGATTTCACTACGCAAATACGGGACTTGTAGTATTCCAGGCTTAGTCTTCTTTTAAAAGAAATTTGACCAGAATTATTATCTTTTAGTTCATTTTATCTTTGAACTGCCCCCTTATTGATGTCCAGTATCTTATTCTGGTAGAATAAGCCTTTTGTTCCGTCTACTAGCATAGCTTCAGTAAGCATTCAGCAGTTTAATTGCTTTTCGGGAGGTGTTTTCATCCCCACATAGCAAATTTAAAAAAACCAAAAATTACACTAAAGAGTGTACAGTCAGACAACGTGACCACGAAGGCCCCTAAATGGGAGTCACCTCCATGTCCTTTCACTGCAGTGAAGTCTGCAAGCCTGGGTGGCTAGTCCTGCTCTCGAGATGCTTCTCCCGTAGACTCGCGCTGTGTCCTGCTTTCCTACCTGCTGCTGCCAGCGCAGATGGTCCTTTTCACTCCGAAGCCTTGTCTCTAAGACAGGAATCACTAGGGCAGTGCAGGAGACAACAGCAGATTCTGTGCATGGTGTGCCAAATTGAAGCGATGACAGTAAATAGCTTGCTTGCGATTACAATTCACACAATAATGACAAAATTATAGTTTGATCCTAATGTGGTGTAATAAGTGTGTCTCGGCTTTTTCTTCTCTGATATTGCACCTCCCACAGCTTGAATCCTTGCCCTGTCTCTGTGTAGAAAGCAGACAACCCTGGGGAAACCGTTCAAAAACATACTGTGAATTGATATTTCAAGCTATGTTTAGTTTCAAGAGACATGTAATATAGGGAAGTTGCAATTCTGTTTTATAAAACAATGCAAAGCCTTCCCGACAGTTTGTAACTTTATTCAGTATGACCTTGAACGCTATTTTCATTTCTTGTTGGATTTCACCTAAATCAAACGGGCTGGTTTGAAAGTTGTGCTGGAGATCTTTTCAGAAAGTGTTGTGTAAGTCTTAGTGGTGACTTCTGCCTCGAAGCAGCTGAGTTCAGTGCAGCTGAGAGCGCTGAGAAGATGCAGGGACCGAGTAGTGGGAATGAAATGTCAAGCAGAATATTCAGGATTTATTATGATTGATCAATGAGAAACGTTCAGCTAATCATCCTAGTATTGGACTGACCTGAGATTTTGCTTCATGTACTCAGTGGAAAGTGGTCGATATCTTGTTGTCTGTTAAAATCCATGAAAATAACTCTAAGATAGTGGTCAGGTTAGTACTGGCTGTTATTAACTGTCTAAATTCTAGAGGAAATTTTTCAGTACGTATGAAATCTACAGTAATGCCAAAAGAATTTTGCAGGATTATTTCTGTTACAAGGGAATTCATCGTGCTTGTGATGGAATTATTTCCATCCCCTGTCATACAGGCACATATCAAGCTTGAAAAACATTTCTCAAGTTAAAGGCAAGCCACAAGGAGAAGGGGCAAGGAAAGTAGCACAGGTCTCCGCATGTCCCTGCTGCAGCCCCATCTTTGCTCCCCGGCGTGTGGAAGTTTTTCGAGGGCTGTACCGCTATGGGAAATATGTTGCAGAGAGCTCAGGATGTTTAATGTCCTGATCTCTCTTCCCAGCAGTAAAGTATTAGCAGGACTTTCTAGCCCTCACTAACATACCCTGTTTCCTCTGTGCAATGGAAGAAAGAGAAGCTTCTCGTGTAAGGAACAGGTTATTTTTCACTTGGAAGCACACGGCTAAGCTAGAACTTGCTCTGTGGTTCTCTGGGGAAAGTGTTATTTAATGGTGAAATGTTATTGGATTAATTTCCATTTATGTTCTTCTATATTCAAAATGAGGGTTGTGATCACATGAACCTGAGCGCTTAGCGGAGATAAATCCAGTGCTGGCCGGTGCCTCTTTTGTGTATGCGCGGGAAGGCGTAAGCACGTGTTTTTGTATCAGTTATCCCTACCAATACGTGTAGATGTAGAATAGCCTTGAATCCTACCCATGGGAACGCTGTGAAATCTGCTAGGCTGCGCGCATGCCTTTCCAACCGTCGTGGCAAGGGGCCAATGTTGGACTGAATAGACAAAAATAGATCTGGAGCAACCGAGTTGAGAATTTGATAGAGATCCCACACTTCCGAATTGAAGTGCCCAGAGCCAGCCACCTAAACCCCACGGGGTCATTCGTCTTCAAGGGGCTTAATTTGTTCGGGGTACTGAGAGCAGAGAAAGAGAGCAGGTTTAGCTGGGACATGCTGTATTGCTACAGTAGACCTCAGGAACGGCAGCAGCTATCCATCTGCCCTTTTGGGGGAATACCAGCCTTCACTGCCACCGGCTGTAGCACAAAATATAACTCTGTGCTCCAGGAACAAATGAGCAGACACAATCCTTTCCCAGTCGTGCACGAAGACAGCGGTGCTGCGATCCCATATGACAGCAGATTTTCACTTTCTCAAAGATGAAGAATGCAGAAAAAGTCAAAGCCTTAGGGAATTTCAGTCAAAGGTGGGGGGAAAGGCTCCCAAACTTAACAAAAGCTGTTTGTTTTACAGCGTGGCATCCTGGAAAATTGGGAAGTGTCAACTAACCAGATGCTTTCAAACATAAGCATCGTCTCTCAGGGTAACATCGATTCCCCTGTTCTTTCTGGTGCACAGGCTGGATCACAAGGGGTTGAATTAAACTGGTTGAACACCTGTAAATCTGGCATTTTCTAACTTTCTATCACTTGACTTTGCAACTTAAATAACGTCTGGGGTTTCTTTGCATGCAGGACACGTCCGCACATACGCACACATGCACTTGTCAAAACCACTTGCCGTGATGCATTATGCATACTTTTGAGGAAAGTTAATATGATCCCGGAGCTTCCATAAGGGCTAAATTGGCTTTTACAAGAAATTGTCGCCGCTTGGGTGAGGATCTTTAATTTAACTGATCTTTTTTGTGCAACTTGATGCCGAGTGCATTGTGGCAGTTCAGTGGTAACAATAATACTAATATATGGATTCAGTCTGCTGGCTCTATCAGCCAAAGAAGATATTTCTTTGTGTTATGGTCATGGCTGTTTGTATTGAGAAAATTCAGCCCTAAAGAACAAACTTATTAATGCTGAGGCAACTCAAGTCTTTAGCCATAAAAAGCAGAGGAATCAAGGTCTCAAGGAAATTACTTTCATTTATTCAGTTCTTTTATAGAGGCGAGCATTTTCGTTGCTTGCTCTAGACATTTCACAATAGCAAAGGAATTGCATCTCTAGGGCTCTGAAGTGTAATTAATGGTTCGCTCCACTCTATACCTAAGGAAAAGCTTTTTTAATTACCTATCAAAAAGGATTCTGGAATTGATCAAATAGTGCTATCAAGGGGGCAGACTTGGTAAATAGACCTCTGATTTGTTCATTCAAGGGTTTAATAACAGTAGCTAGTATGAGGCCAGTAGCTAGAAAACTGCCTTCCTGTCCTTCAGCGGCCAGTGAGCTCCAGCCTTTTGAGAACGCGGGGGGCTCACCTTTCGTTTCGACCCTTTCTTTTGGCAGTAGAGCTCCGTGGACTCGCCGTGATTTTTCTGAGGCAGCAGGCAGCAGCCCTCTCGAGCCAAATCACAGATGTGTTTGCGAGTTCTCTGTCGGGAGAGGAGGATCCGGATCCTGGCCCAACGGCCCCTGCCCGAGGCTGTCGGAGCCGGCAGCTCCTCTGCCCGTCTGCGTTGGCCGTCCCTGCGGGAGAAGGGCAGCAAGGCAGATGGCCTGCAGAGAGCATCAGCTTTCGGATCAGTGGATTGGAGAGGGCTAGACCTGGAATTAGTTGATTTTCTCCACCTCTGCAGCTTGCTCTGCCTCGTGACCCGCTTTTCAAATCCTCTGGGGACACTGGGTGTTCTTTGCACCGCTTAGAAAAATGGCACGAGAATCTCCAAACTGAAACGGACCCTTAGGATTCTTCCCAGGTTAACCAGAGTGCCGCGTAATGGGCCCTTTTGCAAGGAACGTTGGAACTGGAACACACCCAGTGCTGTTCAGGAACCAGAATTTCTGATGAGCAGAAAATAGCAACTAAGAAAAAAAACAACCAAACAAAAAAAAGCCTAAAAACATTTTCTGTCAGGCTGAACATTTTCTGTGAAACGGTTAGTTAAACAGAATATTTAGACCAACAAAGCATTTAGTTTCCCATGAAAATTTTAGTTTTAAAATAGTGAATTTTCTACCACTAGCTTCTACGGAGACTTTCAGATTACTGTCAGGTCACGGTAAAGTGAAACATTAGTTGAAATGAAGTGTTTCCTTTTTCAGCTGACAGTGTTTCACAGTCGCAGTACAGGCACAATATTTTGATTTCAGTTAGGCTTCTTTTTTAATAGGAAGCTTTCCAACTTTTTTTTTTTTTTTTTTTGCACTCACTTTCAATAAATCTAAAAATTCATGCTAAAATCCTGAAAAACCCGTTTTGGCCACTCTGATCGCACATATGACGTAAGTTGAAGCAGAGAGAAGGAAAAAGAGAGGCAAAAAATGGAGTGGACAGAATTACCTCTGGGCAACAGACCGGGATTGTTTATCGAAGGGAAACTGAGGAAGAGATGAAACTAACTAAAGTGTTTTAATTAAATCCCAAATCAATATCCAGATGTGGATTTTGAACCGCACAAAGGGGCCGCGTGCGTACGTGTGCTCTGGAACTCTGCCTAGTTCTCAGCCAGCCTGGCCAAGTTACAGGGGCTGGACGTTTCCTGGGGCTGTGGGTCCCCGACACACATCACGGGTGCCTTTGCACACGCGCTACCTGTGTGCGCCGCCGGCAGTGGCACAGCTTCGTAGAGACCTACGCCAGTTTGAGCTGACTTTCCGTCTTGCCCAAGAGCAGAAGGAACTGGTGTGGACTGGGTAAGCCCCTGTGCTGCATCCCCTGCGCAGAGCTGGGCTCTGACCGGCTACCGCTTGGTGTTCAGTGGTGTAATTCCAGCTTGGCTTGGTTGGGATATCAGTCGGCAAGCTAAATTCGCTCGTACCTCTGTGCCAGTTGTGCTTATTTGTGTATGCCTGTGTATGCCAAAGGCTTATCGCTGCATTTTGGGAAGCGTTTCCTATTTGGCTGTAAAGGGCTTAGTCTGGAACTTCCCCACAAAGGGAGGGGAAAAATCACCTGCTCCTTTGGCTGGGAAGGGAAACTCCCTGTGAATCGTTAGTAGCGCCGGCCAGCCCCCGTGCTTTACACCCCGTGCTCACTATTTGCACTGTGCCGCTGGCGTGGTCACTGAGCCCTGTAGTTGTGACCTGACCCTGTTTATGGAGGTTCTGTAGGTCTTCTCCCAGCCTCTGCTGGAGCTCTGCTCACTTTGCATAAATAATAAGATATTGATTGGAATGTGGGCTCAAACCTTTGTCTCCAAAATCCCAGGTCACCGTTAGGTCTTTGAATATTTAATTAGTTATATAAAGTTAAATTGCTCCAATGAGAAGACTGACTGAGGAACAGATTAACACTGTGACCATGTTTTCCAGTAATAAGAAAAAATTATTAGGAAACTTTCCAACCATTTTTTAATGCCATCTGGTCATCAGGAAGGTTCTGAGACTGTTTTTGCTTGGTCAACAGCGGTAAGGTAGGACCATGAGGTAGGACCATGAGACTGCCCAGGTTGCACTACAGTAATACTCTGCCTTCTGCTCCATTGTACCTAGGGGTTGGTGACCCCGCAGGCTTTGGGGAGACAGTAACCGGAGTTTTTTGCAGGACATGGCTCCACAGCAGAAACTCCCCATGAGCCATTCTCCATGCTGTCTCCATAGTAGCAGTGCTGGCCACGTGGCAGTATCTCGCAGTTATTTCTGATATTCGATAGTTGTGTCTGGCTTTTCCCATTAGATATGTTATTGATTCCCTTTTGTTTAGTGCTAGCTAGGCTTTCCAATTAAGTAGTGATTTTAATTATACTACAAAGCACATAACATAGATCTTGATTACTAGCACTGGCTCATGGGATAATAAGAGGAGGACCAGCAAGGCTGAATTAAACAGAATCATAAAACTGAACAACCTTTTTCAAAAACCCACCTTATGTCCAAATGCAGCAGTTTTCCTCTTGTTACATTTTTGCAGTGTCTGTGTGTGTATTAATTGTTGAAGACAAGTTCTGCATAAGTGTCAGCACTAATAAATGTAGATTTAGCGAAGGCTGAATTTGATTAGCTAGGGAGCATGAAAAATAACTGATTGCAATGTTGTGTTTAAATGCAGTAAGACTGGAAGCCATTCCCTGCAGTTTGTCTGCACCGGAACATACTCTGGAATACATGAATAGTTTACCTAAGGTGGGTTGCATAACATTGACTAAAAATTAGACAGCTAATTTAAGGTGATCAAGTTGGCTGCCTTTATGGTCAATGGAGAAGAAGAAGAAGACACAGTAGCATTGCTAAAGATCTATAGTGTGTAATGTCCTCTGGAGGTCTCTCCCTCAGGACCCTAGGACAGCCAGCCTAAATAGGATTTCAGGTGAATCCAATCCAAAATGTTAAATGCTCCAAGGCATACAGAAACAAAAGGGAACTTCTGTATTAGGAGCACATGTTGAAGAATGACCTGCCAGCGTGGGCAGCCTGGGTAAGGTCCCCACCCCGCAGCAACTGTGGATGTAGCAGTTTTCAGCTGGGAGGAAAATAAAAGATTATCAAAAAGCTGCTTTGCATCCCTCAATTTTTCTTAGAGATCATAAGACTCAGTGTGTCTCGTGTGATCCGTACATTTACAGGTGCCCTAAACATGGTTGCTATTTTTAAAAAAAAAGTGCTTTAGAGACTGTAGTAATTTTCTGAACTCAAAAACAGAGCGCCACAGCATTTTTATAGCAGAAGGAGTATTTCCTCCTTAGGCGGAGTGATGGTGGGGTGCTGTCTCCAAATTGCGTATGCTATTCTTTCACAGGTAAATACGTATCTGTGGTGCGGAAGCGCTGCTGAGATCCAGCCATGACTTGCAGCTGTCTGCAGCTGTGCGTTGGCATTTTAAAGTTTCATTCGTTTCCCTCCCCTGGGCCCATGGCTGATTGTTGCCCGCTATCACTTCCAGGGAGAAAAGGGTATTCCTGTAAATTTCTGAACTGTCATGTTATGTTACACTCCGTGCTATCACATTACAGGATAAAAAGAAGTAACAGAACAAGTCAGGCAATGAATTCAGGGTGGTATTTCATTTCCTTTTATGTTTCCTTACATGTGTCTCTGTTACACTACACTTGAAATCCTTCTTACGGCTGTCCTGGTTTGAAGGAATTCTTCTAATGGTGTGAGGTGACGTTCCCCTTTTCGTTCTTAAAATGTGCCTGCAAATTCGGTTCTGCTGACAATGTGAGATGTGTATTATCTCCAAATGCCTTCCTGGTGTAACTTTAAAAATCAGCTCGTTTTCCTTCCTATTTTATTTGGATAGGTTTCATAGTATAAGAAAGCCAAGGTTTCAGGTCAAATAACGTCAAGGTTTTTTAGTTGTTGTTGTTTGTGTCTTTGCGATAAATACATGAACAGGCCAAAATGTCAGGCAACTTACTCTTCTGTCGGAAATAAAACTGAATTGTGAACTCCAAGTTGATACAGTGTTCCATTTTAATAGTGTCAGTTCTTGCTTGTTTTGCCCGTGTCTCCTGTTTTGAGTGAATTTAGGGCTCATAAAAGTGAGGGGCTCTTAAAACTAGCCAGAGCCGGGCCTACCTGGCAGTTGCAGGCTGGCAAATGCAAGCTCCCTGTCTTGGTTAGCTCGATCTAGATGCTTTCCAAGGTTGTGTTTCTCTGAAACAGCACCTGCCAGCTAAGTTGTTTGATAGTTTTATGATGTTGAAGTGTGGGGCCTCTGTGTTCTGTCCCTCCAGCTTCCTGGTGGCTTCTTGGCTCCCGTTGTTTTGTTTCTAAACCACCTGCTGTGGTCTCAAAACCAAACCACAGTCAAACCAGGCCACCTTGCCGGATGCAACTTCAAAGGAGGTCCAGGGACATGCAGTCTGTGTGCTCTTTTCTCTACGTTTCTAGCACACCAGCTGGCTGACTTAATAAGAAATCATTGTGGAGATGAGTACGTGCAATTTTGGCCTGCGTCCTTTTGGCCACAAGAAATCCTGCAGCAGCTGAATGTTCCCACCTGGAGACTTCTCTTGAAACATGGCGCAAGCCCTGGGGAGCAGGAGCTCCAGGCCGGTGCCTTGGTGCCTCCAGTGTAAAGCCGACACCAGGCTGATGGTTGGTATCTCTATTTCTTGGCTGTCCAGGCCCGTTTCAGTAACCCTTGTGAAGCAAGAGTTGTGCAGTATGTGTTACCAAGACTCAGAGCTCCAAGGTGGTGAAAACCCCACTCTGTGTATAGCAGAAGGAGATCAGGGTGTCAAATGTGGTGTAAAATCAGGTTCCTGATCGTTGTGGTTCTTGGCGATTCTGTGCATTGAGAGGAATAGTCTTGCGAGCGCCGGGGAAAATCAACTGGGAAACTTCATTTTTCACGCAAAACTTGTCATGGGGCTTTTAACTAGCTGAAGTATTGTAAAGGCAGGGCCACTGGGGAAACGCACGGCATGCTCTGTGTTTCTAGTATGTTTTTTTTTAATTCCGTGTGCAAGTAAATGGTCTGTCTTAGAAAGACGAGTAGCCTAAGTCTACAGTTAATGAATATTTGAGGCAGAGTTACTCTTTGCAAAGAAACTTGGTATGGGCTGCAATGTCTTAGGTTAAGAACCCTCCGTACGTTGTTGTGACCACCTCTGGTGTATAGATTAGCATATACAAGAAAATAACACTTGGAAAACCCTCCAAATCAGTGTTTCTTATCTCCCCTCCCCAGAAAGAAAGCTGGAAGGCCCTTGCTCAGCAGAAGGTTAACAGCAGTGGCAGAAGAGGAGCCAACATTATTCTGTGTTTTCTGTAGAGATTTCTAATATAGCTGACGCGTGTTGTAGGGATCACCTAAGCGATGACAAGAAGCCACTCAATGGAGGAGAACAGCGGAGCTGGCTGCCCAGCGCAGACACATCCCTCCTTATACGCCTGAATTAAACAGAGGAAACGAGGACAATTGTTAGGCAGACATCAGGCAGAATCCAAATCCCCTTGGTCTAAGAAGTGCACCTACAGTTCTTGGTGGTGTGGCAGGATTTATCGGTGAGACATTAGGCAGCTTTTAATTACCGGAGATTTAATCTCTGTGTATTGCTTATGCACAAAGCTCCCTGTTTCTCAGCTTCTGGAAACGCAGCCCTCTGGAGTTGCATTTTACCTGTGTGAGATGCCTTCAGGTTGTCAAATAGTTTCTTAATTAGTTTATTTTCTTCTTTGCTCCAAGGAATGAGTATATTACTTATTCTACACTGCCAGACTTTTGTTAGTCTGCATTTATGTATTTTGTCTTCAGAATGACCTAGCATTGGGCTAGCCTCTAGGGTAGTATGAAACACACCTCTCTGGCAGAGACGGTAGTTCAGACTTGACTAACGGTAGAATATTAATAGCAGCAATAATAATTAAAACAGTGCACTAAAACACCCTTGGGTGCTGTTGCTAAGTTAAGCTGTACCCCTAAAATTCCAGAGGAAAGGCATAAATTTTAGTTATTTCCATCCACAAAGTGAACAGTTGTCTCATTCAGCAATTGCAGTAAGCTTTCATCCCTTCCGTGGATGTTTCATGAGGACACACTTCTCCCAGAGGGTCATGGTGCAGTTTACATTAAACTCAAGATAAAAATGACATTGAAGCTTTGCTCCTGTACTTCCTACCCTGCCTGAAAACAAATGCGTGACCTACAGCTAGTGCATTGGCTTACTGCCGTGCTGTTATTAACCCACGTGTACCCAGGAGGAGGGCAATTTGTGATCTGTTTGCTCCTGGAGGAGCACTCGACTCCGTTGCCTGACAGATCTGGGAATCTCTGGAAGCAGTGGGGGGAAAGTTTCTCTAAGTACGGGTTTGAGCAAATAGCCTGGATGAAACAGGTTGAATGTGTCTGTCTGCGGATGAGGGATGAAGAAGGGCACGGTTGTGTTCACGGTTCAGTCTGCTGGGCAGACAGTTAATGGGAATAACCTGTTCCCCCAGAGCAGAGCACTCGCTTCCAGGTTTCTTTCTGATGGCAAATCATTTTCAATCTGCAAACACTGGGGATGTGGCTTCAAAATGTCTGTGGGCAAGTAGGAGAAAACACCAACCACCACAGAGTGAAAAAGGAAATGGGTTCTCAGCAGGCAGATTTGGGCAGGAGCGGTGCATGAACGTCGAAGTGCCGCAATGGCCATGGCTTCTGAGAGGCAGGAAAAGACTGGCGTGTGTCCTTGGCTCCCTCAAATTCGCGATCGTACTTCAGTACGTTGCCTGGTCTAGGACGTCTGCCTAATTTCTGTCAACCTGAGTGAAGAGTAAGCATATGCTGACCTGTTTTTCTGAATTAGGATACGAGCTCAAAATTTAAAAAATCCCCATACGTTGAAGTGTTTTGCTACTATGAAGTGTGTGCCCTAGATACTGGCTTTGTGCTAGACAGTAAATGTGGCTGGATTTTTAAAAAATGTTTTTCTTTCTAAACATAACCAAAATTAAAGTAAAATTGCGAGAGTTTTCTGAAGTGCCCAAAATAATTAGAAGGTAAGAAACTGTTGTTAACATTTAACTTCTAAATGCATGAAATTGTTGAATACTCTCCTGTTCACCTCTAGCCAGCCTTTAATTTAAACAAAAGCGATAAAAGTGCAATTAGGCTCCAGTCCAATGAAGCACTTAAATATGTTCCTAGGTTTAAGTGTATGAGTAACCCCAGTGAAGTTAAGGCATGCTTAACTGCTTTACTTGAATAGGACATTCCGTGAAGCAGTTATAGTACACAAAGAACAAGTCTGCAAGTATCCTTGGGAAAGATGTAAAGAGGAGTAAAGTCCCACCTGCCCTTCAGGATCTAAAAGCAGTAGCGCTCAGGTTTTCACAAAGCTGGTTTTGCCCAATGATTTATCCTGCAGGGTCCTGATCCTAAGTCCGTTGAGATGTGCTCCATCATCTCTTGTTAAAGAGGCTTAGTTTGTGGGGCAGTTTCCTATCCCTGTCTACCGAGGAAAGTACATACGGCACGTGCACCTTCATTTGTCCTCTCTGCTTGACTCAGAGACGAGCCTTTTTATAAACATGCTGCGACGACCACCAGGCTCTCCGCTCGATCCCACATAAAGCATCTAAACATCATGGATTTAATACTCCCATTTTCAGTGCTAAATCAATGTTCTTTATGCATTTGTTCTTGGAACGCTGCTCTATTTGAACCATAATTCTTCCCACATACCATAAACTTGGTCTGTTTTCACTCTGATAGAAATTGGTCATTTAAAGCAAGAGGAAAAGCCCTGTGATTACTGTTTAAACACTTCAAGGCCATTGCTGGTTAGTCAAATCAGCTTCTGCGTCACCTCAGCACAGCGAGTGCTGTGACTGCCGGGGAAGCATCTCCTTCCCGGGCTCCAACCAGCCTTACAACTCCTGGGACGGGGCAACATTAAGAGCTTCTCACTACAGTTTTGGCAGGCGGTGAGGGGATGGATTTACTCAGTTTATGACTGACCTCCCGTTCGGTTGTTCACTCCTCCGACCGTCCTGTATTTCTACATAGGTAGAAAGAAACATTCTGCTGCATAACTGGATTTGACCAGAGATTAAAGCTGGTCTCCTGTGAAATACACTGGAGCCCATTAAAGAAAGGATTGTTTGCCAAACATTGTTGTGTGTCCTCCCGAGACCATAAAAAACATTGTTAGCTGAAGTAATAGTAGAAAATGATTGCATTCCTCTATCCTCCTCCTTCCCACCACACTGCGACGCGACAGCAAACCTGTAATGAAATCCGTGAAGAGCTCTGCAGCAGTTACCTTGAAAACTTTTTTATTGCCCTACATTTCCAGATAACACTGTGATAGGCAGCCTCTGCCCAGCACCAACAGCACCAGCTGAGGGATTGAGATAGTCAAAATCAAACAAAAGTACCTTGAATTTTTAATATTAAATACTTGCAGTAAATTTTTTAATAGTCAAGGATAACTTTCTGTATTTACATATTATTATCTGAATAACAAATAGCTTCAAGGGTACAGCAAACTGTTCTGTGCAAAAGGAAAATGGTGACTTTAGTCTTATACATTATTTATTGAAAATTATTCCTCTGATTTCATCCACTCCGCTATTTCTCCCTTATGTCTGGCATGGAGTTGGAGTGCCATGGGAGAGACGTTTCAGAGAAGGTGGTATCTTAAGATACATAGTCCGGTTTTGGATATCGGAGCTGTTACCTTCTCACTCCCTGCAGACATGCTGGGACTAATTCTTCCTTTGCCATAAAGGTGCTTTTTTGGGATTTTGATGCAGCACCTTGAGTGGAAGAGTACTTCTTAATGGGAAATCTGCTAGAAATCACTGTTGGAAATGCAGTTAAATAGCTGACTTCCCATGGCTAGCTGGAGAGTAATGACTCTTGGTGGCAGGAACAAGAAGTGGTGCCCCAGGGTAGCAGCCAATTTTGTGAATGCACCCTAGAAAACGTTTTCTGGCTTCTTGAATGGCTCTTTGTGAACCTTCCTGATTTGAAATATGAGGTCTTAAGTTTTGGCGAAGCACTGAGTTGAGAGAATATTCTCTCTCCTCCACAGACAGCATAGTTCCCAGAATTATGTTTCAAAAGGTTGCACAAGAAGTAGTGTTTTCTGAATATATTTTGCTGGTAAGAACTTTGAATCAAAGCACTGCTTTGGTGAATTGGCAAAATGCCTTAGTTTTGCCTTTTCTGAGTATCACTTCATTGGTTTCACGGATGTTTGTGTTTCACTTCAAGTTCAAAGAGCTTTCTAATCTCAAAGCAGAATTTTGCAAGACCACCTTTATGTTTATTTTTTTAAAATTACTCTTGTCTAGTTTTTACTTTTAAAGGCTGCAAGCTAAAAATCCAATTGGAACAGGGACCAGGATCTTTCAGAAATCTCGAGAATCTCTTGACAATTCTAAATAAGCCATTAGTGTTTAATCACCTAAAAATAGGCAGAATACGTGTCACTTGGAATTTAGTTGGGCTCTTCCTTAAATTTAAGTGCAGCACCATTAAAAATAAAGTCGCATGGGGGATACATTTTCTTTGGGGGTTTTTGAAAAGCATCTGAAAGCAGATTTCGGCTTCTCCATTAATTTCCAATCAGCCTAATGCTTTGTGATGCAGCATGCATACGCCACAGGCAGAGCTGAATGGGCACACCAGGGGATACAGTGGAAATTTCTTACAGATGGTTTTTCAAAATGTATTAGTGACTAAAGTTAAGTTACCAAAAAAAGGCAAATACTTTTTTACTACAGAAGGATCTGAGCATGAGCTTTTAGCCACTTTTCATGGGAATAAAGGGGCTCGTTTTAAAAGTGATTTGCACTGGTTTTGGCATTTTTATATGTATAAATCAATATGAGTATTAGACACGATGGCATGTTTCTGGTATTGTTTGCCTGAGGAAAGGCAGAAATAGCTCACTGAAATACAAGAAATAGCTCACTGAAATAATAATAATCCTAAATGTAAGGGTTAATATTCTTTCCAAATGGTGCCATCTTCATGCTGCGTATGTTAACTGTGCGTGTATATTGTGCTATCAGTCACTGATTGACAGTTCTCAGGACTTTCTACCACATACATAAAATAATTTGTTGTAGAGAAGGGAGGAATTAAGCCAAATAGAGCAGCAAGTGTGTTAAAAAACAAAAGATACAAACACGTGTTGTTTTTTTCGTGCAGAGAAATTAGGCCCAGTTGTACTGGCCTGGTATTTAAAAAGAAAGGAAAAAGGACAAAAATGAATGTCTGGTTCTCAGAAAACCCTTGTCCCCTGTGTGTTATTGCAACTCATGGGGAGCTTTAACCTCCCTGTGGAACTGCCTCTGTCCCAGCGTGGAAGGGCACTCTCCTTCATGGAAGTATTACAGAACAGAAATTCCTGTAAATTTGGTCTTTTCTGTAGGAAATAGGACAGAGAAGAGATACTTCTTAAGGTATAAAGGACATTTATTTTAAAAAGGCCGCTGCTGTTCCTCACTCTGCAAATCCTGCAGGCATGAAGTCCAGTTGTTCGGCCTGGGAATGTGGGAAATCCCCAGGAGCAGGTATGTGCTGGTAAACCATGGCGTATTGCAATCATTTGTTTCTGGTTGATATTAAAGGAGACTTTTCCTTGATACAGGAAGTGTTGGAGATCAGCACGGAAACAAGGATTTGGCCTGATTTCTTTCTTGATGAATGTGGGTGATTTCTTTCCCCATCAACACCACAGTGTCCCAGAAAAGCTGGAGGAGAGATTATTTTAGTTGACTTCCCCCGACTCCCCTTTAGTATGAAGCACTGAGCCGCTGCGGGAGGAGGAACAGACCCGGTTTGTACTGAGGAACAGTTGAGGAGGTGTCTTTATTTCAATGAATTTCTTCTCGAGGGATAACTGCTGAGGACATGCTGCATGGAGTGTGGCCAAGGCCTGACTTCAAGACTGAAGTCAGGTCGAAGTTAGCCAGGGAAGCTGACCGTTTACAGGCGGTGAAGTCCTGCCAGAGGAGTGTTTTAAATAATGCTTGCTATGAAGATGATCTCTCGAGCAACAGGGAGGGCAGTCGTTTCTTTGGCATTACATTTAGTTCTTGGAAAACTGTCGTTCCCTTTGGTCTTTCAAGAAGAATCAGGTAGTAGAGCTCAAAATTGGCTTTTGTTGCTTTAGCAAATGCTTTTTTTGCTGAGGACCGAAAAAATGGATGGTTATAGGAAGTCAGTGTTAATGCTGAATGTCCAAATACTGACAGGAGTGTTAGAGTACTTGCAGAGGTGGAAGGAGAACTGTCCCAGTTTCTTTAGCCGTCACTCGGGAGGAAGTTCGCCCACCAAATCCTTTGTTCATCAGTGCTGATGGTTTTTTGGAGCTGCCCAGACTACCAAGCTTACAGCACCAACAAGAGTTGTACTGTATCTTGTGTCTGCACTTCCCCAGACAGGTTCAGGGAAAAGGAGGTGGTATTGATTTTTCTTCTGTATGATAAACCAAAGCGGGGGCTGTTCCATAAAGCAACACAGGCTGCACAGAAATAGCCATGGTAAAACGGTATCTTCTGGTATCACCACAGTGTCTAGGCTTTTTCTGAAAGCAGCTATCGCTTCTCTTTTTACCTTACTTGTAAAAAGAATGGGCTGCTTCTCTCAAGGTACGTAGGGCGTCAGTGTTCTGTACCACCGCTCCCTTGGTCTCAGGTGTGAGCATTTATATTACATGATTCTTAGTGAATGCTGCCCTTGAGCTGCAAAACAGGAGGAGAAAGAAAGAGCAAGGCTTCAACTCAAAAATTTACTGGTTTGGTGTGGGTTTTTTTTTCCTTTTGGATAGGGCAGAAAAATCCATCCATAACAGAAAAAGAATGTTATGGCATAATACAGTTAACACCTTCTGTCGAGAAGGAGAATTAATTAGGAAGGAGTTGGAGCCCTCTGCCTGGCAGATTCATGATCCATGGAGCTAATCAGTTTTGTAGCCTGTCATTGCTTTTGCCGCGGACGGGTCAGCGGTTGAATCCCATGCCGGGGAAGGAGATGTTTGCAGCTTGTCACGTTTTCGCTGTTGTGCCAATGCAGAACAAGAACGTAATGCTAGTTTATTCCTGCGTCTGAAAAGCTACTGTTACATCTAGCACTAGCAGCAAAGCCTCGGTGGTTTTCTGGAGAAAGAAATCAGGCATTGAACTAACCGCTAAATTTAGTGATTTAGCTGTTGCAAAACGTCTGTGCCTCCAGAAGTCACAGCAGCATTTAGGTACTAAAAGGTAACCGTGTATGTAAGATTACTCTGAACCTTTGGTTTAACTGGGTTCAAAATACACATTGACCTGGTGACTAAAAATAGAATTTGTTAGTATTAATGAGCAAGGATTCAATGGTCTTTTTAATATTTATCTTTGTGTTTTCATTGATCATGTACCCAATGAAGTGCCGTTCTGCCTCTTTCCCTGCTGTGGCTATAAAACCCGAACACAGACCATTCTGCAGCTTTCACAGTACGGAGCATGTTGGGGGTTTTTTTGTGCCAGAACTGCGGAGGAGATTTCTTCATGCCCAGCAATTTCATCAAGTTTGTGAAGGAGAGAAACCCACAGTCATCTCCCTCCCAGTGGTTCATTGGAAAAACATATCTTGTATTAAATACTTTAAAGATTCATGAAGCAGCTTTAATTTTGTTTGCATTTCTTCCTGAAGGGTAAAGCTGTCAGAAATCTCTAAATGCATTGCCTAATCCATTTCCAAACTCAGTATATTAAGGTCTGCAAGCGAAACTCATTTTTGGAGTTTAGCAAGTGTGCAGACAGGAGAGAAGGCAGGAGAAAGAGAGCAGGAAAGATTTTTCTTTCCTCGGTAATGCACTGAACGACCTGCATGGCTGTAGTCTCGGTCCTTCACAAAAAATAGCACAACTCAGATGGACTGTAAGACCAGCTCTGGTAGACAGAGGACTTCCCATGTTTCTGTTGGATCAGACACAAATAGAGTAAACGCAGCTATCAAGGAATGAAGGTTCAGAGAAAAGAGGATTTCCTTCCCTTGAATGCCTACAAGCTCACGGGGCTGCCATGAGCAGGCTCATGTGCAACTGAGAAGCTGTTGTTTTCTCATTGTCCCAGTTTCTAATCTATGACCTTTTTTGTGTTAGTACATGATTTTTATTTTTTTTTTCCAAGGTTCTGGTCTGCCAGCTGAAGAGCCTTTCCTCTTTACTCATGCCTGCACAGGCAGCGCTCACAGCTGGGCTCAGGGAGCTGGCTGGGAAATGTTCATTTAAGGAACCGATTCAATGCAGGGGAAAGAATGAGTGAAAATCATCTCTGGAATAGAGAAAAATGATCTGACATCAAGCTCTCTGTCACGTACAAAGGAAATACCTCTGGGTTGCCAGCCGAGTTCTGCAGTAGCAAATACAGAGCAAGAGCACTCGAAGACTCTTCCCAAGACAACAGCAGGATGCCTCAGGTTTGATGCTTGGCATGTTGTATGAAAGGTGCCTGAAGGGCTGTTTCACATGTCGGGTCTGATCCATCCGCAGCTGGTCCATGGAAATGATTAGCCATGGCATCATCAGCCTTCGCTTGGAATCGCTCGTCCTAAATGCATCCAGCGGTGTGTTTCTCTACGGCATACCTGTCCGCCCTGGTGAGAGGCACTGCTTCCCACGCAGAGCTGAAGGCCTTTGCTGGTTGGGCACTGAGACCTGATGACAGTTCATAATACTAATTTAGAAGCACGGTAATATTAAATGTGAGCTATGCCTGGCCAGCTTAGACCATCGTTAGCTACCACAGAGGTCAAACGTATGCTCTAAATTCTTCCCCAACTCAGTAGCGTTAGACAGATGTTAATGAGGCCAAGTTTCGGCTATCAATTACTGTAATTGTCCTCCTTCACCGGGTTGCCACAGTTCGTAGTGTGATCAGACCTAGTGCAGAGAAGTGGAGAGCTTGGTGGTACCGGGGTCGCTGCCCTGGCAGGGTGCTGGTGCTGTGGGCTGCCCGAGCAGGGCTGCCTTGCACGCCCGGGCACTTCGCTGCACGCTGTCAGGGCTGCCAGAAAGGGGTGATTTCTTCATTTCTTAGCAGAGTCCTTTCAGTGGCAAGGTTGAAGCACATCAGGGTGTGTCTTGCTATGACACCTTCGTACGGATATCTTCACCTCCTGGTTACTCTTCTTCTCAAAAGAAATAATGAGAGCGACTAGTCTCGTGTTAAGGTCCTCTATCGTTAGCTCGTAGGTTTCTCGCCTGATGCTTTCCCTCTGTCTCCAGACTGCTGCTCCAGCCATTTTCCAAGAGGATGCCCTATGCCTTATTGAAAGTCAGTAGGCTTGTTATAGCCTTACTTTTTTCCTGGGACTGCTCTGGAATGAGCTCTCTCCTGCTGCCATGCTCCGGGGCCAGAATCAAGGGCTGCACCAAGGAGGACTTCACGTCTCCTCCTGACCCTCTGACTTTCTCAGCCTTGCACAAGCCTCTTCAGGCACAAGTGGCTGAACGTTCCATTGCAACGCACGCGGCCTGTTGTCAGCATCCAGCCAAGAACAAAGCTGCAAAGGCGTCGTAAGGTGACAGTGGGCACGGTTGTGCTTTGATGGTAGTGCATCCTTGCGTGTGACTTGGTAATGTCACTATTTGGCTCGGAGTGTCAGTTGCTGGTTAGAGTTTCTTGGAATGAAGGAAGTATTAACTGTAAATTGCTGCGGCTGGTATCTAATTACAGAATACATTGGGAAGCACTTGGGCGACAATCCAACAAAGCACTTAAGCACCCACTGATTTTTAAGGAAAGGCCCCTTGACTGGGATTGCTTGTGCTCTCAGACATCATCAGAAGTGTTTGTTAGTGGACCAGTACTTTCTCCTGACTACCTCAGCACATCCATCTCATTCTCTCAAGTGACTTAAGGAGTTGGGAGTTCAAGGTTGACTGGAAGTCTGCGGGAAATAAACTCCTAAATCACTGCTGTACTTTGAAAAGTACTCAGCTGGACAGCTTCTTTTGCTGTTCCTCATCCTTGCTGTAATAAATAAAATTATGACAGCTTCTAAACCACTGCTAAATTCTGGTGTTTGCCTTTGCCCATTTAGATGTTCCAGTTGCAGTGGGGCTACCAAAGATATCCTAATATGTAATGGTTGGAGTGCTCTTTCCAAATGCAGACATAATGCAGTTTTTGAAATACGTCTTGCTAACAGAGAAAGCGGAGAACTGACGGAAGAAAGGTTGCGGTGAGAAGCGATAGGAATGACTTAACCCAGGTGGGAAAACAAATTCAAAACAGCCTTTTATCAAAAGCAGCTCATGATGCCCCACAATGTAAGCAGTCGTAGAGAACCAAGGCATGAAAATGCTCGTGAACCAGTGAGACCATGGAGTCACACTTAGGATAATAATGCATTGATTTAATATGACAAAGAACAAATAAATCAAAAGTGGAGGTTATGGTTTATGTGTGCTGGTTTTAAAGCTTGAATTAGAAATACCCATTTTCTCAGAACGTAAGCGGGAGGATGGAGGAAAAGCACTGAGGATTTGTCCTACTCACCTTTTCCTCCTGGATGGGAACAGGTGGCTGGGTGATGAGGTGTTTCAGTCCACTTACCAAGAAACCAAATACTTTTTACTCCAGAAAGTTCAGCAAAATTTCTTGATCAGAAGATAAAGCCACCTAATCCACTGAGGTCTTGTACTATTTCAGCGGTTCCCTGTCTTTTCCTGGGCAAAATACTTTGGTCCTGCCACACACACGTCTCTGCTCCTGACATTTGTGTCCATCCTACCTTTCCTTTGATTGCTTATCCCTCTACGTTGCAAGTGCTGCTTTGACTGCCCTCTCATTCTCGCTGTGCTTCCTTCTCCTCCTCTGCCACGGCCTCCTTGCTGTCTCCAGACTTTGGCCACAGGGTTTCTTTGCTTCCCGTCTTTCCTGCTAGCTCTGAGTGCTGATGCAGGACCCCACCAGCACGCGTGGCCTGGGGTGGGCTCCCTCCTCTGCAATGCACCCACTCCCTGGGTACCGCTGAGGTGCAGTTTGCTATGTCCTGCTGATACAAGTGAAGCTCTGACGCGAATTGCTTCAGATCAAAGATGTCCTGCATCAAGGGAAATCTTGCAAAGTCCATGTTTTTAGCCGATGGCTTTTTCCTGTTAGTGAAGTATTCCTGATGGACTTCTTTGGTATGTTGGTGTGGTCAAAAGGAAAATCACATTTAAGAAGAAATTCAAAAAGGAGGCTGTGTCAGAGCATTCACACCTCCTGTAAATCTCTGACCTTGTTCCAGGTTTATTTTTAAACTGTGCAAGAATGCTGCTTAGCCAGAACTTTTACACAGTGCTCTTTACCATACTTTACCCCGGTATGGTACAGGCCACCAGCAAGCTGCCAGTAAGTAGCTATGGTAACACTATAATCAATGACAAGTACTCAAATCCCCAGGCAAATAGCGCTGGGATGAGTAGGAATTATTAATAATTGCACTTTGCTAGAATTCATAACTGATCTCCAGAGGTTACCCAACAGTCAAGCATCTGTCACCCTCCCCATCCCCATGACTGCTGATAGCAAGGAAAAAAAGTGATTGTTATGCCAAAGTAATGGGGAAAGCGGTCAGAAAGTTTGATAAGAGCAGGAAAAGTCATTTCCTCTGATATCATTAGCAGTATTTTAGAGAGCAGGTTCAGTAATTGCTATGGTAATTCTGAATGGCTTTTGACTGTGAGAACACGTAGGTAATTTTTTTAAGTTAGCATCTTTGCTAGTGGGAGAGAATTCCACTAAAATAAGGCAGCATGATGTTACAGAGGGGCATGGGCTGGGGGCTTAGGAAGCAGAGGGTCTGCTCTGTGCTGTGTGACTTCTCCAGGACTCGGGTTTTCTTCTCAAAATGGTCTGTGGTAACATATATGCATTAGTGAGCAAGCACAAAAGGAAATTGTGAATCTCAGGATGTAGCTACCTAGCAAGGTGACGTCTCAGATGGAGCAGATCTGTTTTGCAAATATTTCAGCAAGTGCATGCCTGTACACCAAACGTCATGCATTTCCTATTGCTGCACCAACGGCAAAATCGGAAAGGGTGGCAAGTGCTCTTTGTATGGGCAAATGCAACATTTGCTTGAGTGGGTCCTGGTTTTAAAAATATGAGATCTAGTTAGGAGTTAACAGCAGACCTTCTGATGGTCCCCCTGGGAGCACAGGCAGGCTATAGCCTTGTGGGACTTCTCCAGGTTGTTTTTGAGCAAAGTCATTGATGTTCCTTTGGGTTTCAAGAGATGGTTTTAACCTCCCAGAGACCGAGAGCCGCTACAAGTCTCTGTGCATGCAGATACACTTTGGTTTTCACTGAGTTGATGGAAAGTTTGCTGCTCCTAGCTATGTTGCTTCTTCTGAGCTTTTACCACATCTTTCTTTGGGGTTAGAAAGAACAAAGCCTGCGAGTCCCTGTACGCTGAAGAGCAATGAGGAGAGGACACTCTTCAGTGTGTTTTACCTCCCAGTGGCTGCTTGAGTTTTAATTCTTTCTTTCTTCTCCCCAGGTGCAAACAGATGACCTACCCAGATGACCTGCCCCAGATCTCTGTGGTCTTTATATTTGTAAATGAGGCGCTCTCTGTCATCCTGCGCTCTGTGCACAGCGTGGTGAATCACACCCCATCGCACTTGCTCAAGGAGATCATTCTGGTGGATGACAACAGTGACAATGGTGAACATACGTAACTTTTCCCCCAAGTACCGTATCCCGTGTGGTTAAGGGACATGACGTGTAAATCCAAGGGCGTTTGATCACTACTAGCTGAAATGCTTTTTTGTTTTTTAATGTTGGGATGAAACAGCATTGAGTCATTCTGCATTTAAATAGCCGGGGAAGGAAGGTCATACATGCAACCACTGATTTACAGCTAATAAGCTAGATCATAAGTTGGTGAAAATTAACGTACCTCTGTTGAAGTCAGTAGAATTTACAAGAGTAAAGAGGGTTGATTGCGCCACTTGCACAAAGCTGTGAGTAAATATTAACTATTTGTGTAACAAATAAACATTATGTGGATAAACCCTGCTGATTTCATTGAAATCCTCCCAGGATGAATGACATTTGTATAGGCAATTTTAATATAGAAATGACACTTTTCTCCAAATTTTCACATCCAAAGGAATATCATCATTAATAGACTAAAAGCTTAAATTCTGCTTCCAAGGAAAAGTGGGGCTGTAGATTCTCCTTAAAGATAGTTTCTGCTCTTTTTACATGGCAGCACACTCTGTGTCTTCGTGATTTAAACAGGTGCTGATAAAATCAGATTTTGAGTCTGATTTTTTGGGGTTTTTTTTGAGGTATGAGGTAAATTAGACTATGAGAATGAAACAGAATGGGCACAAAGCACATGCAACTTTCAGGTCATCTGGTTCATTAACGTAAAAGTAACGCTTCTGTTACAGCAATCACAACTCAAAATATCAGTGAGCGTATAGGGTGCTGTTGGTCAACATGTTTCACAGGACAGTCGGGTTTGAAGGACTTTTAGGATACAGGTGACTAGCAGTGTTGTTGTGTTTTAAGTTGTTATACCTTAGACTTCTGGAACTGTTGCATCTTCTCAAATCATATTTGTTAAAATAAGGCTCAAGTTTAGCATTTCCTCCTCAGATCAACAGCTTTCAATCATTCCATTTTAACTTGCTGTTCCTCTTAGAGACCCCCAAAGAGAAAGGAGGGTTGAGAGAACAAATCACTAAAACAAAAATAAGTTCCAAAACCTATAGATTTTAGAAACCTTTTGTCCAATTCTGCTTTTGGTTACAGCAGTGTAACCTATGGAGTAATTATGTGAGATTGCAAAGTGTTTGAGTCAATGTAATACAGAGGAGAATTGGACTCATTGTTTCTCAGTGAACTCTTATACGGCTTTTCTCCGTCATTCTTCTAGATAACTGGAGATTTATCAGGTCTTTGATTCCGATGATAATGATTCTACTGTGTAATATAGATCAGAAGAATGAGGCTTCTAATGTCCTGGAAGCTTCTACTAGTTTTCCTAATAAATATATTTGAGTAAAAGCCTCATTATGAATAAGTTGCAGTGTAAATGAATTACCAAACTAGACTGATTTAAAAAAATAGAGAGACCATTTTGGTAATTTGCCTGTTTATAAGCCTATTGAAATGAAGTGGAATAAAGGAGTGAATGAGTTCTGCTCTGTCTGTGGTTGAATGCCTGAAAATGAACAAAAGAGAAGTAGCCTATTTGAAATCTTCGATATCCATTTAGTTCAATAGGGAAGAAGCCTGCTATTGAGGAGTCTTAATTATATTTAAGGGAAAACCCTTAAAATTAAGGGAAATTAATTGTGATCTGAATTAGGTTTTGACCCAAAATCCATTGAGGTTATTTTTCAAACTCTTAGTGAATAGCATAAATCAGAAAAAAAAAATCACCAGACTCCCGTGTTGCACTGCTGTAAGGTCAAAATTGCTCCTCCAGAGGCCAGTCGTAACCTAATGCAAATCATCAGAGAATTAGAATAGTAATTATTTAAAAATATTTAGAGAAACTGCCTTTTCAAAACGATGCTCAAATCCATCAGGCTGTATAAAATGTGTGCAAATCACTGATGCGCAGAGAATTTCTCTGAGCTGATACCCCTGGAAGTGGTCCGTGCCACAACTGTGGCACTTCGTTTTGTATCTGTGAGACTGACTAAGGGTTTAGGAATATTTAAGGATTTTTTTCCCCCTTTCTATTGTGGAATAAATCAAAGTAAAACATAACATTGCAGGGCTTTTCTCATTCTGAATATTTGTGTGTGTTTTTTGTCCTGCAGTTGAGCTAAAATTTAATCTGGACCAGTATGTCAATAAAAGATACCCAGGTCTGGTGAAAATAGTGCGCAATAACAAACGAGAAGGACTGATTCGAGCCAGAATCCAAGGCTGGAAAGCAGCAACCTCTCCTGTCGTCGGGTTCTTTGATGCTCACGTTGAGTTCAACATCGGCTGGTAAGTCGTTGGCTGTTCCCAGCGGGACAGCAGTACTGTTGCACCCTGCCCGGTGTCTCAAAGGCTGTGAAAGAGATCTGCTCAGCCACGGGGAAGCTGAAACCCTGGAGGGATGAGACGTAGGCTGGTGTTATCACGTTAGCAGTTACTTTTGAATAATATTCTTGATCATTGCAACATTGCTGACAATCTTCTGCAATGGCTGCGAGATCCATAAACAAGCTGTTGTGCCCGCCCTGGTAGAGCCCAGTGGAGAGAGAAGTAATTTAACCCACAATGAGTACGAAACCTCCAAAGCAGTCAAATGGGGAGACACCAGTCAGGGGGGCTCTGGGCTGGAGGCAGGTGCATGCTTCAAGTACTTTTTTTTTTATCTCCTTTTCATTTTCTATCATTTTTTCTTAGAAACTTGAATACCAATCTGATTTCCTCATAAATTTTCCTACATTTTCAATGGGGCTTAAAATTAGCACGTCTTTCTTCATCCCCTTTGTCTTGCAAGGGAACAGTACCGACTGTGGCGAGCACAGGTTTGGGCTTAACGGGCCAGATCTGCAGTTGCAGTAGAACTTTGTAGCACCACTTAGTGGCCAGTATTTAGCATTATCGGAAGTCAGGACTGAAGGAACTGATACGTACAGTCAACTGAAAAAGGGCTGCTGGGGCCTTCAGTATGTAAAACGTGTATTTTCCAAAGATAGGCTGGTATTTGGTAATGATGATGCAGGGTTATGGTGGAGCTGATTATGCTCTTCAGTGCTGGGAGATATCCCCAAATTAAAACTAAAAATAGTTGTACTTACAAGCAGAGAAAAACTTAATTGCAAAGGAGTGGAGTGTTTATTTTTATGTGTTCATAAATATCTTTATAAAACGGAAGAAGCAATAAAATAAGTCTTGTAGTGCACCTGGTTTATGTTCACCCCATTTTTTTCCCTCAGACTACAATAGCAGTTGTAGTAATTTTCTAGAAGCTTAAGAGCTGGTTTAATTTATTTATTTACTTTTAAAGGACCTAGATCTTTCAAATCATTGCAAATGTTCATGTAAGGTAATGTCAGCTACTGGACAGAGTTGGGGACTGGGGAGAGCATGCTCTGGGGGCTGTTCCTGGTGCTTGTCCTGCCCAAGCTGCAGTTTTCTAAGCCCTGCGGAGAATTTTATTATCATTTCTATAAAAGACATTGAGGTCATACTGACATAGTCTACCCAGAGAAGCTAAGCAATGCTGTCAGTAAGCAGGAAAGGGTTTTGTCGTTGCTTTTGGGTTTGTTTGGGGTGGGTTGTTTGTTTTTTTAACCTTACTGCTTTGCATTAATGTCAGAAAGGGCTGAAATCAGCATAGCAAGAACCTGGAGTACTTGGCAAATGAGAGTGTGTGTATAACCGAGATAAAAAGTGTTTGCGTTTACTGCATCCTCCCTGGTGTACTCTCCTTTCAACAAGTGTGCTTCGGTCTCCGCAACGCTGCTGAGCCAGCCCGTGCAGCTGCTTCGAGACCACTTGGCTTCTGGAGTAGCCGCAGAGGATGAATGAGAACAGCCAACGTGCACCAGAAGCATCACGTATCCCGTTGTTGCAGAGCCTCACGTGGAGGCTCAGAGTGTTCCCTTCTGGTGCTTCTCCTGTTGTTCCCGTCAACCTTTGGGGCTGCTGACAGCCATCTCAAACCTAGTTCTACCTCTTTCCTCTGGTTTTAATTCTCTCCACCTGTCCACATGCGATTGCCTGTCATCTCAATTTTCATCTCATCTACTTTTACTAGGAGGGACTAGAAGTCCCTCCATCTGGACTGCTTTATTTTTTTCCCACCGGGTTAACATTACCCCTACTCCATAACCGTATAAACTCGGTAGTCATGCGGGAGCGTCTTGTTGAAGTACCACTGTTCTATTCTCCTACTAAGTCTCATCTTGCCTGAATATTTCCCCCCGTTTTCAATGTATATTCATGTATTCAGAGGCCACATGGATTGCTCCCACTCAAAGCTGTCTATGGATTATTTGTGAGGCAATTAAAAAGAAGCCAATTCCTTTACCACAGAGAAGAGCATTAGCTTTCTGTTTGGTTTGTGTTCCATCTAAAAGTCAAGTACCTGCAGTGCAATTTTAGTCTTCCGATCTATGGCTGCTTTACCTGCCTAATCAGTTGGCAGATTAATTCATAAAGAATCAGAAAAGGACTTCCATCACTTTCTCATGAAATATGCAGGACTCTGACAACAAAAAACCTTTTCTTTAAACAATAGTTGCCCCATTTATGGGCGAGCTTTTGCTTTGTATCGCGCTATAGCATTTTATGGGCGCTCACAGCATTACTCTCCAGGGACACTTCTTCTAAACTAAAATACAATCTGGTAGGATATAAAAAAGAATACTCTACAACCTGGCAGGTCAAATTAACTATTGAATTATTTATTTTGCTGTGCTTAATTGCTGCTTTTTTGCTTCTCGGGTGTTGAAATGTATTAGCGCAGAGCAGAGATTTTTCTACTGACCTGTTCCCCTTAAGGCTTTTGGGAGCGTGAGCCAATACTGCTGCTGTGAGAGCAGAAGTGGAGAGGACTAGCTGAAAGGGAAGCCATTACTATTAATTCTCAGATGGACTTTTAAATTAAAATTATATGATAATGTATGTGTACACTTCATATGTAAAATTCTACCTGTCCTGCAGTAGAACCTTGTCTGTTTTTAATGGTTATTAATGTCAGCATCAAGAGTCAGCAACCCAGCAGAACCACCAGGTGTGAAAAGCTCCCGTGCGTTCCTCTCTGAGGGTGTATTTTGGCTTGTATAGCTCAGTTTGCCCTTTGGTCCTCCGAAGATTTCAGCATTCCTGCTCTGACTTTTGTGTTAGGTCCACCCGCTGTGCGTTAAGCAACACAGAGCAGCCCTGAGGACAGACCTTTGCATCCTGGCTGCTGATTGTGTTGCAGAAGATGTAGAGCAGTGTATAGACTCCTGTCTTTGAGAGGTGGGAAAGAATAACGTGACAAGGAGAAGGGAACTTCACTACATTATATCTGGGAGCAGGAAAGAGAGAGAGCAGAGATGGGGTGTTAATTCCCTGGGTGAGAAAAAGGACACATCGAGTGAAGGAGAGCAGAAATCAGTAAGTGAAAGGCAGAGACCACAATATATCAGCAGCCATAAAGAAGGTGCTAGGAGCCATAAAAGAAGACATAATGATAGAGTATTATACTTGCAGTCTATCTTAGGAATTGCTTTTGCTCCTATCACCGAGGTAGTATCAGAACACTGAATAGAGTTATGCAGTACTGTAGTAATTAAAATTTTGCCAGACAAAGGGGGAGTATCAATAAGGAAGCAGTGGAGTAAAAGGATTTAATCAAAAGATTTCAATATACCAGAGAGATAGAGACAGCCCGACATGAGAAAGAGGACCTGAAATATAAGCCAAGTATCAATTAGATTGTGCCACACACATCCCGTCATGATGGATTATCCCTGAAGTTGGAAGTGTTTTAAAAATACAGAAAACTGGTATTTTGATGAACTAAGAAGAAGAGCCAAAGATCAAGATCCCTAGGTCTATAGATGATACTTTGCAGATGCTATTTTATACTGTAATATGTAGTGCAATTTGCCATAGCAGCTGTAAGCAACGGGTTCTTGAGAAAGCGTGTAAAGGAAAAAGGAAGCTGATTTCCTCCTAATCTTCTGCTGGCTTTGGTTATCCGCAGTACTCTGTAACAGAGACATGGTTGTGCTTTTGTAGGGCAAAGCCACAAGGTCTTTGCCCCCGCGAAAGCTCCTTTGTTAGTATTTTCATGCAATGTACTGGAAGCCAATCTCTACCAGCAGTTAAACTCCCCATCCCTCCTGTTGAAGGTCAGGTGGCTTTTTGGGGACCTGGCAATGTCCCCAAATGGTGGTTCTGTCCTCCTAGAGAGAGAAGTGCTGAAGGTGAAGGTGAAATTACCTTTGCAGTCCTTCTCCTGTCCAGTCCCTGCCCTCCGGAGGGTTCACACCCGTCCCTCCTGCTCAGGACATGGTTCACTGCAGCATCCCTGGTCCCATGCCGAGTTTGACCTGGGGAAGTTTTATTTATGCAAATGCAAAGGAAAGGACACGTGTTTATTAAGGGAGGGTTTTTCCTCATCTGAAGCCTCTACCACCACCTAGGAACAGTTTGGTAATTTAATGGAATATGCGTTTTGGATAGCGAAAGTGAACTAATATTATCGGAGTGAAGAGGGAAGCGTGCACCATAAGCCATGTGGGCCTTTCAGGTTCATGGGACAGCGCCAGCTTACGTACAGAGGACATGCCAGAAAAGCAACTTCAACTATTCATCTACCTAAACAACCTCGAGTGTTCATTGAAGCGTCCTCATTGCTTTTCAGTGGTGCAGAAAAGAGCTATTCAGATTTGGCAGCCAAAGAGCTGATCTTTAACTCTCCAGCAAGCGTTTATGCCGCGTTCGCTCCGTTCTGGCTGGGGGCAGCAGGTCTGAAGCCTCCCCGGGCACACGGGAATGCTGATAGAGATGTCAGGTAGAACAGATGGGGAATTTCTCTCTCCTCTTAGAGACCGAGGAAGGGAGTATGAAATTTATTTTTTTTTTATTTCTCTGAACACTTATTTACAGGAAAGGCATTCTGCATGAAATATTCCTCAGTTGGCCTCAGTGAAGAATTATGTACGTCGGTAGGTCTGCTTGCCTGTGTCTGATAAATGTATATTGTCACTGAAATGTGAGGTAGCGTATAAAATCACATGCAAAGTAAGCTTTCGGTTTACACAGATTTTTTGCCTACATTTTTGTGTTAAGTTTTTCCTTTATGGTACCTGACAGTGGTACAGCCAGAGTAAAATACAGTGTTAAACCCACTGAGCCAAAAAATCTAGCAGATGAGACCATGTTGTCTTGCATTTATATCTTACAAGGTCTCTTCCTTAAGTCCTTGCAAGGGAAAAAAAAAAAAAAAAAAGAAATCCTGATTTATGAAAGGGGGAAAAAAAGGTTGGATTTTTTAATATTAGTTCTTCATTTTTTATTGGAGTAAATATTAAGAGTAGTGATGGTGGAGAGGACAAAAAGACATACATGTTTATCTCAAAAGAACCCAGAGATTAGGGCATTTGGGTACCCACTTGGGACGGGGCAGAATTTGAGACAGACATTTCTCAATGCGATTCCTGTCATTCATAAAAGAATTTACTTTTGGACAAATTCAGAAAAAGTTACA